>JAGDYQ010000360.1:0-499118 GCA_021962125.1 Bulinus truncatus | reverse complement strand
ATGCGATATAGTTTTTAACGCGATATAGTTTTTAACGCGATATAGTTTTTAACGCGATTTAGTTTTTAACGCGATATAGTTTTAAACGCGATATAGTTTCTAACGCGATGTAGTTTTTAACGCGATATAGTTTTTAATGTGATATAGTTTTTAATGCGATATAGTTTTTAATGCAATCTAGTTTGTTTGTCTATTTTAGAAAAAATGTAACAAGTAAAATAAAAAATAAAAGATGAATACATTCGATATTTTCTATTTCAATTTACTTTTCCACATCACGTAAAGTGTTACAATAAATATATAGATACATTCACTCACTTTTATCTGGCCATCTAAGTCTCCTCTTATCTGACTTGTGAGGTCATGTTATTATAAACTAACGTTTACTGGATTGCATTAAAACTGCATGATGGCCTTCCCCCCATACAATATCTGGTTTACGTGAAATGAAATAAATACTATGTTTATAATGACTATTCACAATCTTCGACTTACCAAATACGACAATCGGCGACTTGCCTAATAGTATAATCGTTGACACCTTAGAATGAGATAACTAAACACTCCTCTTTTATTCAAAACAATATGGCCAGCCATTTATCTGCTTAAGGCGTCCGTCAGGATGACTTTGTGCATCCAGCCCGGCGTCTACCTACTCATTAAATAAGACTCGCATGTTTGTAGAACACGATCTCTAACTGCACAATGGATGATGAGTCCGTCCGCCCCGAACATAGTATACAACCTATTGTCTATGATATGCCAACTATAATGAATGTCAACCAGCAAAGCAACCACAAAATCACTTTCCGAAAACAGTTCTATAAGGCTTATAGACTTCCACTTCACACGGAGTTCATCGCATTCTCTGAACTAGTTTTTCTGGCCAGAAGAGTCTCTCTCACGTCTACGCCCTTTTGATAACTTTCTCAGGAGTTGATGACGTAACCGGGGAAGGGGATGGGGGAGAAGACTAAGAAGATTTCATTTCGACAACCCACATAAACTCAGAAAGTCTCTAAAACTATCCCAATAAGAGAAATGAATAAGAATTGGGTTAAAATATAAACGTTCTTCTGGAAAACAAAAAAAACATTGTTTACATTTCAATGGTATTTACCTGTTACTATATCCACAGTAATTGGTTCACTAGGAATCAGTTCTCCATCTTCAGTTTTAGCCTTGCAGCTGTTACGTGAATACAATTTCAGTTATATTTTCATTATATATCTTTTGCTATAGACTATATTCCAAACTGGTATTAATTAC
Organism: Bulinus truncatus; assembly: GCA_021962125.1. Lineage (NCBI taxonomy): Eukaryota > Metazoa > Mollusca > Gastropoda > Planorbidae > Bulinus > Bulinus truncatus. The sequence continues at coordinate 497,849 of JAGDYQ010000360.1, read as the reverse complement.
ATTTTATTAAAGGTTGAAATTTAAATGTTGTTATTGTTTTCCAAAATTTACCAGGAAAAGTCATTTTTTATTCTTTTTGAAAAAAATGTTTGTATGAAATATTTTTATTTTTTTTTAAACAATGCTAAAAAATGTAAGTAAATATATAGTTAGTCTTATAGAGAAAGCAAAATGTATTAATTTAAATTTTCTGCAATAAGTATTGCCAGTTGTGAGACTGCTGGCTGAAGTGTCTTCAAGCAGGAAGTAGGGCCTACCGGTAATTTCCAGCTGAAGATTCAGCAGCTGTTGTTTGGTAAATTTTACTTGATGTGTTAAGTTTTGTGTTGATCAGGTACCACTCATAACTCGCTGATATGTCAGAATGACATGTCCAATGAGAAAAGTTGTGCCATTACATACTGAAGTTGACCTGCTGGACTCTGGCCTCACCGTTGCTTTCTCTGTTGATTGATATGAATGGTGCATTATAATATAACATAATTGTGGCCTTGGCAGTAGGAGAGGCCTAATGCAAGTATTAAAACTGGGTACATGGTGTCATTTGTAGGGTATAAGACAAGTGTCACTTTCAGGGCATATGACGATTGTCAGTTACAGGGCCGATTGTGAATAACATTTGCTTATTACAGGGTGAGTATCATTTTCGGGGTCTAGGGTGAATGCCAATTAGTTGGTACAATGTTGATGTCATTTGTGGGACATATGACAAGTGTTATAATCTTAGTACAGCGTGAATATCATTTTCGTAGCAAGTGCCATTTATGGGCCATATGTGAATGACATTTGTGGGCCATATGTGAATGACATTTGTGGGCTATATGTGAATGACATTTGTGGGCCATATGTGAATGACATTTGTGGGCCATATATGAATGACATTTGTGGGCCATATGTGAATGACATTTGTGGGCCATAAGTGAATGACATTAGTGGGGCATAAGTGAATGACATTAGTGGGGTATAGGGTAAATGTCATTAGCTTGGTAAAGAGTGAGTTTTTTTGCGAACATAGGGCGAGTGTCGTCTGCCATTGAGAATGGGGTTGCTTTAATGCAGACTTCACTGGTTGAATTCTGATTTATATTTGTGATCCAGTGCATTTCCGGGGCGCCTCATTTAAAGCATTACTAAATCAAAGTTTATTTATATCTAAAAAAATCAATCAAAGTGAGCCTTTACATTATTGTATAGTCAATATGTGTATAGTCAATATTTTGATTTGATGTTGAGTTACAGAGGTCGCACACATACACGAGAGGGGGATGTATTCACTTATTACAGTTACATCAAGACTTATGTTTCAAGTCTCTGATCTAGAGATGGCCTTGCATGGTCCATCAGAAGACAAAAACTATTCGTACATAGACCCTCGAGCTCATCCTAGCCAGTAAAGGGCTATGAACAATAGCCTTCAATATATAAGGTACTATGGGATACTATGCACAATAGCCTTCAATATAAGGTACTATGGGAGACTATGAACAATAGCCTTCACTGTATAAGGTACTATGTGGGACTATGAACAGTATCCTTCAATATGTCAGGTACTATGTGGGACTATGAACAATAGCCTTCAATATATAAGGTACTATGTGGGACTATGAACAGTATCCTTCACTATATTAGCTGTGTCGGTCATTTTTAACACTCATTTTCTATTACGATCAGTTTAAACAACAGAACAAAATATACGTGTACTATAACGGTCTGACTTACTGACACAGCCACTCCGTACAGGTGTATATGTGTTGTCCTTACAGTCACAGGTACCATTAGTACATGTCGACAGAGTGAAGTCAGTGGCGACACATTGAGGTGAGCTGATACAGGTGGCTCCCTCTACATCAACTGTAGACACACACACAGTTGATTACATATCAAAGAAACATTTTAATGTAATGCAATAATGTCATAATGTAATTAAATCACGATATAATATAGCAACCGTCGTATCCCACATGCGTTCCAACTATAATAAGACGACACAACTCCTTGTAGTATAAGAGAATTAACAAGTGAACTATAATACATGACATTTACAGATGAGAATCCAATTGAATAATGTATTGACACTTGAGGAGATGAGTCAATAAGTCACATGTATCTACTCTGTATAATAGGGTGGAGTGAAAAAAAATATTTCTGAATATCTTATTTGGATAGCTATAAAAACTTGCCAACGCATGCAGTTAGTAATGTGGCAAAAAATTAGATAATTTAAACCAAACAAACCACACAAACCAAACAAACCAACCAAACAAACCAACCGTACCAACCAAATCTAACTAAACCAAACATCATTAGATAATGATATGGGTGCTAATGTATGCCACTTACCTATGCACACATATAATTCGGCTTCTTACTTTCTTAATTTCTTACACGCTGTTTTTATAAATATGTAAAGTATTTGTAAACGGATTTTTATGCGAATATGAAAATATGTGCATGTAGTATTTCTTTTTTTTTTTTAAAAACTATTATGAAATGATTGACTGTATTTTCTTACAGACAGCGTACGAAAATAGGTGACTTTCATACCTAGTAATTTTAAATTATAAAAATCATTTCACTAAAATAAGTTAAAAGTAGCTCTATTACTAATATTGTAGGCATACATAAATGAAAATGGATACATATACTTCTCTGCCTGCCAAATTTGTTCTATTATAATTAATCTCATATTGTGCATCCTCTCAACTTGTGCATCCTCTCAACTTGTGGATCCTCTCAACTTGTGGATACTCTCAACTTGTGGATCCTCTCAGCTTGTGGATCCTATCAGCTTGTGGATCCTCTCAACTTGTGGATCCTCTCAACTTGTGGATCCTCTCAACTTGTGGATCCTCTCAGCTTGTGGATCCTCTCAGCTTGTGGATCCTCTCAACTTGTGCATCCTCTCAACTTGTGGATCCTCTCAACTTGTGGATCCTCTCAACTTGTGGATCCTCTCAATTTGTGGATCCTCTCAACTTGTGCATCCTCTCAACTTGTGGATCCTCTCAACGTGTGGATCCTCTCAGCTTGTGGATCCTCTCAACTTGTGGATCCTCTCAACTTGTGGATCCTCTCAACTTGTGGATCCTCTCAACTTGTGGATCCTCTCAACGTGTGGATCCTCTCAACTTGTGGATCCTCTCAACTTGTGGATCCTCTCAGCTTGTGGATCCTCTCAACTTGTGGATCCTCTCATATTGTGCATCCTCTCAACTTGTGCATCCTCTCAACTTGTGGATCCTCTCAGCTTGTGGATCCTCTCAACTTGTGCATCCTCTCAACTTGTGGATCCTCTCAACTTGTGGATCCTCTCAACTTGTGGATCCTCTCAATTTGTGGATCCTCTCAACTTGTGCATCCTCTCAACTTGTGGATCCTCTCAACGTGTGGATCCTCTCAACTTGTGGATCCTCTCAGCTTGTGGATCCTCTCAACTTGTGGATCCTCTCAGCTTGTGGATCCTCTCAACTTGTGGATCCTCTCAACTTGTGGATCCTCTCAGCTTGTAATGCTTTTAAATTCCACATTGGGTGTAGTATATACAATGTTTGTCCTCGTCTTAATCAAGTTACAATAATTTACTATATTTTGTTATTTGATTTCAACCTTTTTATAGAATGCTAGTATAGTTAACTTTATTGCTTGTTTACAAGCTGAACCTTTTTGTAACGGTGGTACTGTAATAAATGAGTATTATCCAAGTCTTCACAGCTGGTGGTGGAGACTGATGTGGTCGGCACACAGCACCCTTCCTTTATGTTCCACTTTCCGCGACACACTGTCGCAGCCTGCCATGTCTGGCGGAGGGGTTCGGCACACATCACACTCCCCTCTATCCATGTGGCAGTAAAAACCCATGCATTGCCATTCTGATCGATCGGCAGTACACACACCCTGCTGGTCAGTCTGGTTGCTAGTACACACACCCTGCTGGTCAGTCTGGTTGCTACTTTATTTACCGAAAACGATTTAAACGTTTAGAACTTAATGGCTGTCAAGTTCGCTTTAATTTTGTATAACAGACACACCTCTAGTATGTTTATAACAGACACACCTCTAGTATGTTTATAACAGACACACCTCTAGTATGTTTATAACAGACACACCTCTAGTATGTTTATAACAGACACACCTCTAGTATGTTTATATTTATTTTAAGGGGGGGGGGGGTCACACTTGTCAGACGGAATGACCCACATTATAAATTATAAAGTTATATATATATACATATTAGGGTGGCCCAAAATAACTTTTTGTCAAATTTTTTTGAGTATTTTGTTTTTTGTGTTACCTTTAACTTCAAAACAGCACAGAAAAAATGTCATGAATATATGACTTTATTTCGTACTGCCTCATCGACACTGTAATTTTAAATCATTTTTATTGAATTTTGGATATGAGTATGTATATATAAAGCACACAGAAAATGCTAGATGGTTCTGGAAAGTTTTAGAAAATTCTCTACAATTCTACACGGTTCTATGAAATCTCTAGAAGGTTCTAGAAGCTTCTAGAAAAACGTGGAAAACTTTAGAAGGTTCCGGAAAATTCTAGAAATGTTTAGAAGTTTTGATTTTCATATAAATAGCCAGCTTGACCAGTGCATTGCAATTTAGCTATAAAAATCAAGTGTTATAAGGTCAAATGTTGCGGCTATATAAATATCATTCATTTAGTTATGGCTACTAGGTCGAAAAGTGTTGTTCATTTAACTTGCATAGAAGTTGACACAACTCCTGTTTATTGAGCTAGGTACTTCCCCCAATTGAGTATACTGGCCAACGGTATGTTTACAAACACAGCCGTCTGGCAGTTAGTTGGTACAATTTTTTCATGACCTATTTCTTTGCTGGTGTACTTTCCAGTGACATGTCAATGTTTATTGAGATAGGTACTTCCCCTAATTGAGCCTACTGGTGGTATGTTTACAAACACAGCCGTCTTCAATAAGACATTTGGAGGTAGTACAACTGGACCGGATGTGCTGCTATTCAAGCGCTTTAAGACGTTTTGGCCAAAAATAAGACAGACAGAATTTAGTATATGCCACGATGAACGACTGGAGCAAAATCTCAAGCCATTAAAAGAAGTCATCACATTTTGTTTAAATATCCTCCAAATGAAAGAATACTCAAGATATTTGCCACGTTAAAATTACAAAGAACTTCTGACTCTGAATCTTATCTACCTTGGAGGAATCCCCCCCCCGTCCTATTGGGGTGCGTTTTCGTGTTCCAGGAGCTTATCACCATGCAAGGTGGATGTCTAAAATAATCTACATCATGAAGATTTATCTCTTCCGTCATCAATTCAAGCTGACTAAGCATGAAGACAGATCAAATGCAGAATTTGGTATCTTTGCATCCTTGGTCTACTTAAAGCTTGGATTCAGTGTCTCATTCCAGCAGACGCACCTCTGAATGTTATGGATTTCATCAAGCTTCTTATTGATTATAAGAATGTTTCTCCCTCCATTTCCCAGATTGCAGTGAAAAATGATTGGCCGACATCTCTGGTACCTTAGTGCAGAACTCATTCCTCTGGTTCTCTTTTTCTCAACGTGTGTCGGTGGATGAGAAAAACAGCCTTGCTGCTTGCTTGAGGCAATTCATGGATAACTCTTCTGATGAACAGAAAGAAAAAAGTTGCATCCGCATCACAAATGATCTTGCAGCACTTCAGCACTTCATAATGTGACATTAAAGGATTTTGCGACCTCGTCATTGCTGCTCTTCTTTAATGCTCTTCTTCTTCCCACAAATTTTCTCATGACTGATGCTTCCACCTGGCAACAAACTCCATCGTTTTAGAAGGCAACAGCAGCGGTCTCTTCATTGAAAGTTGTTAATGACTGTGCCGAGCGGGGAATTGCAATGGCGTCATCATTCAACTCATCTCTCACCAAATCAGTACTTGCTCCAAATTGTTGAACAGCATCGCAAAGAGTTTCCAGATGCAAAAAAATCAACTGTTCTGAAGAGATCGTAGCTTGAAGACCTTCAAGACTCAGAAAGCACAGACTAAACAACTTTTAAAGTGTATTTTTGAATGACGTACTTAGAACTACTCCGCAATACAGTCAGGTTAATGTGTCATGTAACTAGTATTATTTTACTGTTTAATTCCTACTGTGTAATATAATTGTTCTTTGTATCTAAAAAACAGCATTTTAAACCTTGCAAAATTTTCATTTAATGCAACTGCCGAATACCATAAAACATGAGATAACAAGTGCACTGAGGCAGTATTTATAGGAGCCCAAATGGTGTGAAATTTGGTATATACATGTTTTAAATCACAGTGAACCAGAAAACTAAAATGCTCATGATAAAATATCAACTTTATTTTTGTCCATTATCAAGTGAGCCACCCTAATATATATATGAGCCACCCTAATATATATATATATATATATATATATATATATATATATAATAAATTCATGCATTTATATTTAAATAGGTCATACATTTATTTTAATACTTACAAATGACGGTGAAGAAGATGTAAACCAACAATGTACAGAACATTCTTTATCATCAATTCATGTACTTTGAGATACAGCGAGTTTCACCTACCACTGACACACACTCGCACGACGTCATTTCTAGCTGCACTTTACTATGTCATGACCGTCGCTTCCTTTGTCATTTGTCCAACATCTGACTTGGGACATGACTGGAAAACATACACCTATGGAAGCTTTGAAAGAAATTAGGTTAAGAAAATGTAATTTGTGACAACAGCCATATATCTAGACATAGGTGTAGATATTATAGGAAATGTTAAATTCTATATGTGTTTACTATTGAAATGAAACTTATTATGGGTTTTTAATTAATGATTTTAGAAATGGAATAAGCAACAAAAGTTTCATTCGCCAACACATTAATATGTCGTTTTAAAGCATCTATATCACTTTATAAAAGCAATTTTTCTGGTAGATGTTCACGTGACGATGTATTGCTTTACAAGGATATTTATTCACAAACGACTGCATGTCACACCATATTTTATTTCACACCCTACATCAAGTCAAACCCCACTTCATGTCAAACCCTTCTTCACGCCACACCTTTGTCTGTCATATATTACACTGTCTACCTTTTTATTTTTTTAAAAATATTTTGAAATTCAACCGTCTTTTTTATTATAAATTTAAAAAAGATGTTAACATTTATTATCGTAAAGTTAACATTTTTGAGAGATAAACGCATTCGAACTAAAATACATCGAATAATATTTTTTTTTAATTTAAATTACACCATAGAGAGGACATGTAACAAAATTATAACATATCACCCCCAATACCCCCTTCACTCTACCAGAACCACCACACCATCTGGTATTGTAATACAATATAACCCTAAATACACTCTTCACTCTACCAGAACCACCACTCCATCTGGTGTTGTAATACAATATCACCCTCAATACCCCCTTCACTCTACCAGAACCACCACTCGATCGGGTGTCGTAATACAATATCACCCTCAATACCCCCTTCACTCTACCAGAACCACCACACCATCTGGTGTTGTAATACAATTAGAGAAAGGCGGTGATGGACGTTGTAGTTACAAGGCTTAAGCAGTTTAATAAAAAACAACCTTGGTTATCTCTGTGTCAATCAGTAAATTACAATGTCACCAACTGAACTAGAATTAACGATGATCTTTATTTCAAAACAAATATTTGAACTAATCAATGTATCCATACATCATATGTCTTAATCACAATCAAAATTGTATGTATAATTTAAATATATGTATAAATTATACTTTTTTTTAAATACACTTTCTAAAAGTTGGACATGAGAAGCAGAGAAACAACTATGAGGATGATAGGTAGATATTTTACTCTATGTAAATAAACTCTATTTGTTATTTTAAATAATTGTTGTGTCGACAGATCTTGTTGTGTTGTGTGCGTCCTATCGAGCCACGTTGTTAAGTACATACAAATTCATGTCCAACAACTGTAATATGTGATTGTATTCCAAATGACGTAAACATGAACGACCATCTCGGATAGGCAAAGATCGGTGACAGGAATAAGGCACACTTCTCCTTCCCCCCATCTGTCCATGGTGACAGGAAAAACCCTAAATTTGCCATTTTTGCAGATCAGTAGTGCACAAACACTGCTGGTCTGCCCATTCTGGGCAAGTGATAAAACTAATATGATTTAAACGTTTAAAGTTTAATGGCTGTCAAGTTCGCTTTAGTTGTTTTAAACAAGTGACAAATGTAAAAAGTAATACCCCACTTAACATACACCACAAAGAGCAAAAATACCCGTACAGAGAACTCGTACAACTCAATTATGACCTATTTAATGTTTTACAGAATTAACTTGTTTTACTCAAAGAACTAATCGATTGAGTTTCAAATTTCTCATATTAAAAATGGTGACAGCCGCCAGACTTGTCCAGGTGAAGATATATAACTAAGTTTTTTTTAAATATAATTAGCCTCATATTTTTTTGTTTGTTTGCAAAGTTGTAATAAAGTTCTCTTAGCCTTAAAGGGCCATCGAAGCAGATGAAGTCTAGAATTCATCTAATGTCTCAAACCACGGCATTTAAAGGGACTGTGTGATTAGCACAACCCTCAGCCACCTTTCTTTCCCAAACTAATATCATGTTCCATATAAAGCTGACTTAAGTTGAGGGACATATTGACCAACTTTCAACCGACATTAAACAATTCCTTTTGTTCTCACCGAAGATTGAACTAGGTCTCTTAGGTCGACAGTCAAACTCTCTACGCTAATAGATGGTTAAATTCAAATTTCTCCTTGGTGTCGTAATTGATTTTTAGAGCATTTTCGAAAAAAATGCTCTATTGTCCCCGTTTTGTCTGTCTGTTTGTCTGTCTGTCAACACCCTAGATCTGAACAACCATAAGTCCTAGACCCATGATGTATATATCATTTTGTAGGTCTTGGCCTGCCATGTGTGCAGCAAAAGTTCATTTCGCGATCTGACCTCTGAGGGCCGTAAAAGGGGGCTTATAAAGTACCGTTTTTTACTATACAAGCTATATTAATAAAGGAGCGCCCTATATCTCAGCAACCATAAGTCCTAGACCCATGATGTATATATCATTTTGTAGGTCTTGGCCTGCCAAGTGTACATCAAAAGTTCATTTTGCGATCTGACCTCTGAGGGCCTGGCTTCAGGGCTCCTAAGGGGCTTATATATTATATGTATGGCCCCATTCTACACCTTGTATGTTCAATAACCCATTCATTTGGTGCGAAATACTGCAGCACGTAGTTTCACCAAGATTTATTAAGAAACTCATCAAATGAAATAGTAAGCTTGTGTTCTGAGTTTAATTGAAAGTATCAGAGCTATGCAACAATTGACGGAGTTTTCGGACGATTAAATGACTACAATTTAAAATGTTTTCAATTATGAGTCCTATTTCAGTAACCACAAACCACTCGTAAATAGATTTAAGAGAAAATAATTTTTTTCAAATATAAAGAAACGTCTTTATAATATTTTTTTTTACAGATGTATGCATTACACAATTGAATTTATAAACATTTACAAAATTTACAAATATTTACACGAAAATGCGCTAACACGTCCTGTGTCCAGAATGGAACAGGCTTAATTGCTTGTTTTAGTATGTTCTCCATGTACTTAATTAGTGTGTTCTCCATGTATTTGATTATGATGTTCTCCATGTATTTAATTAGAATGTTCTCCGTGTATTTAATTAGAATGTTCTCCGTGTATTTCACTAGAATGTTCTCCGTGTATTTGATTATAATGTTCTCCATGTATTTAATTAGAATGTTCTCCGTGTATTTAATTAGAATGTTTTCCGTGTATTTAATTAGAATGTTTTCCGTGTATTTAATTAGAATGTTTTCCGTGTATTTAATTAGAATGTTTTCCGTGTATTTAATTAGAATGTTCTCCGTGTATTTGATTATAATGTTCTCCATGTATTTAATTAGAATGTTCTCCGTGTATTCAATTAGAATGTTCTCTCGTTGTATTTAATTAGAATGTTTTCCGTGTATTTCATTAGAATGTTCTCCGTGTATTTAATTAGAATGTTTTCCGTGTATTTCATTAGAATGTTCTCCGTGTATTTAATTAGAATGTTCTCCGTGTATTTAATTAGAATGTTCTCCGTGTATTTAATTAGAATGTTCTCCGTGTACTTAATTAGTATGTCAAGACACACAATTGGCAGAAAGAAACAAACTTCCAACTATATATTAATTCTCAACACAAAAAGGTATAATGTAACAATACTGGTTCCCAGACATATTGTCAGATGGACAAACGGTTCCCTTCACATATAACTTTTACAATGATACAGCACACATGAAAGCCTCGTAAAACGAAATTTGTGCACCTCCAGTTCATTTGCGCTATGACCTCTGAACCAAGGCCGTAGCCAGGATTTTGTTTGCGGGGGGGGGGGGGCTGTGCGGCTTTGGCGGGGGGGGGCTGTGCGGAGAGTTTTATATAAGAAAAAATTGGAACGCAATGATAAAGAAGTATATTTTATAATAAAATTTGATTTTTATAATTAATTTGGGGGGGGGGGGGCTGCGGCTACGGCCTTACTCTGAACTGACCTCGCTGTCAAAGCATGACAAAACAAAGTAAACATGTACACATGTAACGCGACAAATGGATTTTCATTTTATAACGGTCAACTGCGATCAGTCTGTATGCACAGACCAAGGCGAATTTCGCATATTTAGGTAACTCGCGAGATTCGCCACTCTTTCGCGGCATATGGAGATGCTCAATCCGCGGAGAAATTCCGCGACGGTGCAGAGTTATTTTGCTGCATCGCTTCTTGCAGAATATTTTCGCGTTTCGCGACAACAACCCAAAATGGCTGCCTTAAAAAATCGATTCAAACGAAAATCAAGGTCAATATTGCTAAATGTCTTAAAATTAAGAAATAAGATTTAGATTTATAAAAAGAAACATGAATTATATCAGATTATACAAAAAAGTAAGTGTTTTTTTTCCCTTTTTAACTTGTAAGTAAACGAACTATATCACAAGTTCCATTTTCAGCAAAAACAAAGACAAACTAAATTAATTAAACTTATTGAACATGCTTAATTAAACCTTATAAATAATGAAATTCTAGCAATATCTATTTCTCATTTATTTTTTTTTATTTTGTAAAGACAATGATCATTTACTTTTTGAAAAACACCAATGTTACCACATTTTTTTTTCAAACAGAGACGATCAATTAGAGTCAAAATTACAACACAGTTCACAGAATCACTAATAGAAACAAGTAAAACGTATGGGTCTCCCATCATTGATTGCCTGTGTATGGATCTCTCACCATTGATTGCCTGTCTATGGATCTCTCACCATTGATTGCCTGTGTATGGATCTCCCACCATTGATTGACTGTGTATGTATCTCCCACCATTGATTGCCTGTGTATGGATCTCCCACCATTGATTGACTGTGTATGGATCTCCCACCATTGATTGACTATGTATGGATCTCCCACCGTTGATTGACTATGTATGGATCTTCTACCATTGAGCCCTGTGTATGAATCTCCCACCATTTAGCCCTGTGTATGTATCTCCCACCATTGATTGCCTGTGTATGGATCTCCCACCATTGATTGCCTGTGTATGGATCTCCCACCATTGTTTGACTGTGTATGGATCTCCCACCATTGATTGCCTGTGTATGGATCTTCCACAATTGATTGACTGTGTAAGGATCTCCCACCATTGATTGACTGTGTATGGATCTCCCGCCATTGATTGTCTGTGTATGGATCTCCCACCATTGATTGCCTGTGTATGGATCTCCCACCATTGAGCCCTGTGTATGGATCTACCACCATTGATTGACTGTGTATGGATCTCCCACCATTGATTAACTGTGTATGGATCTCCCACCATTGATTGCCTGTGTATGGATCTCCCACCATTGAGCCCTGTGTATGGATCTACCACCATTGATTGACTGTGTATGGATCTCCCACCATTGATTGACTGTGTATGGATCTCCCACCATTGATTACCTGTATATGGATCTACCACCATTGATTGACTGTGAATGGATCTCCCACCGTTGATTGACTATGTATGGATCTCCCACCATTGAGCCCTGTGTATGAATCTCCCACCATTGAGCCCTGTGTATGTATCGCCCACCATTGATTGACTGTGTATGGATCTCCCGCCATTGATTGTCTGTGTATGGATCGGCCACCATTGATTGCCTGTGTATGGATCTCCCACCATTGAGCCCTGTGTATGGATCTACCACCATTGATTGACTGTGTATGGATCTCCCACCATTGATTAACTGTGTATGGATCTCCCACCATTGATTGCCTGTGTATGGATCTCCCACCATTGAGCCCTGTGTATGGATCTACCACCATTGATTGACTGTGTATGGATCTCCCACCATTGATTGACTGTGTATGGATCTCCCACCATTGATTGCCTGTATATGGATCTACCACCATTGATTGACTGTGAATGGATCTCCCACCGTTGATTGACTATGTATGGATCTCCCACCATTGAGCCCTGTGTATGAATCTCCCACCATTGAGCCCTGTGTATGTATCGCCCACCATTGATTGACTGTGTATGGATCTCCCACCATTGATTGACTGTGTATGGATCTCCCACCATTGATTGCCTGTGTATGGATCTCCCACCATTGAGCCATGTGTATGTATCTCCCACCATTGATTGACTGTGTATGTATCTCCCACCATTGATTGACTGTGTATGGATCTCCCACCATTGATTGACTGTGTATGGATCTCCCACCATTGATTGCCTGTGTATGGATCTCCCACCATTGAGCCCTGTATATGGATCTCCCACCATTGATTGCCTGTGTATGGATCTCCCACCATTGAGCCCTGTGTATGGATCTCCCACCATTGATTGCCTGTGTGTGGATCTTCCACCATTGATTGACTGTGTATGGATCTCCCACCATTGACAGCCCTATTTACTGGTCTCCCATCTTGGATGTAATGATCGTTACATTTTTAAAATAATAATTTAGTTTCTCTAGTTTTTTAGAGCATTTTCGAAAAAAATGCTCTATTGTCCCCGTTTTGTCTGTCTGTTTGTCTGTCTGTCCGTCATCACCCTAGATCTCAACAACCATAAGTCCTAGACCCATGATGTATATATCATTTTGTAGGTCTTGGCTTGCCAAGAAATGACTTTTGTCCGTTTCATGATCTGACATCTGAGGGCCGTAAAAGGGGGCTTGTAAAGTACCGTTTTTTACAATATAAGCTATATATCTCAGCAACCATAAGTTCTAGACCCATGATGTATATATCATTTTGTAGGTCTTGGCCTGCCAAGTGTACATCAAAAGTTCATTTTGCGATCTGACATCTCAGGGCCGACAAAAAAGACTTTCCTAGGTACCGTTTTTCTTATATTTTAAATATAAATAATAAAAGCTAATCCAAGGGGCGTAATCATTATTTATTTTTGTAACAGTTATTCAACATGATAACTTCCCTCTCTATTTATCAAAACACGGAAAAAAATACGGATTTCGTTCGGTGAAAATGCTCTAAAATGTCCTTTGTCCGAAACGGAAAAGACTTAAATTGCTTGTTTTAAATATAAATTCTAAATAAAAAAATTTTTTGGGATGCAATCGGGATGTACGTTTACTCTTTGGCTAGAAATTAATTATCAATCTAAACAACGAAATAATCCTAAGTGTTAAATTATTTATATAAATACAAAATTACGCATTGTAAAAGGCGTATAATATTATTTTATTATAATAATCATAAAAATGTGCACAGTCTATTACAATATTTAAATATCACAATGTTCCAGAAATATTTTCTTAAACAGTACACGCCAATGTTTAATTTCAGATGACTCTTTCTCTTCAGTTGTTGACTGTAAACAAACTGTTCCATATAAAGCAATAAAACGGGCAGTTGAAATTAATAAAAGAAACCTGTCACATCCAATATGTCAAAGTCATATTTTCATAGTGACAAAATTCACTGACATTAATACATTTGTGATTTTCATCTTTCTGAAAAATCCGATATTGCTATCCATACAAAAGTCAAAGGTCATTAGATAAGACTTTAAAAATAATCAGTTAACATGTATAGATAAAGATTTGCGTTATACCGAAATAGATATTTTATAAAATATTAAGATCAACTAAGGGAACAAAAACAGCAATAATGGAATTAACAGATTATTCAAACATCTGTTATATGAATGGACAGATTATTACAGCAATCAGTTATTGGAGAGGACATATTATTAAAGGAATCATTTATAGGAATGGACAGATTATTAAAGTAATCAGTTATAGGAATGTTATTAAATTAAATGGACGGATTTGTCAAAACATTTTTAAAAAATAGCGCACGTATAACTTTGTATTTTCTTCTTTAATTTTATGAAACCAGTGTAAATGCATATCATTTACCAACAATGTTCCCTCTAATTTTTGGCGCCGCTGCGCGGTAAAAAAAATTCTTGTGCAACTTTTTAGAACTTCGAAAAAATTTGGGCGCCAATTCGGAATAAATTATAAAAAAATTGGGTGTTATTTGTAGTCCGAATCTGCGATAATTATTCGAACTGTTAATAAAAAAGCAACTATTTCTCTATATGACTTGGAAATGAGATTACCTGAAAAGGCATTTAATAAGTAAAACTCATCAGACTAGTATCACTGCATTGAGAAATTTAACTGGTTTACGAGGCATGTTAACAGAAACAGCCGAGGATAGAGACAAGAAAAAAGAACTGAAAAAATCAACTCCAGAGGAATTAAAGTTCTAATTGACAGTGTCATTTTAGCGGTTAAAATGAATAATTCAATGCTCTCTGTTACAGGCATTAATGAGCATACGTCAAAATAAACAACTTTGCCTGACAGCTGGAGGAGTAAAAAATTATGCGTTTGAATTTCTTGAATCAATAAACAAAGTACACATTATTCTCTATCCTCGGCTGTTTCTCTTAACATGCCTTGTAAACCAGTTAAATTTCTCAATGCAGTGATACTAGTCTGATGAGTTTTACTTATTAAATGCCTTTTCAGGTAATCTCATTTCCAAATGCCATCCCAAATCGTTCCAGTGCAAAAATCACTTCCAATTTTAGCTTTTTGGCAGATGACACATATAACACCAACATCATCATCATAAGTACATATCTTTTTCAGTTGAATGCGACAGGGTGATTTTGACTCCAGCATAAAAGTTTGCACGAACTCGTCAAGCCACACGTTTTTGAAGGAGGCAACACATTTTCTTTTTTTGCACATTTTATGTAGCGACATTTTGAAATTATTTTCTACAACTATTTATTTAATTATTTATAGTACGAAACGATCAGCCATTTTGAAAACAGAAGAAATAATTTATGCGCATGCGTTTGAATAAATTAGGTGAAAAGGAAATCGAAGTTTTAATTTTGCTGAAACTGAAGCGATAACTTTTTATATTGAATTAGTGTAAATAAATTGTATGTAGATACCAAATATAAAAAAAAATATTAGCACCACTTTTTCAATTCTTTGACAATTTTAGAAAATAATATTATAAGCAATTTGGTTGAAGTAATATTTTCATCTGATTGTATTCTGTGCGCGGGGAATATTTTTTTCTGCGCGGATGTTTTCTAAAAATTGCGCGCGCGCATGCGCGCAGCTTAGAGGAAACATTATTTACTAATATAATATTTTTTTCTATTTAATTAATATTTGGTAATTATTACTTTATATTAGTATTCTAGATCCAGCCAACTTTTCACAGATTATGAATTAATCAAATATCATGACAGAATGTCAGTGTTATACTAAGTATCAATTGGTTAAAATGTGTGTTCACTATAACTCTTGCAAAAATAAAAAAAAGATATTTGCACTGTTTACAACTATAGTTTACTGTCATCACTACTAAACTGTACAGATGAAGTTTTGTTTTGCATACGAATGAATTTACATCCAGTCCAAGTTTGTTCATATCATCATAATCTAGATTTTAAAGCCCATAGACTTAATCATTATGGATCATTGTCTAGATAATAAGGCCTACATATTGGATCATATGGATCATTGTCTAGATAATAAGCCCCTTATGTTATTTCATATGGATCATTGTCTAGATAATAAGGCTCACATGTTGGATCATATGGATCATTGTCTAGATAATAAGGCTCACATGTTGGATCATATGGATCATTGTCTAGATAATAAGGCTCACATGTTGAATCATATGGATCATTGTCTAGATAATAAGGCCCACATGTTGAATCATATGGATCATTGTCTAGATAATAAGGCCCACATGTTGGATCATATGGATCATTGTCTAGATAATAAGGCTCACATGTTGAATCATATGGATCATTGTCTAGATAATAAGGCCCACATGTTGGATCATATGGATCATTGTCTAGATAATAAGGCCCACGTGTTGAATCATATGGATCATTGTCTAGATAATAAGGCTCACATGTTGGATCATATGGATCATTGTCTAGATAATAAGGCTCACATATTGGATCATATGGATCATTGTCTAGATAATAAGGCTCACATGTTGGATCATATGAATCATTGTCTAGATAATAAGGCTCATATGTTGGATCACATGGATCATGATCGAAATCCTAAAGCTCTACCACCCTTTCCCATCCCCTGAACAAAATGAAGCCACTATGTTTAAACAATTACAGAGATAAATAAAAATATGATAATAAGAGACTTGATAATCTGTATGAATTTCTTATTTATGTAGTCATCTGTGTAATGAATAACGCCATCACTCCCAGTAGAAGACTTGAGTCCAGCTTTATATCTGGACCACCTGCAATGGACATATATATAAGTATTACAGTTCATTATATATGTCTTTATTTTCTCCTCTTATATTATGTACTAGTTGCAAGTACCCGGCTTTGCCCGGGTTTAAAATAAGGTTTTCTGTTTATTTAAGAAACGTAATTTGACGTTTAATTAAGATTTAAAATAAGACGCGTAAAAAATGGATATATTTGCATGCAATAAAAGGGTACATTTATCTTAAAGCAATGTGATAGACAACATTTTTGGCTGTTCCCCCCCCCTCTCTCTCCCTCCCTCTCTCTATCCCTTCCTCCCTCCCCCTTTCCCTCCCTCCCCCCCCTCTCTCTTAGGCTTGACTGTAGCAAAAGATGACAATTCCTATGGGTGAAGGAATGGAATGTAATAATGTAGTAAGTAATGTGATATTTGGTTCCCCGTACCGATCATATTTTTACTAAGTGAGCTATGTGGGAGAGAAGCTCGTAAAACTTGAAATCGGAGTAAAAGTTTGCCAATTTTCATGTCTTTGATTTCCAAAATAATTAATTACAATTAAAGTACCCATAAAGATTGAACGAAACCTGTTTAAGAACCTTTCCCATGTAATTTTGTCTCCTTGTACCAAAAGTAAAAAAAAAACTACTTTATTATGCACAAAAGAAAGTTGGTGTGGCACGATACAGAACCAAATAAAAAAAATATACCATCGGGAAACGACGTTATAGAGGATTTTTTTATTTATAGCGACGGCGTTCCCATACCGTGATTACTTTATCAAATGATCGAATGAATACATATCAACGCAGTGGCTACGATTCCAGCTAACTGATTATTTTTTTCCGAGCTCCAGCTATAGATTACAGAAATAATTAATTACAATTAAAGTACCCATTGAGAAGGAACGAAACCTGTTTAAGAACCTTTCCCATGTAATTTTGTGTACGTGTAAAATTTCACATTATTTCGTTGTCTGGATCTTGGGTTATAAGGGAACAGACAAACAGACAACAAATGCCTCTTATAAGTATAGAGATAGATATATTTATATTTATACATATATTATGGCTTCACACTTCTTCTAAACCCCTTTTTCATTCCTTTACCTTCCTCAAACTGTACACATCAGGGAGCATAAAAAAAGACAAAAATTCTTTTTCCGTCCCTAACCCTTTCTTCTCCGTCCGTTCAATGACACTTGTGCGCGAATACAGGGAATGCCCTGTGCATTGATACAATTTGAATACAATAGCATTTGAAGCACCCGAGCGCAAGTTCAATTCGGTTTTATAAGTAGGAACATTTAAAAATGTATCATCGGGAAATTTAAAATGTATCATCGGGAAATGACGTCACAGATGATTTTTATTTATAACGACGGCGTTCCCATACCGTGATTACTTTAATATACTAAAATACTAATATAGTTAATTACAATTAACAGGCTTGCGGAGCCGGAGCCGGAGCCGAGGAGCCGGGAGCCGCTATTTTTTGCTGGAGCCGGAGCCGGAGTCGGAGCCGAAAAAATCTGGCGGCTCCACGGCTCCCAAATGCTTTTTTTTTTTACAGCAGAATTTTTTTTTCAGCTGTAAAATTCCAAATTTGTTTGATTGTTTGCCTCCTACAATTTGAAATGTTGTTATTTTTACGAACGCCACAACAGTAACAGCGTTAAAATGAAGGCGTGTTATTTTGTTATATATAAAGTTAAAACAGTTTTATTTCATGAATAATTGTATCAATCATTTAAAATAAATTTTTACTAAGACGACAAATAGAAAGCGTCATTTCGTATTATTATTTGACCGCGAATTAGAATGCCTGGCCCCTGCTGTCAGGCACGCCGAGGGGGGCAAGGGGGTCATTGCCAGGGGGCCCGCATCTGTAAAGGGGCCCGGCCGCCCCGACCATATCAATTTTTTCACCACTTATTGTTTATTAAGGGGCCCGCAATGATGTCCTGCCCTGGGGCCCGTGTTGGCTCTCGGCGCCACTGCCTACTGTAGAATTTTCACGCTACGGGGCTGCCGCGAATTTGTAATACACTAAAAATAAAATGGTCGCTTTCTGTATTTAACAATTTTATAATAAACAGAATATCTGAAATAGAGTAGATCAATTTATAACGCTGTGGCTATACGGACCCTAGTCCCAATAAAACCCGATTGTTATTCGGACCTGTGGCAAATATGCACTAATCTTAGCTATATTTAAACTTTATTAGACGGAACCCGAAAAAAATAATAATACAGAGTCCGCTTAGTGGAACCCCAGACACTGAGTAACGATTAAATAATACAATTCAAACAATTATATAAAAAAACAATAATAAAGTTTATGTACAGCTAAGCTAAGTGCATATTTGCCACGGGTCCGAATAACAATCAGACTTTATTGGGACGGGGTCCGAATAAAAATCGGAGTTTATTGGTACCCGGGTCCGAATAGTCACTTCGAATTTATAAATAATAAATATAAATACTGAAGTCTTTAAAATATTTTAAATAATGTATCATTTTACTATTTGCTAATTTGATCATTGAAATAACTTTTTATTACTTATGAAAATGGCGATTAGTGAAACCTCGGTCGAAAATATTGATATGATTCTGGATGCACTGAAATGGTTTGTTTTTAGTAAAACCGACATGCGTATATTTTTCAAGTTCCTGACTATGGGGCAGCCTCGTAGCGTGAAAATTCTACAGCAGGGCCAGGCATTCTACAGCAGGGGCCAGGCAATAGCAGGGGGGGCAGGTAATACATTTTATTAAGTAGAACAAATAAGCAGAGGGGGCCAGAAAAAACGCAGGGGGGCCCCGGCCTCCTGGCTCCCGCCCCGCACGCTATGGGCCTGCTATGAGGGTGAACGCGACCAAATTTGCATAACTTTTTATCAGCTGCATGTTTGCGTAGCGCAATTACCAAAATTTTTGTCTCGTGTGATACTATCTTTATAGGGAGCCGGAGCCGGAGCCGTCACATTTGTGGGAGCCGGAGCCGGAGCCGAAAAAAAATTTGGCGGCTCCACAAGCCTGACAATTAAACTACCCATTGAGATGGAGCGAAACCTGTTTAATAGCCCCCCCCCCCCACTGTAATTTTGTGTACGTGTACTAAATTTCACGTTATTTAGTAGTCTAGATCTTGAGTTATAAAGGAACAGACAGACAGACAAACAGACAACAAATGCGTCTTATAAGTATAGAGATAACATTTTTCCAAGCTCAGCCCTTTGTGTTCATCGTACTGTTAGATTTTTTTTATATCTTCATGTAATTTTACTTTACTTTTTATTTAAAGAAAATGGTTATAGAAATACATCAGCTTTGTTTTTGTAACGGTTTAGCACAGAAATAGCACACTGCCATTATATAGACCTGACAGCTTTACTCCATTCGTCACATTGCCTTTATATAGACCTAATGACATCTTTACTCCATTCATCACACTGCCTTCATATAGACGTAATGATTGCTTTACTCCATTCGTCACACTGCCTTTATATAGACCTAATGACAGCTTTACTCCATTCGTCACACTGCCATCATAAAGACCTTATGACAGCTTTGCTCCATTTGTCACACTGCCATCATAAAGACCTAACGACAGCTTTACTCCATTCGTCACACTGCCATCATAAAGACCTAATGACAGCTTTACTCCATTCATCACACTGCCATCATAAAGACCTAATGACAGCTTTACTCCATTCGTCACACCGCCATCATAAAGACCTAATGACAGCTTTACTCCATTCATCACACTGCCATCATAAAGACCTAATGACAGCTTTACTCCATTCGTCACACTGCTATCAATAAGACCTAATGACAGCTTTACTCCATTCGTCACACTGCTATCAAAAAGACCTAATGACAGCTTTACTCCATTCATCACACTGCCATCATAAAGACCTAATGACAGCTTTACTCCATTCGTCACACTGCCATCATATAGACGTAATGATTGCTTTACTCCATTCGTCACACTGCCTTTATATAAACCTAATGACAGCTTTACTCCATTCGTCTCAACCAATCCTCCGCCGCCCTTTTCTTCTCACTGAGGCACGGGGACAGGTTGTCGTGCGGTAAAACGTTTGGCTGTTCGATCTTCGGCGAAGACCGATTGATATTTCAGGTCATGGTTAAAGAAGTCTCCACTATATATAGTGACTCCATTGTCATTTCACTATCGACTATGGATACTGTAAAAAATCGTCCCATTAATGGTTTATAGAATCTAAGAGATGCCACGTCATCCTTACAGGGACTTCACACACTCACCGGGAAAGGGATATTTCTAATCACAATTTTCACGCTACAACCCACTGAACATTTATACACAGTGCACATTCATACACAGTGCACATTCATACACAGTGCACATTCATACACAGTGCACATTCATACACAGTGCACATTCATACACAGTGCACTTTATACACAGTGGACATTCATACAAAGTGCACATTTATACTCAGTGCACTTCATGCACAGTTCACTTCATACACAGTTTATTTCATACACAGTGCACTTCATACACAGTGCACATTCATACACAGTGCACATTCATACACAGTGCACATTTATACACAATGCACATTCATACACAGTGCACTTTATACACAGTGCACATATATACACAGTGCAATTCATACACAGTACACATTCACACACAGTGCACTTCATATGCAGTGAACTTCATACACAATGTACTTCATACACAGTGCACATTCATACACAGTTCATTTCATACACAGTGCACATTCATACACAGTGTACTTCATACACAGTGCACATTCTTGTGTTGATTGATTTTGTTTACTCCGTTTAATTAGTTCTTTTGCAGCATCTAACTAGATCATTCTTTATCGATGATAAACTTATACACCATCATAAATAATCACTGAGAATAGTTTAGTTTTATTCTGACATTTTTGATAGAAATTATCATTCAGTTTTTACCACTGTATCTCTATACATATAAGACGCATTTGTTGTCTGTCTGTCTGTCTGTCTGTCTGTCTGTTCCCTTATAACTCAAGATCCAGAAAAACAAATAACGTGAAATTTGTTACACATACACATAATTACATGGGGAAGGTTATAGGACAGGTTTCGTTTCATCTCGGTGGGTAGTTTAATTGTAATTAATTTTTTTTTATTTTAGTATTTTACTATATTAAAGTAATCTCGACAGCGCCATAAATAAAATTTCTCTGTGACGTCATTTCCCAATGATCGAATAGAACTTGCGCGCTGGTGCTGTATTGTGCCTTTGTGATGCAAAGAATTGTTGATGTTTTTTCATGCTCTCTGATTTGTACAGTTTGAGGAAGGTAAAGGAATGAAGAAGGATTTTAGAAGAAGTGTGAAGCCATAATAATAAGTATATATATATATATATATATATATATATATATATATATATAGAGAGAGAGAGAGAGAGAGAGAGAGAGAGAGGGGGGGGGAGGGAGAGAGAGATAAATATATTAATTAAGCCTTTTTAATACCTTTAAACGAATTTGATCATGATTTTATATATAATTTCTTTTTTTTTAATGTTATACCACCCATTGTTGTATTTAAACAAGTCACTAGACAATAGATAGCTGACTGCACTTGTACTGGCAATGTTGTTTAGTCATTGGTAGATGATTTTTAAATACCGATAACACATTCAATATAATATATTAATTACAGTATTGTGTATAAAATACCTTCAGTGCTGCAACCCATCTTTACCCCTAGATTAGAACTTGAGTTTATAAATTCATATATTTTAACTAAACATTTATGTTTTTGTTTTTATATCAGCTTTAAATGATATCACAATCTGTTTTTACTTATTCAGGTTATGTATATCAATAAGAACTGCTACTGAATAGAGGTGGAACAAATGAAATGTCTATCTTCTGTCAAAATTATAAAAGAAATACATTTTAAAAATATATACAATACGTATTTTACAACCAATTATAAACATGAAACTAAATTAAAAAAAATTCTCAGTAAAAAAAAAATCGGACAAAAAACTGAAATCATTCCCGGAGCTTATGCATATGAGTATGTAAAATTAATTCTAGTGTTGTATAACATGCGCCCAACGTTTTTCGTTTTTATAAAAATCAGAAGCTCTTATAAAGTTTAATACTATTACCATGTTACCAAATTATTCAGAAATTATTTTCTGCTTTTTAGTACGCAAGATTATCGTTGTTTTTTATATAATATTTTTTTATAATGTAATTTTTATTTTCCACTTTTTAGTTAAAATATATATTTTTTTCAATTAATGCAAACAGTTAAAAAATGTTGGTTAATACAGACCGGTTTAACAATATATATTTCTGCTCGAACGTACTGGAGAGCTCTGACGTCACATGTATTCATGCGCAGAAAATCAAAGAAAGTAGTCAAGCTTTTTGGAGTATCATGTTTATAAACAGAGAATATAAATTTTGAGTTCTTTCACTTTAAATAATTTTTCAACACATTTGTTTTTATTGCGCTGCGTTCGTTTTTATAATCAATTTCGGCCGTTAATTTTTTGTTTGTTCTGGAAGTGGTCTAATCACACACGTGTTTAGGCGCAGAAGAGTATAGCACCAGTAATTTCCCTTGATTTAGACAAGGCTGTGACCTATTTGCCATACATATTTAATTTTATTTATTGAGAAACTCATCAAATCATAATGAAATAGTAAGAATATTGCATTGTCATCGGGTTCTGAGTTTTACTGAAAGTATCAGAGCTATGGCTTATCGGAAAGTGGTGTAAAATTGGATTGCAAAATTCCGCGGACAAACAGACAAGAAGTGAAGTTAAGAAAAACGTTGTAAAAAATATTGTCCCACTTAACACTCGATCAATATTAAATACTTGCCGAATACACTGATAAACAAGTTTTGGATTTCTTATATATCATTAACGTTTTCGGAATCAGTTTTTGATGCTGATTTTGAATCTGTAAATCATTTATTAAGATATTGCCGAACAAAGTTTTGTATGCGCCCAAACAGGAATAGACTGCTGACAGCATAATTTTATGCACACAAACGCACGCACCTGCGCGTACACACATGTTCACAAACACACATACCTCGTAATTATATACGTATATTGGCAATGTTCTTTTTTTCTGATGATGTCAGATGTTTGTAGGGTGAGTGTTGATTTGCAATTGTGTTATGAATTGCGCATTGTCTTAGAATTTGATTACGTTGCAGTTTCAGACTTCATAAAAGGAGCAGTGAATGTGGCAATTGCAAGTTGTTTAAAATATGGCGACCAGCGGATGCGTAAATTCACCGGATCTGTTTTGCTATGTGTGCGGCTTTTTCACAAACAAGTCTCATCAGAAGACTTTCACGCCGTTACTGAAGAAAGCTTATCAACTTTATTTTGACTCAAAGGTGGATTGTGGTAAGTCGTGGGCACCACAGTTCATCTGTTCGACATGTTCATGCATGGTTTGATGAGGAAGGCAAAGAAAAACAACCACATGGCATTCGGAGTTCCTTTGATATGGCGTGAGCAAAGCAATCACTCCACAGATTGTTATTTTTGTTTGGCAAACATCAATGGAATTTGTTATAAAACTCGTACAACTGTCAATTACCCAAACGTTCCATCAGTTTCAAAACCAATTCCACACGATCCTGTCATTTGTCCAGTACCACAATCGCCTGTAGAATACACAATAGACGAAGAGAAGGATGAAGAAAGTGGTGTTCCATCTTGTGCCGTTGACTCAGACCCTGACTACAAAGCCGGAGAAGGAATTCATTTGATGAATTATGCTGAACTTTGCGACCTTGTGCGAGATCTGGCGCTAACAAAAGGCCAAGCTGAACTTCTTGGTTCACGGTTAAATGAATTTAATTTGCTTGCACCAGGTACAGCTACAGCAAACTTTAGTCACAGGCATAAACAGCTTGTTCAATACTTTGATGTGACTGGCAGTATTTGCCACTGCACAGATGTTGATGGCCTTATGAGAAGTCTTGGTGTCGAACACATTGTTAAAGATTGGCGACTGTTCATTGACTCGTCAAAGACTAGCTTAAAAGCAGTATTGTTGCACAATGGAAACAAATATGCTTCAGTACCAGTTGGATATTCTGCCCACATGAAAGAGAAATATGAAATATGAAAACATGTCGGAACTGTTGGAAACAATACGTTATCGCGTGTACAACTGGAATATCTGCGGCGATCTAAAAGTAATAACTATTTTGATGAGAATGCAGACAGGGTACACGAAGTACATGTGCTTCATATGCGAATGGGACAGCCGAGATAAGAAGCACCACTATACAAAAAAGAATTGGTCGATCAAAGACAGAATGCAACCAGGAAAAAAAAAACGTTCTTCATCAACCGTTGGTTGATCGTGACAAAATTCTCATGCCACCGCTTCATATAAAAAAGGACTGATGAAGGCATTAGACAGCTAATCGGATGCATTTATATATCTATGCAATAAGTTTCCAGAGCTCAGTTATGCTAAAGTCAAGGAAGGTATTTTCATAGGTCCACAAATAAGAAAAATCATGGCCGATGAAGACTTTCAAAACATTTTAAGTCATCCTGAAAAAGATGCGTGGGTGGCATTCAAGTCAGTCGTAACCAATTTTCTTGGAAATAAGCAGTCTGTCGACTATGAAACAGTTGTAAAGAAATGCATTAGTGCATACAAACACCTGGGATGCAATATGTCTCTGAAAATTCATTTACTCGATTCACATCTAGACTTCTTCCCAGAAAACCTAGGCGCAGTAAGCGATGAACATGGCAAACGCTTCCACCAGGACATTTCTGTGATGGAGTCACGCTACCAGGGCCGGTGGAGTGCAGCGATGTTAGCTGACTACTGTTGGACTCTACAACACGACTTGCCAAGTACTCAGTACAAGCGGAAGTCCACAGCCATGAAATTCAAACCATGAACATTTTAAACATTTTACACATGCATTTGACTTTAAATGGAATATATTTTGTACATATAATTTTATTAGTTAGAACTGATTTCATGCTTGTGTTTAATATTTTTTACATTAACTACAAAAGAGAATATACAAATTTCATTTTTATACATATTGGAGTATTATAACTATAATAAAAAAAATAAGATTGCGGATTTCTTAAAATTGGAGGCTGATAGAGACAAATGGTTTGCATATTCGAAATCAGCGTGTGTAAATTGAGTATGATTAGATGATGGGTACCAAGAAATCCACGATAAATTATTTTTTGTTTTCCAGTGATACCGGCATTTCGCAGAAAAGTATTACCTTACAATGTGTATCAAATACTTCCCAGTGAAATACTACCTTACAATGTGTACCAAATACTTCCCAGTGAAATACTACCTCACAATGTGTATCAAATACTTCCCAGTGAAATACTACCTTACAATGTGTATCAAATACTTCCCAGTGAAATACTACCGTACAATGTGTATCAAATACTTCAAAGTGAAATACTACCTTACATTATGTATACAGAAGAAAAGTAAGCCTTTGTAAAGTGAAGATTTATCTCTGATTAGTTATTTCATTATGTTATTATCTCTTTGTATGAGACATTGCCATTTCGTACTATTTATACACCCCTGGGTTCACTGCCTCCAGCTTACATTTTAAACGAATTCAGCTAAATATTTAGTTTGTGACGTCATCCTTTTACTATTTATGCTGAAACTAATCAATATTCACTAAGATAGCGCGCTGAAAGATATGTTGATGTGTGTGACACAACTTGAAAGATGCGTTGAAGTGTGTGACACTAATTGAAAGATATGTTGAAGTGTGTGGCACTAATTCAAAGATATGTTGAAGTGTGTGACACTAATTTAAAGTTATGTTGATGTGTGTGGCACTAATTCAAAGATATGTTGAAGTGTGTGACACTAATTTAAAGTTATGTTGATGTGTGTGACACAACTTGAAAGATGCGTTGAAGTGTGTGACACTAATTTAAAGTTATGTTGATGTGTATGACACATTGTGAAAGATGCGTTGAGGTGTTGACACTAATTGAAAGATGTTGAAGTGTGTGACACTAATTGAAAGATATGTTGAAGTGTGTGACACTAATTGAAAGTTCTGTTGATGTGTGTGACACAAATTGAAAGATATGTTGAAGTGTTGACACTAATTGAAAGATATGTTGAAGTGTATTACACTAATTGAAAGTTATGTTGAAGTGTGTGACACTAATTGAAAGTTATGTTGAAATATGTGACACTAATTGAAATGTATGTTGAACTTGTGACACTAAAAGAAAGATGTGTTGAAGTGTGTGGTACTAATTGACCTCCTTATATACTATTAAATGTCCACGGTTAAAGAATTTAGCAGCCAAAACGCTATATTTGGTGGGTGTAAACAATCAAATTCAGTCGTATTTTCATTACAATTATAAATAAATTGTAGGTGACAGAATTTGTATCATTAAATTTATTGTACAGTCGGTCTGACTTTTATATTTATTTCGTTATTGTGAGTCCACTATTATTTTAGTGATGGCGAGAACTGTAGACCAATGTTGCGTAAATATACTTTCTAGCTCAAAAGTAATTAGCAAAAATTGTACTTCTATTTTTTATAGTTACCATTGTATTTGCTAGCCCATATGTAATTGGCACATACATATCATTAAGTCTATAAATACCACTAATTATGATCAAATGTTGCCCATCCCTGTTGTATGTTAAGTGAATGAGAATCGAGATCGCGAATGTCATACAGAATATTAATTGTATCAATGTTTTGAATGACGTGAAATCAGACCGTGTGAAGTAAGCATGAACCATTTAGTTGATTTTCTGACAGCTACTAAATAACATTATTTTATTTATCTGTACACATTGAACTGATTTTATTTCAGTAATCATCCATATCCCCTACCACTAACTAGAATTAATAACTCCTTCTGATTGGCTCAATTACAGAAGTTCAATGACCGAATGAGCAATATTAAATGTATACTTTCATTTCGATCGGTTAACATATGTGTCGTGATAGCATCAGAATGTTTGATACTGACTTCCTCTGACTCAACCCCCTAATAACACTTAGTATCTAATTTTTTGTCAACGATCTTCGAAAATTTTGAGAAATATTCTGATTTTATAAGTCATGTATCAACAAATTTTGTTTATCATGCACTAACACACTGCACTTTCTGTGTGAATTACAGACAGGAAACTACACATTTATTGTATACATTTGGTCTTAGAATCAAATTATTGTACACACATTTTTATTAGTGTTAAAAATAACTGAAGCGATTAATAGGAGAAAATATCCTAACTGCCAATCAATCAGTGTGTCATCTAATGAAACCAATCATATAGAGCACTCAGGTAATGATGATCAATACTAACCATTGATTTTGAAGACATCAGACGTGACATAGTGACCGTTTTTCTTCACAGTGCACTTGTACTCTCCTGCGTCACTGATCGTTAGGTTGTCAAGTTGAATGACGTCATCAAACTGACGGGCTATGTTTGCCCATGTATATGTTGCACGTGATGTTTTGTTACCACATGTCAGTACCAGTCGCTGCCCTATCACAGGGGTTGCAGGGTTGGCGTATATGACAGGCTTGGTCAATAATGAGCTGTCTGGACACAGAAATAGATGATCAAGAAACATTGACAGCAGTAACCTAGTCATTAGTAAAAAAGACTTTAATATAAGCTTACAAGTGATATAATTTATCCTACTATCACATACATGCAATGAGCTAATTATGAGTTAATTTTTTAAAGCACTCTGTCATTCACTCAATCACTACATTTCATTAAAAATTAAGCATATGTCTTCTGATACAACCATCATTCAGCAGCTATGTACTGATGCAACCAACATTCAGAAACTGTCTTCTGATACATCAGGATTCAGCAGCTGTCTTCTGATACAACCAGCATTCAGCAGCTGTCTTCTGATACAACCAGCATTCAGCAGCTGTCTTCTGATACAACCAGCATTCAGCAGCTGTCTTCTGATACAACCAGCATTCAGCAGCTGTCTTCTGATACAACCATCATTTAACAGCTGTCTTCTGATGCAACCAGCATTCAGCAGCTGTTTTCTGATACAACCAGCATTCAGCAGCTGTCTTCTGATGCAACCAGCATCCAGCAGCTGTCTTCTAATTCTCATATTTGAAGTGATATCGATTTTGAAAGACTTAAAAGAGAATGTTTGTTAGGGTACTTTCGATTATTTCAAATTCCATAATAAAGTTTGAAAGTATCAATATTGACAGTACATATGCAGCCTCTTTATTCATCGGGTTCTGGATTTTAACCAGCATTCAGGATGGCTGTATCTACTAAAGCCCTAGTTCAAGTTTGCAAACCACATACAGAAGATGGCAAAGACATTCTAGAGTAAACTGATAAATCATTAGTAAATGTGAATAAATGTGCAGAGTGATAACCGAACTTTGTGCTGCAACTCATTTAATATAAATTTTAAATCACTTTATGAAACCATAATTTGAAATTATCGTTAATATTTCAGTTATTTCATTTTGATTTGGATTAATAAATTTCAATTTCATTGCATAATATATGGCTAGTGAAAGTTTCAAACCTCCCAAGCCCATACATCAAACAATGCTGCACTTTAAGGTCATTTAAATGTAGGAGTGTGTGAGATTTTAGGGCAAATAGATTTATGAGTGAATAGATTTATGGCTGAATAAATTTATGGGTGAATAGATTTATGGGTGAATAGATTTATGGGTGAATGAGTGAATGTGTGAATATATTTATCGGTGAATAGATTTATGGGTGAATAGATTTATGGTCAGGGCCGGCCTTAGCACTAGGCATACTGGGCATTTGCCCAGGGCCGCCAAATTCAAAGGGGCCGCCAATTTTGTAAAAATTATTGAAAAACTTAAAAGATCACAAATTATTTACAATGTTTTAAAATTTAAAAACACGATTTTTATTTTATTTTCGTTCAATAGCTTGCGCAAACTAACGATTACAATAATATCATTGTTATTAAACCTTTTGGAAGTCCTCTTTCACAAGCTAATGTTTTTTAAAAGCACAACACTGATAATTTGCTTTTAATCTTTTTAAAATTAAAAATTTCAGCCATAAAGGGTACTAAATCGGATTCCAGAGCACAAAAACGAAAACGAAAAAAAGTCGAAATGGAACTATTGAAATCACAAGAGGGTGCTATTTATAAACACTTGAAGATGAAGGATAAAAATACAGACGTTGTTCTAGAGTCCTCCTCCGAGTTACTTTGTGAAGCGTCCGAAGTCGAAGACAATGAGCAAGAACATATAGCTATAGCATATCATGACGTATTGAAAAAAGATAGCATTGCCGACAAAACAGAAGAAACAACATCGGAAAAACGAAAAGATCAAAATCAAACAGAAATAGACGTAAAAGATGTATCCAAAAAAATAATGGTCTCAGAGCTTGAGATAACGAATCCAGACAACGCAGTCGACTGGACTGACATTAGTTGTTGGCCATCATCTGTCAACAATCAGCATCGTGTTTTTGTTGTTAAGCGGGGTCCAATACATATTGAAAATTTTAATTTTCCAGAAACAGATGGGAGACGATTTTAACAGCATACTACAAAAGGAAACTCTGCAATCAGGAACCACTTGACAGACGTTGGCTAGTTTACTCTGTCAAGCAGGGCCGGGTGTACTGTTTCTGTTGTAAACTTTTTTCTAACGCTTCTAACTCATTTTCCTCTGACGGTTATAATAACTGGAAAAATTTTCTTGCAGTTGTCAGCCTTCATGAAACATCATGTAACTACATCACCGCGCAGATAAACTGGATCGAAATGGAGAATAGATTGAATTTAAATATAACGATTGATGAAGAAACTATTAGATTAATGAATGCAGAAAAAATGCATTGGCGTGGTGTACTTGAAAGGCTGTTAGCTATTATCCAATATTTGGCTAAAAATAATCTTGCATTTCGAGGAACAAATGAAAATTTGAATTGTGCTAACAATGGAAATTTTTTGGGATTGGTAGAGCCGTTAGCTAAATTTGATCCCGTTTTGCAAGAACATCTTCGCAGAATAAACAATAATGAAATTCATGATCACTATTTAGGTAAAACCATGCAAAATTAATTTCTGCATTTGATCAGCCAGAGAATTTTTAAGAAAATTGTAGCCATCATTATTGAATCAAAGTATTATTCTGTCATGTTAGATTGTACACCGGATATTAGCCACCAAGAGCAAATGACATTAATCATTCGGTATGTTGAAATAAACGAACAAACTGCGAATATTGTGGAGCGATTTGTAGGTTTTATACCAACCGTAAAAAGCACTGGAATCGGACTTGTTAATGCATTTTTACAAAAACTTGATGAACTGGGTTTGTCAATCGCAAACTGTCGTGGCCAAGGATACGATAATGGCGCAAACATGCGGGGTTGTAATAAAGGAGTTCAATCCAGAATTTTGTAACTAAACAAACGAGCATTGTTTGTGCCATGCGGTTGTCATAGTTTGAACTTGCTTCTTGGAGATATGGCTCAATCCTCTGTAGTTGCTAAATATTTTTTGGTATTGATCAGCAAATTTATGTTTTATTTTCTGCATCAGTTCAAAGATGGCAAATCCTAAAAAAACATGTGAAACCATTGTCCGACACTAGATGGGATTGTAAAGTGAGCAGTGTAAAAGCCATTCGCTATCAAATTGGTGATATATATGACGCATTGGTTGAGGTCTCAGAAAAGCTAATGATCCAAAATGCAGAACAGAATCTAATTCTCTAGCAAAAGAATTAAAAAACTTCACGTTCCTTGTAACATTGTCAGTTTGGTATGAAATGCTAAATAAAATAAATTTGCTAAGTAAGACGATTCGGCGTGATAACATAGAATTGGATTTAAATTTTGAGCTACTACAAAAGTTGCGTGAGTTTCTTATTTCGTTTAAAGAAAATGGCTTCCAGGCATCGGAAATTGCAGCAAAGACATTAGCAGAAGAGCTGGAAATGAGTGATGACGAATTGGGTTTTTCAGCAATTGTTACTTCTTTGAGACGAAAAAGAGTTAAAAAACAGTTTTTATATGAATCTGCTGAAGATGAATCAGTGTAAGATCCAAGAGAAAACTATCGGATAGGTTTCTTCAACGTGTTGATGGATCAAGCTATAATGTCTTTTAATGAACGATTTGAACATTTAACCCAGTTTAACAATAATTTTGGATTCCTCTTTAAAATTTCAGACTAGAAAAATCGTGACGACGCAATGCTAAAAAAACAATGCAAAAACTTACATGAAGTATTCTGCCTCTGTGCATTTACCAATCACGGAAATCGATAGTGATATCGAGAAACTCAATTTGTTTACTGAACTAGAAACGTTAACTTTTGTCATACCTAAAGGTACATCTCCACTTAACGTGTTAAAGTATATTAATGCACACCGATTAAATGAGGTCTTTCCAAATGTTACAAATGCTTTACGCATTTTGTTAACATTACCTGTTACTGTTGCATCAGCAGAACGCAGTTTTTTAAAATTAAAGTTAATTAAAACTTATTTGCGCTCCACAATGACGCAAGATAGGGTGGTAGACATTGCCCTGATTTCCATTGAGAATGATATAGCATCATCGTTGGATTATGCAAGTTTGTTTAATTGACGAATTTGCAAGCATAAAGTGTAGAAAAATTGTCCTGTAAATAAACCTAACTATTAAATTTCATAATTCTGAACACTATATTCTTTCGTCTATTAATTAATTATTATTAATAAAAAATTGTTTACTATTGTCACTATCTAGTCCAACTTTGCTGTTCATGATTACTATATAAAATTAATATGTAGAGGGGCCGCCATTTTTACTTTTGCCTAGGGCCGCCAAATATCTAAGGCCGGCTCTGTTTATGATTGTGGTGATCGACAGGCGGAATCAGTGCCGGCTTTAGGTATAGGCGATATAGGCACCTGCCTAGAGCGGCATTATATCAAGGAGCGGCAAATTCCAGACAAATAAAATAAACAAGCAATTAAGCCTGCTCCATTCTGGACACAGGACATGTTAGCGCATTTTCGTGTTATGTATCAGTACGTTTGTTAGCTTTCAGTAAATATTTGTAAATTTTGGAAATGTTTATAAATTCAATTGTGTAATGCATATATTTGTAAAAAAAAATTTATAAAGACGTTTCTTTATATTTGAAAAAAAAATATTGTCTCTTAAATCTAACTACAAGTGGTTTGTGGTTACTGAAATAGGACCCATAATTGAAAACATTCTAAATTATAGTCATTTAATCGTCCGAAAACTCCGTCAATTGTTGCATAGCTCTGATACTTTCAATTAAACTCAGAACACAAGCTTACTATTTCATTTGATGAGTTTCTTAATAAATCTTAGTGAAACTACGTGCTGCAGTATTTCGCACCAAATGAACGGGTTATTGAACGTACAAGGTGTATATATAATATATAAGCCCCTTAGGAGCCCTGAAGCCCGGCCCTCAGAGGTCCTATCGTAAAATGAACTTTTAATGTACACATGGCAGGCCAAGACCTACAAAATGATATATACATCATGGGTCTAGGACTTATAGTTGCTGAGATATAGCGCTCCTTTATTAATATAGCTTATATAGTAAAAAACGGTACTAAGGCCCCTTTTACGGCCCTGAGAGGTCAGATCGCGAAATGGAAAAAAGTCATTTCTTGGCAGGCCAAGACCTACAAAATGATATATACATCATGGGTCTAGGACTTATGGTTGTTGAGATCTAGGGTGATGACAGACGGACGGACAGACAAAACGGGGACAATAGATAAAATATAAAATTTAAGAATAAAATGAACACATTTGAGAAAGTGTAGAATTAAATAAGAGCACGAAATGGCTTAGAATGGTGACAACAAATAAGTCACGTGGATTAACGCTCCATCTTAATTTATTACATCACTATCATGACGTTACTATTTTCAAATTTTTTTCTTATTTTGTATTTAACAAAATTAGATTAAGATATAATGGAGGATCCTGCTAAATGGCCAAATATAAGTGATAATATTCGTTGTTTATTTATTCAGCATGATCCAAAGCAGATCAAATTTGAGTCTGGTTATCCAAAAGATGAAAGTGGGAGACAATTTTCTAATTACCACTATACACGAAAAATGGCTAACGGAGAAACTTTAAAAAGGAAATGGTTGATGTATTCTACGTCAGTAGATAAGGTATATTGTTTTTGCTGCAGAATATATAACAGGAGTAAATCTGCCTTATGGCAGTTGTGATTGGAAAAATATGTCAAGTATATTGCAGCATCATAGCATCATGAAAAATCTCTAGATCCTTTAACCAGTTATCATGATTGGAAAGAACTGAAAATGAGGATAACAAATAATAAAACTATTGGATAAAAGAGGGGTTTTCAAAGACTGCATGGACCTTCAATTAGCTTTAACATCTGAAAACGAAGATTCAGCAGACATTAATGCAACAGAACTGTGCGATGAATTATTGGCTTATACAAGGAGAATTACAGAAAAATCAAGCCCTAGAGTTTTATTAGACTATCTATGTGGAATGGGCTTGGTTGCCTAGAGTTATATTAGACTATCTGTGTGGAATGGGCTTGGTTGCCTAGAGTTATATTAGACTATCTGTGTGGAATGGGCTTGGTTGCCTAGAGTTATATTAGACTATCTGTGTGGAATGGGCTTGGTTGCCTAGAGTTATATTAGACTATCTGTGTGGAATGGGCGTTGTTGCTCTTTTTCCGAATGTGTACATAGCATTGCGAATTTCGCTAACACTCCCGATAATAGAGGCGAGTGCAGAGAGAAGCTTTTCGAAGCTCAAACTCATAAAAACATGTCTTCGTTCTACCATGTCTCAGCATCGTTTGGTTGGTTTAGCTACAATATCTATAGAGAAAACCATTGCAGAAGATTTGGATCTGACCGAAGTAATTGAAGAGTTTGCCTCTGCAAAAGCTAGAAAAGCATATTTTTCTTGAATTCTCTTCAATCTTTTTAACGCTTAATAAACATGACATTCCATTTTTTTTTATTTTTCATTACTTTTTTAATTAGCAAAAAAAAAAACTTCCAAAAATACACTACGTATATATACAGGTCTATACTTAAAACTCTTTAACTTTTACAAAGTTGCCAAATTTTAAAAATTTGTTATGAAGAATGAAGACCAGTAATACAACTATAAATATATCATATTTTTATTTTCATAATTTGGATTTACTTCAAAATAAATAGCATTCATAGAATTTTCTTAGAAAATGAAACTAAAGAGGGCGGCATTTTTGTCCTTGTCTATATCACAAAAATGTCTACGGCCGGCACTGGGCGGAATGATAGGTCGATAAATGTTTGGAGTGATTTTAGTGGATAAAGTGGACGGTTAATTAATTGGTGGATTGATGGATGAATGCATGTGTATTTGATGGCCAAATTAATTGTATTTGATTGCAAGTGTATTTGATTATCCTCATTGGATTATTGTCTAGATGAGCCGACGAATGCATGGATTGATATAATGAAGGATTCGATGGATAAAATAAATATTGAGGGTAATTTGACTTATTGATTGCTAAGTAGACAGGTTTGATGCATGAAATAATTATTGATGTAAATTATTAGATGGACTGATGGCTTGATAGACTGTGGAAAAATTATGTCTGCTAGAGCTTTAAGATGACTAAAATTTGCTTATTGAAAGGACGATGACATTAGTGTGGTTATATGGATACCAAATATTATGTAACTTACTTCTCAAAATTGTAATTGAATCTGATGTGAAATTAACTGAGCTGTTGTACAAGACTGAACATTTAATGACGTAAGTTCCTTCTTCCTTTGGCAAATCAATCGTCATGTAGTTTCCTTCTAAGGTTTTATTTCCACTCTGTCATAAAAATACAATCTAATTAAGTGCAAAAAAAAATAATAATTAGCTTTCACTTTCACTTAAGTAAAAATAGTCTGAAATGAGTTTTCATACGTTCTTAATTGTTTTATATTGACCTTTTGTCTAAAAAATGTTTATATTCCATATTTCACAATTATATATTGTTAGAAAAATTACTCAATGTTTAAAAATATTTTAAGTGTCCAAATATTTTTTCCCGTCAATGTCAATTAATTAAACATTATTTAATAATATTTTTACAGGGAATTTTCGCTGCTACCGTGCATGAGGCTGATGATTTTATTTTAAAGATGATTGAAATTAAGAATGTTATAAACCGAGAGCTTGTTGTCTGTCTTCAGCACTAGATAGATATAGGATAACCTGATGCTGATATTGGGCTACCTTTCACTGTAAAACTGAAGACGTACTTTAAACACAAAAAAAAAGGATGTATTGTTACTCAAATCTGTGGAAAGTTTATCTATCTGAAACAGTTTTTTAGAGACCTTCCATAAAAAAAAACAACTTTTTTTTAATAATTATACAGATGCAAAGTTTTCAATTTATAATTGTGTTCTACCCAATATCAAATATACATAATGTAATCCTCCCCACATATCAATCATACAGAATATAATCATATCCACATAATATGTCAAATATACATAATGTAATCCTACCAACATAATATGTCAAATATACAGAATGTAATCCTACCAACATAATATATCAAATATACAGAATGTAATCAATCCTACCTGCCAAAGATATGTAACTGGTTGGTCAATGTAAGCTGGATCTGGGTCAGACGTGCATGTTAGGACGACATTGGTGGAGGTGTGGTACTCAGTGTAGCTACTGGGGTTTGTTACTTCAACTTTATTGATGGTATCTGTGAGAACATCGACATTATAGTAGTGAGTATACTTGGATCCTACTGTTATATTCTATACTACGTTCTATATGTATATATGTAAATAAAAACCGTTGGCTTATTCTGACAAAACAAAATTGAGTCAATAATAACTTTTATTATGTCCTACAAATACACAAATAAATGGGCTTCTACTTGTAAGAGAAAAATATTTTTTTTTTGCATTTTTTCACGCTTTGTCTTGAAAGCATTGGACAAAATTTATCATAAAAACGTCATAGCACGTTGGGGACCATTGAGTGGATGGATCACTACTATTTTATAAATGTCACAACAGTGAGAGATTTGAATTCACTGACAGTAGTCCGCGACTGTTCTGCAACTGATGATCGGCGAGACTTGCGACTGATCATGTAGCGATATATATATATACATATACATATATATATATATATATATATATATATATATATATATGTGTGTGTGTATGAATGTGTGTGTGTGAATGTGTGTGTGTGTGTGTGTGTGTGTGTGTGTGTGTGTGTACATGTTAACAGCGCCGTGCAGCACTTTCCTTCCACCGGGGTATAAGACCCACAAGAGGTATCCTCTAGGAGGTGATACAATATTGCCTTGAAGATATGATTTGGATTTAAGATAGAAAATTTGGGAATGAGAAATAAATTATGCAAATATTTGTTTTTACTTAAATATAAATATTTTTAAAGGAGATACATATATGTAGTGGAACTAACTTTGGGTAATTTGAACAAATCTGAAAATAAATTGTAGATTACAAACGCAGACACAAAAGTTTAATCTTTTTATAAATTGCTGAGAAACAGATGCTCATAATATATCTTACATTATTTATAAATTTATTTATTTATCGTTGTTATGTAAATTGGGATATTCATTGCCTGATAGCTAGAAATCGATTCTATTAGCGAACTTGTCCAGTGTTCTGATTACCCTTATTATTTCCCTAGTAATAATACACCATCAAACAAGTAAAAAAAAATCTATATTTTATAATTATATTGTGATGAGTTAAGTATATCAATTTGTGAAAGAATAAACAATTATCAAATCTCAAAAATTGTATATTTATATTAAAGTCTATGTTTTTTTAACTCCTTACATGCTGTTTAATTCAATTTTTTTTAAAGAAACATAATTCTATTTGCATATTCAAAGGTAATTTGGCTCCAAAGAATCTTTTCAGCTTACCAAGTGTCCCATGTTAAATAGCTTAATTGACCTATAACGTCTAATGTAAAGTATATATCATATTGGATCTTAAATAAAAAGAGGGGTGTGGCTAAACACCAGCGGATGTACCAGTATATCAAAAAGTAGAATGTTGAATTATTTTTCAAGAAAATTTAGTACCAGGTTATTAAAAATAAATTTTATTTTAAATCGGTAAATTTTGTCATCCCTATACCTTATAAATTGAGTTATATAGATTGAATATGTATCAAGCGAATAGAATTTTCGACAAATACATTTGCAATCGGGAGATTTACCTAGTTTGTAAATGTTAACCCATAGAAAACTGAATTTCAATTTGTTTGTAAATGTTAACCCATAGAAAACTGAATTTCAATTTGTTTGTAAATGTTAACGCAATATGTGCGATCATAAGTTAACCCATAGAAAACTGAATTTCAATTTGTTTGTAAATATACTTTTATAATGGTTAGCAGAAGTGAATGAATAGGAGGTGAGCAGTGCGCATGTCCTATTTCAAGATGCCCTTAACATCCCTTTATTACACTAGTTTCTTTTTTCACTGTCTATTTATATTTTAAAGGGCCCCACATCATTGTCTGTGCCCCAGGCCCAAACCTAAACCCACCTCTGTGTTTATAGACAGAAACAAATATTGAAAAAAGAGATATAATAAACATTTGAAAATTTACCTATACAGATAATATAAAGATTTTATAGGTTGATTTAGTGCTAAATAAACTATTTTACTTCGTATTTATATTGGGCTATTTTATTTCAGTAAAAAAACTAACTATTTAGCTTACTTTCAACTTTAGGCAGTTTTTTAGCATCAGTTGATGATTTATTAGCAAACAATGCCTCGGTATCTGTCAAGATACAGCTTACATCTTGTTCTGAATTACTTGCTGTCATATTTACTTCTGACGCCGTTTCTACATTGTTGACCTTAAAAGAAGAAGATTTCAGTCAAATTTTATAACAAACACAGTAATATGTTTGTTATGTTATTTAGTTGATACAGCATGGTCTGAAAGCGATGCTTGTACTCATAATAGGGCTCTCTCCCGGTATCCTGGGATCCTGTCCGAATGTCATCTCAATCAACACTTTGGGAAAATTAATTTTATCCCGAGATCAAGGGAGGAACTATTTGAATTTAAAATTGAATTCTTTTTGAAGAAAATGTAATATTTTTCAATTTCACAGTAGCTTAATTTCGTGTACACAAAGTAATATCACTGGCAAGAACTTTTATTTATAATTTCATATTATCGATATTTGGCAGTAATAAAATGTTTTTTTTTTGCGGACGGGATTTTCGTCTAGCATGTGATGCAGGCTCTGCTGCTTTGTAGTGGTTTACAGTATCATATTTCTAGCTCATATTTTAACAATTTATACAAACATAAGGCTAATTAAAATACTGAAGAAAAATGCTGATATATATTCAAGGGCTTTAACAATCAGTCTATATACAAAAATAGCATGTCTATCTACTCGAAGTGGCCCCAAAGGACATGAACAGATTATTGTAGCCAAAACACTTTTAAGGGACACTTAATAATACATCAAAGAAGTTCATATTTTATATAGTTCATCCCAAAGAAAATAATCCTCATTATGGGCATAGAATCTTAACAAAAACAACCCCCGACCATTAAACTTTGAATCTAACATCCAACTATTTCTTCTTTTTCCAATTCTCTTCCACTTAGCCCCACACCCATCCTTCCCTCCCTCCCCCGCCCGTCAAACCCCTTCCACTCAAGACATGCTCGAATCGCAGTGGGTCTCGATGTAAATACGACAAACCCTGTTAACAATACCACGTTACACTTCTCCCTACCCCCCCCCCCTACGTTAAACGCTCCTTCCCCAGCCCTACACCCACATTCCAACAGTTTTTTTTTGAATAATTTATCATGTTTAACATGACGTATTTAAAAAAAAAAAAGAGAGTCGTGAGGTTAAAAAAATAGCAGTGTTGTATCTCGAATCGTCTGCTAGACTCCCCCCCCCCCCATTTTCCGAAACCATTTGGTTTATTCCCCTCCCTTAATATATATTTGAGCGCATTAACAATCAGTCTATATACAAAAAATAGCTTTTTTATATAATTCATCCCAAAAAAATCCGATTATGGGTACTGAAGCTTAACAAAAACAACCCCCGACTATTAAACTTTGAATCTAACATCCAACTTTACATAATTTGCGCTTTCCAACGTTACATAATTTGAACACACTACTCCATATCCTTTAAAAATCTTAATTCATTAAATAATAAATCCTTGTTGTGTTTATTATTCCCCAGCATTTCATTTTTATTCAAGAAAGATTCATTTGATGAACAAAATGCGCACAAAACATAGTCTCATTTAGTAAGTTGTCTCTTTTTATTTTCTTTAATTTTGGAATTCCCCAGACTATTTTATATAGACGGTCGATGACGCGCACTGTTTTTTTTTTTAACTCCGCAAATGTGTGACGTAGAACTCAGACTATTTTTTTAGCGATGTACGCTTTCAACTCGTGCGGTGCCGTGTATTTTTAACTTGCAGACATGTGGCTTTTATTGCCATGAACATACTTTACACCGCATGGTGTGAAGGTCTGTCGGTTCAACCACCGTCTGTGTTAGCCGATTATGTATATAGATGTGTAATATTTTCACTGTAATTTATTTTACCATTTCCGTAATGAATCATGTGAGCTGCTA
This sequence comes from Bulinus truncatus, assembly GCA_021962125.1. Lineage (NCBI taxonomy): Eukaryota > Metazoa > Mollusca > Gastropoda > Planorbidae > Bulinus > Bulinus truncatus. The sequence continues at coordinate 457,229 of JAGDYQ010000360.1, read as the reverse complement.
TTTTGCTATTGAATCTTAAAAATCAAATATTATAGGATTATTTATAGTTTATTTTAATTTGAAATTAGTTTTCAAATTTTCATGCCAGCTTTAACAAGATTTAAAAATAACGTGCTACAGCAGATGCCTAAAATAACGCTTTAATTATATTGTAATTTTATATAATATAATACAATTTTACATCAAACCTTATATGCAATCTTGCTCAAGTTATAACCATTTGGCAAGTTGGTGCAAGACAATTCAACAGTTTCACCAGAATAAGTTCTGTCAGTTGGAATTTTTAAAACAACATTTTGAGCTCTTGTGAGATTTCCTTTCAAAATATAAACATATTTATTAAGAATATTTTTAAAATAAACTATTTTATTTTTGTACTCAATTAATGTACAAATAACTCAATGTATGTACACTAGGGTGCATCACCAAAAAAAATTTTTATTAATTGATCTGTCTGCTATATAAATTTGTTCCATTGATCAAAAAAGCATTGTGTAAAAAAATAAATGATATTTGACAATATTTAGAGGTCCCCCGGACTTCAACAAAGTTTACATAATTAAGCGAAAACTAGATAAAACCATCCTTCTTGTAAAGTCTTACAGACTTACATACAAAAAGTGAAGCGCTATATAAATTGTTTTATAGTCTTTGGTTTTATAATGTTTGGTAGCTATGATTGATTTTGATAAGCAGTTGTGCTAGAAATAAAATTTAAAATTCACATTTTATTAGCAAAAACAACACTTTTCCTTACCGCATATTGATGACCAAGGCAAGCATTTTAATTTCTTTATTTATATTATTTTAATTTCTGATACACACGACCTAAAAGTCAGAACATGGAAATGATATGAAAAACAACAATAAAATGTTTACACCTTCTAAGGAAATGCTGGCTGACCCTGGCATCACTTCAACAGTTGCATATCCAGTTATTACTGCGTCTCCTGCCTGGCGAACAAAGAAACCACAAACTCTTCTGAAAACTGAATTGTTTGGCATTGGCCCTGCAATCTGTGTTGATGATGCTATAATTACTGGAATTCTTCGACTACCAACTTGTTTACAAGTTTTGAGGTGCATGATGTATCACTGCAATGTAGCAGCACACAGTGAGCGTCCAGGTTCTCTTGGTGCACCTTCTCGATTTACAACTGCCAACATTGTGCTGAATCAAGTTACTGCTTTCTACGAAAAAGCAAACATTCCAATGGTGACAGAGAGGAGAGCTTGTGAGAAGATTGTTCAGCTTCTTGATGAATACAATAAACTTCGTTCAATTGTCGCCGAATCACAGCAGCCACCAAACGTAAACTGGAGCAAATGAAATCTATGTTGGCAACAACTTTTCAACTGTGGCCACCAAATGTCGAGACTATTATCAAGAATGTAGAAGATCTAGCATTCTTGAGGTCTAGGAAAGGAGACAGGTCTTCCAGCTTTGGATCATTTGACAAAACACTTGCAAAAAAAGTCGCTCGACGCCATTCACGAGATGTCGCAACATTGGAACGTCAGAAAATCGCTAGAGAAGAAGATGCAGCATGTTCAACGATATCAGTGCCTTCCAGCGAGGGTAGCAGTGACAAACCCGATGATTCTACTTCTAAATCTGAAGATAATATGGAGTTTGTTGATAACTTTTTGGATGATATAATGCCATTGCAAAAGCGAAGAAAGCCAACAGGAGCTTTGGTATTTGTACCTCCAGATGTTTTAAGCCGACCAAATCTTGTGTCACTAGCGACAAGATTAAAGATTACACCAACACAGCAGGCAGCTTTCAGACAGGGCCTTATTACCGAGTTTGGGGGTGATGTATCAATGATGGCTTCCTCCTATGCCACTGCAGATCGTTCACGGCGCAAAGTTGTAAGTGAGATATCTACAAAGATCCACGACTCCTGGGAACCACCCAAAACTCTGCACTCTCCACTGGGATGGCAAACTGACACCTTCTCTAAAAAATCATCGTGTCGCTGAAGAACGCATTACAGTTGTTGTCGGTGATGCAAAGCAATTGAAACTTCTAGGAGTGCCAAATTATGCCAAGGCAACAAAGAAACCCGTTGGTGAAATAATTGTGGAATTAACCATGAAGCTAATGACAGAGTGACATTGTAATGATTGTATCGTTAATATGACATTCGACACAAGATAAAACACTGGTCATCAGACTGCTGCCTGCATTGCCATACAAAATATGCTGCAATGTGCTCTTCTGTGGTCAGGTTGTCGCCATCACATTGGTGAAGTTATCCTTTCGCATGTGTTTGCAGACATGAAAATAGAAGTTTTCAAATCCCCGGATATAACTTTGTTCACCAAGCTGCGAAGTTATTGGGAGTTGGTGGCACATGATTGGTCTCACGTTTGTAGTTTGTTTACGTTAGCTGATCATGATCTGAAGGCTCAAGAGCGACTGACGATAATGAGAGATGCGGTAATTGCACATGCCAACTCTAGTAATCAAACCGAATTCTTGCGAGACGACTACCACGAATTCCTTAAGCTGTCCCTTGTTTACCTGAATGCTACAAATAAGGAGGTTAACTTTAAAAGACCAGGTGCCCTGCACAAAGCACGATGGATGGCAAAGCTGATATATTGCCTCAAGATTGCACTGTGTGAGAAACAAATTCAATTATTGCCTCAAGGTACTATTACCACACGTGATCAAGTGCCAAAGATTCGTGCATTTGCTACATTTGTAACACATGTTTATGTCGTGTGGTAGCTCACTTGCAAAAAGAGTGTGGATGCACCATGGAATGATCTTCATCTCTACAAGCGACTTTTGGATTACAACGATGTCAACAGAGACATATCCATTTCAGCAATCCGTGCCCTGAATAGGCATCTGGGGTACCTCACTGCTGAAATGATCCCACTTGCTCTGTTCAGCAATGAAGTACCTGTGTTGGAAAAGCGAGCTCTAGCAGATGCTCTGCTAAGGCTTCGACCAGTGGTTGCCCTCCAAACTCCACAGATACGATTTGGAAATGGTTGGGGAAAACCACGATTCCAATCAATTGATTCTAAAACTCGGCTGTGTGATCTGGCTGAAATTGACTCTTGATTTTCTATAGACAGACTTCAAATGGACACAGGATTCCTCCAACTGCCTGTTGATGATTGGTGCCAAACAGCTTCTTACATTGCCAGTGCAGAAAATGTTGCTGCTATTAACGTTGTTAACGATTGTGCCGAGAGAGGAGTGAAACTAGCATCTGACTTTGTTGAAGCAGCGCGAACGGATGAACATTTTCAAAACATTCTTCAAGTGGTAGAAATGGACCGCAAAAACATCTCAAATGTGCGTAAACCTTACAAACGTGCAACAAAGTAAAACTGAATTAAATGCAACAGTAATAAATAATTTAATACTTTAATGTAATTTTTATATAGGCTAGAATAAACTTTTTTTTTCTTTACATGTTTTGTGATTTCTTGGGCGGGGGGGGGGGACCTCTAAATCAACTCTGGTTTGAAAAATATTTTACACAAGTTATTATTAATGATATTGGAACAAATTAGAAACATAGACAGCTCAAAAACAAACAATCAATTTTTAGAGCATTTTCGAAAAAAAATGCTCTATTGTCCCCGTTTTGTCTGTCCGTCTGTAGTCTGTCTGTCTGTATGTCTGTCTGTCATCACCCTAGATCTCAACAACCATAAGTCCTAGACCCATGATGTATATATCATTTTGTAGGTCTTGGCCTGCCAAGAAATATCTTTTTCCATTTTGCGATCTGACCTCTCAGGGCCGTAAAAGGGGCCTTATAAAGTACCGTTTTTTACTATATAAGCTATATTAATAATGGACCGCCCTAGATCTCAGCAACCATAAGTTCTAGACCCATGATGTATATATCATTATGTAGGTCTTGGCCTGCCAAGTGTATATCAAATGTCCATTTCGCGATTTGACCTCTCAGGGCCAAAATATAAGAGTTTGTTATGTACCGTTTTGCTTATATTTTAAATATAAATAATAAAAGCTAATCAAAGGGGCGTAATCATTATTTATTTTTGTAACAGTTATTCAACATGACTTACTTGTCCTTTTAATATCTTTTTTCAGATATATGCACTACACAATTGAATTTATAAACATTTCAAAAATTTCCAAATATTTACTGAAAGATAACAAACGTACTGATACATAAAATGAAAATGCGCTAACACGTACTGTGTCCAGAATGGAACAGGCTTAATTGCTTGCTTCCTTATTATGGTGATGCACCCTAATGTACACAATAACTCAATGTATGTACAAAATAATTCAATGTATGTACAAAATAACTCAATGTATGTACACAATAACTCAATGTATGTACAAAATAACTCAATGTATGTACAAAATAACTCAATGTATGTACAAATTAACTCATTTATGTACAAATAACTCAATGTATGTACACAATAACTCAATGTATGTACACAATTACTCAATGTATGTATCCCACCTTTTCTGGACACGTACACAATAGTAATGTTCAAGCTTTTCTCTGAGTCCAGTCCACTACTGTCAGCGGTTAGTTTGGCTTTACAGCTGAAAAATAATATTACAATAAAAAATATATGATATACATAAATATTACTGTAGTAAACTAATTTGACTAATTAGTAAAAACTTACTTTTTCTATAAGTAAAATACACACATCAGAAATCATTCCATAATTAATTAAATTCAAAAATATTAATGTTTTTTTATTTGTTTTCATTTACTCTGAATACTATTTATTAAAATATAAAATATTTTAAACTGGGAAAAAGAAATTTACAAAATAGTTAAAGGCCAGTATCGCTACATCAGTACAATATCGCTACATCCGTACTGTATGGCTACATAAGTACAATATGTTTGCAAGTTCCATATGAGACAGTCAGTGAGAATGGTTTATAACTTATCACCTATCTGTAGCTGTCACCTACTTGTGGCTGTCACTACCTGTGGCTATCACTTACGTGTGGCTGTCACCCACCTGTATCTGTTACCTACCCGTATCTATTACCTACCTGTGTCTTTCACCTACCTGTATCTGTCACCTAGCTGTATCTATTACCTACCTTTGTCTTTCACCTACCTGTATCTGTCACCTAGCTGTATCGGTCACTACGTATGGCTGTCACCTGTGGCTGTCACAACCTGTATCTGTGACCTACCTGTGGCTGTCACCCACTTGTGGCTGTGACCTACCTGTAGCTGCCACCTACTTGTGGCTGTCACAACCTGTATCTGTCACCCACCTGTGGCTGTCACCCACTTGTGGCTGTGACCTACCTGTAGCTGCCACCTACCTGTGGCTGTCACAACCTGTAACTGCCACCTACCTGTGTCTGCCACCTACTTGTGGCTGCCATCTACTTGTGGCTGCCACCTACTTGTGGCTGCCACCTACATGTGGCTGCCATCTACTTGTGGCTGCTACCTATCTGTAACTTTCACCTACCCGTAGATTTCAAATATCTGTACTGTCACTTACCTGTATTTACCGCCACTTGAAATTGATGCATTTTTTATGGTGTAGATCTTGCCTGTAGCACCTGTTATTATATTACCGTTAAAATACCACTCGAACTTAGTTGCATCTGTCTCTGATGAGCACGTGAGTTCAGCATCCTTACCATCCAGTACCTCTGTAGTATAACCAGTTGCTGTCTCTACTTCAGGTGTCAATAATCTTCCTAAGAATATAGATCAAAGTTACAAAATGTATACAACATACTTTAGTCAAATTTACATGAATGCAGTGCACATGTTTGACCTTACACATCTTTCCAATGCAGTAACGAGGCGCGTTTTGCCTGTCATAGCAAAAATTATTGGTGTTATTATGCTATATACAAAGCACAAACGAACATACATTTATATTGTATACATTTTTAGACTAACAACATTTACGATTTTATATAAATGAATGCTCTCTCTCTCTCTCTCTCTCTCTTGCAAGTACCCGGCTTTGCCCGGGTTTAAAATAAGTTTTTTGTTTACCTTTTGTTTTCTCCCTATCCCCACTCTCTCCCTTCCTCTCCCTCTCTCCCTTTCTCTTTCCCTCCCTCCCTTTATCCCTCCCTCCCTCCCTCTACTTCCCTCCCTAACTCTCCCATCTCCCTCTCTCTCCCTATCTCCCTCCCTCCTTATCTCACCCCGTCCCTCCTCTCTCCACCTTCCTCCATTCCTCCTCCCCCTCTCTCCCTCCCTGCCCCCTCTATCTCTTTATCTCTCACTCCCTCCCATTGCTTCCATCCTCTCTCTCCCTCTCTCCTTCCCTCCCCTTTCTCTCCCTCCCACCTTTCTCTCTCCCTCTCCCGTCTCCCTCTCTCTCCCTCCTCCTCCCTCATTTCCTCTCTCTCCCTCACTTCCCCCCTCTCTCTTTATCTCTCCCTCCCTCTTTCTTTATCTCTCTCCCTCCCTCCTCTCTATCTCCCTCCCTACTCCCCCCTTCCTTTCTCTTTCCTTCCCTCCCTTTCTCCCTCCCTCTCTCTCCAACCCTCCCTCTCCCTCCCTCCCCCTTTGTCTCCCTCCCTACCACCGCTCTCCCTCCCTCCCTTTCCCTCCCTCCTTCTCTACCCCTCCCTGCCCCCTCCTTCCCTCTCCCTGCCTGCCCCCCCTCTCTCTTTATCACTCTCCCCCCTCCCTCTCTCTGTACAATTAAACGTCAAATTACGCTTCTTAAATAAACAGAAAACCTTATTTTAATCCAGGCCAAAGCCGGGTACTAACCCTTTCTTCTCCGTCCGTTCAATTACACATTCACTTAGTGCGCGAATACAGGGAATTCCCTGTGCATTGAATTGTAAAATACTAAAAATATTAATTACAACTAAACTACCCATTGAGATTGTATTAATAATGTTAATAATGTCACAGAAACATTTTAATTAACGTTTTTCGGTTTATTAAAGTGCACCTTTAATTTTAATCTTCTGAATACATAAAACGATAGGTAAATAGATATGACTATTGATTTCACCATGTTTACAATTGGAGTTTCCGGAAGTTACCCCTCTTTTACAAATGTATCATAGGGAAATGACGTCACAGAGGAATTTTATTTATGGCGCCGTCGAGATTACTTTAATATAGTAAAATACTAAAAAAAAAAAGATTAATTACAATTAAACTACCCATGGAGATGAAACGAAACATGTCCTATAACCTTCCCATGTTATTATGTGTATGTGTAACAAATTTCACGTTATTTGTTTGTCTGGATCTTGAGTTATAAGGGAACAGACAGACAAACAGACAGACAGACAACAAATGCGTCTTATAAGTATAGAGATATATAAACTTTTTGTCAATTTTTTGTAGCATATTTTTTTTTGTTTCATTTGTCTTCAAAACAGCACGGAAAAAAAATCATGAATATATGACTTTATTTAATAATACCTTATCGACACTGAAATTTTAAATCATTTGAATATATTTATAATATAGTGCACACAGAAAATGCTATAAGGTTCTGTAAATTTTTAGAAAAATCTCTACTATTCTAGAATATTCTGGGTTCTATGAAATCTCTAGAAGGTTTCAAAAAGCTTCTATAAAAATGTAGAAAACTTGAGAAGGTTCCGGGAAATTCTAGACATCTAAAAGTGTTGATTTTCATACAAATAGCCAACTTCACCGGTGCATTTCAATTTAGTTATAAAAATCAAGTGTTATAAGATCAAATGTTGCGGCTATATAAATATCATTCAATTAGTTATGACTACTAGGTTGAAAAGTGTTGTTCATTTAACTGGCATAGAAGTTGACACAACTCCTGTTTATCGAGCTAGGTACTTCACCAAATTGAGCCAACTGCCCAATGGTATGTTTACAGACACAGCCGTCTGGCAGTTAGTTGGTACTAGTTTTTCATGACCTATTTCTTTGTTAGTATACTGTCCAGTGGACATGCCAATGTTTATTGAGCTAGATACTTCCCCTTATTCAGCCTACTGGCCAATGGTATGTTTACAAACACAGCCGTGGGGGTGGTAAAACTGGACCGGATGTGCTGCTATTCAAGCGCTTTAAGACGTTTTGACCAAACATAAGTCATGCAGAATTTAGTATATGCCACGATATTTGACTGGAGCAAAATCTCAAGCCATTAAAAGAATACTTCATCACATTTTGTTCAAGTATCATCAAAATGAAAGATAACTCAAGATATTTGCCACGTGAAGATTACAAAGAACTTCTGAATCTTCATGAGAGGAATTACCCCATTTGGGGTGCGTTTCTGTGTTCCAGAAGCCTAGGGCCGTAAAAGGTGGATGTCTAAATAATCTACATCATGTAGACAGGTCAATTGCAGAATTTGGTATCTTTGCATCCTTTGTTTACATTAAAGCTTGGATTCAGCGTCCCTTCATTTCTCAGACTGCATTGAAAAACGATTGGCTGACATCTCTTGTAATTTAGCGCAGAACGCATTCCCCCGGTTCTCTTTTCTCAACGTTTCTCAATGGATGAGAAAAACAGCCGTGCTGCTTGCTTGCGGCAATTCATGGAGGAATCTTCTGATGATCAGAAAGAAGAAAGGTGCATCCGCAGCACACATGATCCTTCAGCACTTCATAATGTAACATTAAAGGATTTTGCGACCTCGTCATCGCTTGTCTTCATTAATGCTCTTCTGCTTCCCACAGATATTTTCGTGAGTAACGCTTCCACCTGGCAACAAACTCCATTGTTTCAGAAGGTAACAGCAGTGATCTCTTCCTTGAAAATTGTCAATGACTGTACCGAGCGGAGAATTGCACTGGCGTCATCATTCAACTCATCTCTCACCTAATCAGAGGAGGAAAAGCAGTACTTGCTCCAAATTGTTGAACAACATCGCAAAGAGCTTCCAGATGCAAAAAAAAAATCAACTGAGATCGCAACTTGACAACCTTCAGGACTCAGAAAGCACAGACTAAACAACTTTTCAAGTGTATTTTTGAATGGCGTATTAGGAACTACTCTGTAATACAGTCAGGTTAATGGGTCATGTAACTTGTATTATTTTACTGTTCAATTCCTACAGTGTAATATTATTGTTCTTTGTATCTAAAATATAGCATTTTAAACATTACAAAATTTTAATTTAATGCAACTGCCGAATACCATAAAACACAAGATAACAAGTGCACTGAGGCAGTATTTATAGGAGCCTAAATAGTATGAAATTTTGTATATACATATTTTAAATCACAGTGAACCAGAAAATTAAAATGCTCATGGTAAAAAATCAAATTGATTTATTTCCATTATAAAGTGAGCCACCGCAAAACATATATTTAAATTTGTAATCATTTTATTATGAATGATTAAGCAAACTATATTCAGTACACACAGAACCATTATATAACATTTTCTATTAATAGACTATGACGAACAACACTTACGCCTCGTCTATGCTCCGAAGGCACGCACATAATTGACAACAGAATTAAACAAATGTTTCGTTAGTAGGCCTATATCAGGGCCGACCTTAGGCCACTGCCACCTAAGCGGCCGAAGTGGGCCCTGCACTTTCATAGGGCCCCGCGCTTATTCTAGGTGTAAATTATTAAATTAAACCATTATAAATTATAATCATTTATAGGTCAGCGTGTTTATTCCGTTTTTTAATGTTTTTTTAATCTATTAAGTCGTTGTTTCAAGTAATTACGACATGTAAAATCAAGAATGAAAAGTATTTTTCAGTGATTGTACTCCAGACAAGTCACAAAGAGCAGATGCCATTAACCATCCGGTATGTATCAGATGTCACTAACTATCCGATGTGTATCAGATGTCATTAACTATCCGGTGTGTATCAGATGTCATTAACTATCCAGTATGTATCAAACGGAATTAGTGTGAAAGAGCGTTTTATTAAATTTCTTTGTTTGGAAAGTACTACTGGACAGGACTTATGCGATGTACTAGTGAATGAGCTGGACAAGCTTGAATTAAATGTTGATAATATTCGTGGACATGGTTATGATAACGTTACGAACACGAATGGCGTCCCATTCTGGGGTTCAAAAACGGCTTTTAAATATTAACAGAAAAGCATTGTTATTCCATGTGCGTGTCATAATTACAATCTGGTGGTAGCAGACATGGTAAAAACATGCCCTGATGCGTCAACCTTTTTTGGAACTACAAAGAGATGGTCATTATTCAGTATTCATGTTTCCAATCTGTCTGTAAAGCCTCTGTGCGAAACAAGGTGGGAATGTAGTATATATAGTGTCAAAGTACTTCTTTATCGAATGCCTGAAATTTGTGACACACTCGATTAATTAGATGAATTAGTTGAAGAGACTAATGATGCGATAATTAAAAGTGAAACAGAAACACTGTATGAACCATGGAAGCTGTGCAAACACTTAGTGTCACTTGTTTTATTGTACGACGTGCTCTTCCAAGTCAAATTTGTGAGTAAAGAACTGCAAGGTGAAACAGTAGATTTGAGCACTGCAATGCATTCGTACAATAACTAGATGACTTGTCTAAGGAAACTGATAGTCGATGGATTTGTTAAGATTCTTGTTACAACAAAGAATCTACTTAGTAAAAGACAAGCGTGTGTGTTCTGTTCCACCAATAGTATTTAATAAAGTAATCACGTGACTTGATTCCGACCTAACCGATCACGTGACTTGCTGCGACCCGGAAGAGGATAAGAGTGCGAACACCACAAATATAAAGTGTATGTTTTTGTTCCCTCGGGTAGTTTTCATATCGTGCAGTGAATGCGTTGTAACACTGTGTCTTATGTAAACTACCTGCAAGGGAGACAGTGTTACAACGCATACACCGCAATATATGAAAAACACATGAGGGAACAAAAATCTTTATTTAAACGTTAGTGATTCTATCATAAACATACTGTTTGTAGTTTGAGTTGCCGATCATCACTCGCTCACATTTGTTTTGTGGTTGTTTACAGCTGAGTTTAATTGTGTTGAAAAATGGACGAACCTTGCTGTTCAAAAAATGGCCTTCTGTTATCTATTGTGATTATGTATAAGGATATATTGGGAAGGCCGTTTTGTTTTTGTGTGCACATAATTTCAAAAAAATTCATAAAAAATATAAAATTCCACCCGTCTTTAGACGGGCTAAAATACTTGTTTGCTAATAAAATGGAAAAGTTCTGCAGTCTTTCCAGCCAAACGTTAAAGGAAAAAGCAGTATGATAAATATGTGGAAAACTTCACACCTGGAAAAGCTGAAAATGACTACAAGTTAAATTGCTTTAACAGTATTGTTGACACTGCAGCTCAATCCTTGCAGCTGATATTTGAACAGAATAGATTAAATCAAATTACAATCTATTTGATTTTCTTTTCAACTTTAAGACCCTTCAGCGTGATGACATACGAAAGTTTACAGCAAGCCTCAACTAAACATTGATGTCACCAACAGACCGGTCAGCAGATATATGTGGGCGAGAATTAGCAGATGAAATAGAATAAAAAAAGTCATATTCTCCCAAATACCGCCAAAACCGCGGTATAAATTTGGGTTTATCTGACCATAAATGAAAGATACACTGCTTTTCCCAACTGGTTTGTTGCACTCAGAATATTTTTAGCGATACCCGTAACTGTGGCATCTGGTGAAAGAAGCTTCTCGCGTCTCAAGTAAATCAAGAATTTCTTGAGGTCAACAACTCACGAAGATATATTGAACAATTACACAGTTATTGCTATTAAGCGTGATCTAATATAGGAAACAGAATTTGGATGACATACTATATGACTGCGCTACACGCAAGGCTCGTTAAGTTAATTTAATATGATCGTGGTTTTGTACTTAGTAAAGAATGAATAAAATACAAAAACGAATTTATTTTCTTATACAAAATCTTAATTTTCACTTATCATACTTATCCCTTCCCAGAATGACCCCAGCGCAATCCTTTTTACATAGCGCCCCGCAATTGTTAGGGCCAGCCCTGGCCTATATACTGTTCTGCATACAAAAACAACATTTAAATTCCTTTCCATACATGAATAACAAATTTCTTTTGGCGAGGGAACTAGACCGTAGTGTACAGTTATTTTAAAGAAAATTTCCCATAGAAATTATAAATGAAGTGTAGAATGAATATGATTCTATAGACACTGCATATTTAGTGATTGTGTGGCAATGACCATTTCCAGCTAACAGATACCATTTAAACTGTGGGCACTTTTGGACTTTTGCCATAACCTGAAAATATTTCAGTAGCTCTCACCGATGATCGAACGGCCCACGCTCAAGTCTACAGTCTAGAGCTCTACACATCTGGGCCACACGTAAAATTAGTTGTAATAAAATATTGCAGTGATCTTTTCAAAATGACGATCTGCATATTAGAATAAGGGAAAATGTAAGGATAATTGCTTCAATACTATTTTAATTATTACATGGCGAATTATTACTACTTATGCATTATAACCACCAAATACAAAACTAATATATAACCATTCTTGTGTGTTTGTTGATAAAACCTTTTTTAAATTGGATTGGTTGTGACAGATACAAGTTTTTTTCTTTCAAAAAACGGTTATGTCCGTGTTATAAACAGTATACACAAATTGTTTCGTTGTTAAACTATGACATTTACTAGCTTAACCGTTCTTATGACATAAATCCTATTAATAAAGTAGCTCTCTTGTAGTCCGTGCGTGCGTGTGGGGAAGCCGTCGCTTTAAATAATCTATGACGGCATTTCCCGATGGTACATTTTTTTTTGCAGAATGGGAACGCCGTCGCTATAAATAAAAAAATCCTCTATGACGTCATTTCCCGATGGTACATTATTTTAAAATTTTCCTACTAATAAAGCCGAATTGAACTTGCGCACGTTTGCTGTATCGTGCCTTTGTGCTGCAAAATGGCATAATAAAGTTGTTATTTTTTACTTTTCAGTGCATTTTTATAAAAACTTTTTTTTACTGCTTTGTTTTGGTTTTAACACTGATAGAATTAAGGGCAAAACGTAACACCTAATGGTGTTTAGTTTGGTTTGGTATGGTTATTTGGTTTACTTTGGTTAATTTGGTTGGTTTGATTGGTTGGTTCGGTTGGTTTGTTTGTTTGGTTATTTGGTTTGGTTTGGTTAGCTAGCGTTGACGGGTAAAACGTAATTTGTGACGTATAAAATTTAGGTCATTTCTGTACATCTGTTTGTTTCCCGCTCTTCAGGACTTCTGGTGGGATTCCATCGCTACCGGGTGCCTTCCCGTTGGCGAGGCAGTCAATGGCTTTGCTTAGTTCATTCACGGTGGGTGGGGTGTCGAGCTCCTCCATGACAGGCAGATCTGATATAGCGTCAGGAGCGGCATCAGTCACGGTGTTCTGGGTTGCGTATAGCTCCAGGTAGTGGTCGGTCCATATCTGCATCTATTTTTCCTGGTCCTTGATGTTCTCGCCAGTTTGGATATAAGGGGGCGGTTTTGGAGGGAGTTGGGCCTATTGCATTTTTGATGCCTTCGTACATCCCTCTTGCGTTTCCTGTATCGGCAGCAGCCTGGATGCTGCTACAGAGGTTCAACCAGTAGGAGTTGGCGCATTTGCGGGCGGTCTGCTGGGTTTTGCTCCTGGCTGTCCGTAGGGCTTTTAGTGTGTTGGGACTGGGCCTGGCCTTGTAGGCCAGTAGAGCTTTCCTTTTTACCTCGGTAACGGGTTCCATTTTCTCTTAGTGTGCCTCGTACCAATCGGCGTTTTTCCGCTCTATTTTTCCATAGGTGTTGATGGCGGAGTTATATACGACATCGTGCAGATGCGACCACCTAGAGTCGATTAACTTTCTTTCGCTGAGTGCGACTTCCAATACTAGTGATAAGCTGTTGGTTTATTTCGGGATTTCCGGCACAGTTGGTATTGATGCGTGGGCGGCCCTTTTTCTTGGAGTGATGCAACGTCTTCGGCGTTATGCGTACCTTGCTTGCTACGAGAGCGTGGTCCGTGTCGCAGTCTGCACTGTGGTAGCTGCAGGTGAGGAGGATACTGTCGATATCCCCTCTTCTGGTGAGGACGAGGTCGAACTGGTGCCAGTGGCGGGAGCGTGGGTGCCTCCAAGACACCTGATGAATCCCTTTGCACTTGAAGAAGGTGTTGGTTACGCACAGGCCATGGTGGCACGAGAGCTCAAGCAGTCTCTCTGGCCATTTTCATTGATCTTTCCCCTCCCAAAGCTTGTTACATGGTCAGCTCCTACCCTTGCGTTGAAATCACCAAGGAGATAAAGGCTATCAGTGCTAGGAATCTTCAATTCTCATATTAAACATTTTTTATTGAGATAAAACCTTTAGTTGCGAATGCAACGGGCAACTACTAGTAAAAAATAAAGTCTAAAAAAATGAAAACTTCACTATTGTATAAATATAGACTGATGGAAGTGCCACAATGTGGAATGTTAAGGCATATAAGGTAAGACTGTTATATCACAAACAATTTTTCCGGCCTTTTTGTGACTTGAAATAGAAAGACGTGTTTGTCATGACCTTAATTCATCAAATCCCCCCGTCCCACACATACACACTTTCAAAGATATGCCTTGGAATAGGATGAAATGATACATAAAGTAGACGATGGTGAATGTAGCAAAGATGGATAAATTAACTACTTACTTCCACATCCGCTGCGTATTGGTATATACGTGTATATAGAATCTGGCGTACATGTGCAGCTTTTTGTTGCATCACAAGTGGCTAAAGTGTAAGTTGTCGCCACACAAGATGTGGAGTTTACACAAGTGGCTCCATAGACTGCATCTAGCACTAAAATATAACAGAAGAAGATGAAGGTATTGGTTACATTGAGCACTGTTTTTATTACATCAAGTGTAAATCAAATAAATGATGTAATCATGCTGCTCAATAAATCTGAAATAAGAAATGACACGCATGGTTGAATTAATTATAAAGCGAAAAAATTGGTCTATTTTCAATTAGACTAATTTTTGCATGTGTTCAGCCAGGAGTAGAATAGTAATCCATGCCTAAAAGATCCTAACATTGATTAGTTCATATTACTTAAGGGAAACAAACCGCTTATTGTAAATTCAAGACAACGTATATCAACTAATAATGTCCTATTTTCGCTAGAAACTTCTTTCTGTTTCAAAACGATATCCTTATCATACTTTATTCATTTCAACTTTAAGAAGAAAACGATGATACATAATCTATAATTAAAGGAATCACAAAAAAATGTAAGTCATGAATTTAACAGTATAACGTCTTTGATTCTCCTGCTTCTTATTTAAAAAATATGAATATTTTAAAATTCATCATAATTTCAACAAAATTAATGCATGTTTGATGAATTTTATATCCCCTTAAATAGCTAAAATATAATTAAAATGTTCAATCCTGGCAATCTGGCTATGACCATTTACACGTATTACGTAACCTTAACCAAAGATGTGTGACTCCTTGTTCAGCGATGCAGATTACAGATATCTATCCGCCACCAATATTTATGCCACATACAAATAAAGAAACAAACACATATAGTTTCAAATATAGATATATATTTTTTAAATGTTTTCTGCGGAATAACTCACTGCATATTCAGACTTTGTATTGAGTCAAATATGAACAAATATTTAGTTTCACCTATCGTAAGTTTTGACATTTTCACCAGAAAATTGGGGTTTTTATTTTTTTTTAAAGGCATAGAAGTAAATTTGATGAAACTATACCTTACATTGTTGTGATTAAAAATGATATCTTCATTAAAATACCGGTCTTTTATCATAGATAATATTTGTATTCTAAACCTAGATAGATGCCATATTTGGCTGTAAGTGTTAATTGGACAGGCTGGACTAACAAATAGTGGATACATTGAATATTGACACGAATAAATATTACTTAAATGTATATGTCATAACATACACATTGTTTTTTTTTTGTTTTGACCTATCCTAACCCTATGAATTCCAATCAAAAATAATAAAAAATGGTTATGTTTAGGGAGTGAAAGGTTTTGATAAAGTGTAAGCTATGAAAACAGCAATACACAAAAGAGCAGCCATACAAGAGATAGAACTTTGGACTTAAAAGCTGTTTGTATTTCAAACATCAACTTCTTATGATGGCTCTCAGGTTAAGGTGGATCAATGGCGGCCTTTGTGTTGTTCAAGACGCTGAAAGGTTGCTCACACATTTAGGTTGAACAAACAACACCAGAATATTCTGTACCATCCTACTCACATATTTAAGTTGAACAAAGAACACCAGTATATTCTGTACCATCCTACTCACACATTTAGGTTGAACAAACAACACCAGTATATTCTGTACCATCCTACTCACACATTTAGGTTGAACAAACAACACCAGTATATTCTGTACCATCCTACTCACACATTTAGGTTGAACAAACAACACCAGTATATTCTGTACCATCCTACTCACACATATAGGTTGAACATACAACACCATTATATTCTGTACCATCCTACTCACACATATAGGTTGAACGAACAACACCATTATATTCTGTACCATCCTACTCACACATATAGGTTAATTAAACATCACCAGTATGTTCTGTGCCACCCTATTTTCTACGTGATTCATTAATTGTTTTGGAGACTTGGTGATTTGTTATTAAAATTTGATATAGTAAATATGAAACATGTATGTATATAGTATTATTAACTAACCAGACTTATAGTATTATTAACTAACCAGACTTAGGTTGTAGTCGGACTACCCTGAAGACAAAGCGAGACAAAATTGGATCACTATCTTTAATATTAACTAATGTTTATACTAATACTAATTGATGACACTGACAGTTGGTTCAGCCATGTACCACTAACAGCTGTCAAGAATAACAAGGTTACGATTGTGTTGGTCATGGCGATCTATTTATACCAAAGAATCGAATCTCGTCATAAAAAATAAACAGATGAAAGGTGACTTATTATACAATTATTGATATGGCCTTATGTTTTCGACACGTCGACTAGCTATACATATGTACTGTCTAGCTATACACATGTACTGGCTAGCTATACACATGTACTGGCTAGCTATACAAATGTACTGGCTAGCTATACAAATGTACTGTCTAGCTATACATATGTACTGACTAGCTATACAAATGTACTGGCTAGCTATACAAATGTACTGTCTAGCTATACAAATGTACTGACTAGCTATACAAATGTACTGACTAGCTATACAAATGTACTGGCTAGCTATACAAATGTACTGTCTAGCTATACAAATGTACTGACTAGCTATACAAATGCACTGACTAGCTATACAAATGTACTGTCTAAAAAGCGAAATAAAGAGAATGTGGGAATAAGAACCACCATCATACTCGTTGTTGACTGAGCACTGGATGCTATAAACAATGATATTGACAACATACATGGCAGATAAACAGGGAATGAAATAAATGTGAGTCTCAGAAGATTGTATTGCTAGGGACTGGCCACGCACTGAGACAGGTTCTCTCTCTCTTTTTCTCTCTTTCTCTCTCCATGTCTCCCTCTCTCTCCCACTCTATCTCAATCTCTCTGACCCTCTTTCTCACCCTCTCTCTCTCAATCTCTCTCAATCTCCCTCTCCATCTCTGTCACCCTCTCTCTTACGCTCTCTCCCAATCTCTCTCTCCATCTCTCTCTTTCAATCTCTCTCCCTCCCTCTCTTTCAACTTCTCTTACACTCGCTCTCCCTCTCTCTCAATCTCTCTCTCAATCTCTCTCTCCCTCTCTCAGCCTCTCTGTCAATATCTCTCCCTCTCTCACCCTCTCTCTCAATCTCTCCCTCTCTCTCAATCTCTCTCCTCCCTCTCTCCCTCTCTCTCAATGTCTCTCTCAAACTCTCTCTCCCTCTCTCTTTCCTCTCTCTCTCTCCTATCTCTCTCAATCTCTCTCTCTCTCTCTCTCTCAATGTGTCTCCCTCTCTATCAGCCTCTCTCACCCTCTCTCTCTATCTCTCTCCATCCTTCTCCCCATCTCTCTCCATCTTTCTCTCTCTCAATCTCTCCCCCCTCTCTCTCCCCCTATCTCTCCCTCTCTCAATATCTCTCTCCCTCTCTTTCAATCTTTCTCCCTCTCTCTCTCTCTCTCTCTCAATCTCCCTCTCCCTCTCTCCCTCATGGTATTTAAATTATGTAATATTTAAGTGTGGCATATTGAAGTATTTAATTATGGAATATTTAATTGTGGCATATTCAAGTATTTATTTATGTAATATTTAAGTGTGGCATATTGAAGTATTTAATAATGTAATATTTAAGTGTGGCATATTCAAGTATTTAATAATGTAATATTTAAGTGTGGCACATTCAAGTATTTAATTATGTAATATTTAAGTGTGGCTCTCATCATGTTTATGTGTGGACATCCAAAGATTATTCTGTATACTTTATTTAAAGTTTCAAGCAGTATGAATTAATTTAGAAATTAAAGACGCATAACAAACTATCATAGACTTGGGGATTCTTAGACTGACGTTTTAAAAACGAAAAGATCAGAGTAATTTTTTTCACACATTATAAAGTAACACGTTTATTAATATGCATAACATCAATCTTCCCTTACAGTGATGTTAACAATAGCGGGAGCAATAAAACTAAAAATACTCTTTATTAAAAGTATGTTTACATTGATATTGTAATGACACATGTATTACTTGTTAATGTCTCACCGTACTTTATTTGTAGCAATTCTCTAAGACTCACCTATGAACAATATTACAGTTTGAAGAAAAACTTTGCAAAGAATCATTGTAATACAGCTCCAGAAAGAAACTCTGTGATTTTAGTTTCCAGTCTGATAATTTAGAAGCCTGCTCACAGATTACTGTGCAGCGGTCAGCCGCGGAGAGCTATTTAACCAATGACCCGTTCAGTCCGTTGTCACGTGATGCAGTTATCACCTAGCAACAACCAGGCTGGTTATCAATAAATCTGTAAAACGTAAGACGTGATTCCATCATCAAATTCTCTGCAAGGTTGAGTAACAAATAAGTTGGAAATGAGACAGATTGACAGACACATAGACTGATTGACAGTCGAATAGACAGATTGACAGACAAATAGACAGATTGACAGACAAATAGACAGATAGAAAGACATATAAGTTGTTCCGTCATATGTCTTTTTGCTCCCCCCCCCCCCATCTAGAATGGTGAATGAATTGGTAGTTTTATGTTTATATCATTCTGTTTGAGTTACTGCCAGTTGAAGACGAATTATAGTAGACCAGTTCTTGTGAAAGACACGTAAAATAGATGGAACTTCACAGTTTGGATAAGAACAATTAGAAATAAACTTTTAAAATGTTTCATTTGTTTATCAGTTTTTTAAAAAGCACACAGTTAGATGTCGTTAATATTTGGCTATAAGGTAAGAACAGAATAATAATCTACATCTACTAATATAAATGGTATCATATTCTACAGTGTCATACAAATGTTAATATTTATTTTAATACAACTAATTAATATCTTTAACATATTGTATCTACAGTAACCACTAAACACGAATAGTAAATTTCGTGTCATGATTTTACTAAATATTAACGCAGAAAAATCCAATTAAAAAAATGTGCATACATCAGAATTTAAAAATTAAAGTATGCTAAAACAAGCGAGGAAAGTCGTTAAGTAATTAGATAATTCAATACTTCATAACTGTGCTGATTTCTCTGTGAAGAATTGATGTCAGCATATAAATGAAACAAAAATAGAATGAACAGTCTCCATAATGAGAATGTATTTCATTTAATACTAGAAGCTATATAATAGATGGAAGGACTAACCGAAATCGGAAACTCTTCAACTGAAGACAATAAATCAAAACAAGGAATGCCCCCCCCCCCAACCAAAGTCAACTAACCCTAACCCTGTCAGTTAAAATTAGATAAAATTGACGGTCAGATTTCCTCCCAGTCGCACCCGTCCTGCCAGCTAACATGTTACGTAGTTTAATCAACCACCGATGTCAGTGGTGGTAATGAATTTAAGCCAGTAATAATTTATAATCATTCATGAATTTAAGCCAGTAATAATTTATAATCATTCATGAATTTAAGCCAGTAATAATCATTCATGAATTTAAGCCAGTAATCATCATTTATTACTTTAAGCCAGTTTTCCCTGGCATTGGAAACCATCAGCTGTATAACGCAGATCAGAATAAACGTGTTTATTTTTGTAAAAAATATTTAAATTTAATAATAACATAATGAATTAGCTGAGAGACTTGACCTAAGAATAAGAACAGAATAAAATGAGTTGAGAGACTTGACAGTGTAATTTAAATATAGGTACGGGGAGGGGGGAATGATACGGAATTATTACATCATGATGAGAAAAAAGTTCTTCTCAATATTGAGGAGATTTTTAGAATATAAACATGCAAATATATTGTTTATCATGGAGATGTTACAACGGAATTATGCGATTATTATACCTGCTATTTAAAAGAAAAATGTGATTTAAATGATGTTTGATCTCGTTGGATTCTTAAGCTGGACACTCTTGCTATATGTGAAGCATTTGACCTACGTCTGATTATTCTCCAATCTGCTTTGTCTTGACCAGTTTAAATGTTTTGATGTGCACTGAGAATGGAATGAAACAACGCTTAATAGATAGCACCTTTGATACCTTTGATATCTGTGATACCTTTGATAACTTTGATACCGCAGTTATCTTTGTATGCAGTTATCTTTGTAACCAGTTAAATTGTGTAAACAATTATCTGTAGAACCAGTAAAATTCATTGCTATACATGATATTTTATATTTTTGCTGAACTGTTTTTTAACAGGATATCATGGAGATATTATTTAACTGAATTACAACTTCAAGATTTTAAATTATACTGATAATAAAAGGCCCATTTACGGATTAATATTTAATAAATGTGATGCTAGGAAGGCCCTGACTGGACGTTTTACACAAATGGCCTCCTTCAAGACTTACGAGCTTTATTGAAAACTGAAATAAAAAATTCAAACGAATATTTCGGCATTGTTACTTTTCCTTACAATTATCCATTATTTCTATAAACGATTCTATAGTGTGTTGTTGTTGTGTCTATTGTTGTTGCTTAATAAATGAATATCGATTTAAAAAGAAACTATCAGTATTTTTAAGTTGAGTGAGTCCTAGAAATGTTGAGTAACTCCTAGAGACACCCCCAATTAAAAAGATCACCCTTCTCTGAAATCGATTTCCGCCTATCCAGAATCCACTGGTAGCCAGCCATGTAAACCGTGTTGATCGATAAATCAATGGACGATACCATCCCGTGCATGTCAACATTTATTCATTTTTACAAACTAGCCTTAGCTCAGTGGATTAGATGAGATGAAATATGGTTTTCAATTTATTAATGTAATATTAATGATAGTTGTCTGTAGACATTTTATAGAATGTTCTGAGCCCCGCAGTTCCCATTTACGTCATTGACAATAATAAAGAATACATGGTGATAAAATACACACTAGCAGCACTGAATACTGTAATTATTCTTAAATGCAGCACTTGGTATCACTTCAAAGGGTAGGGGACGGACTCCCAGCACCACAGGAACAAGACAATGAAAATATTTGTTTTGCACAGCCTTCCGTTAGACATCTGATGGAGAGCAACAACTACGGCAATACGTATACGCCTTTCAACACTTTCTGAATCAAAGTTTTTCCGTTAACAATTGTTTATCTATTTCAAACTCACTCTCACAAATTTTACATTGTTATTGTAACTCAACACACTATATGAAGATGGCCAGACAACCAATCAATAACAAACAAGTCAAAATTGAGACAAGAACACATAAAATAGTTTATTGTAGTATTCAGCCTATAAACTGCTAAAAGTAATTTTTTTTTTCAATCAAAAAGTAGATATTATAAAAAATAAATAAAAATAATTTTAAATATTAAAGAAATAAATTTGAAATTCTAAGACTTTCGACAGTAATTATACAATTTGTTCGATAAATGAAAATTAAATACTGGATTTTGACTAACTGAAATATACAATTCGAGGAAAATGCTTTTGTAAGTATTTGACAATGTTTACAATAAACTTGTGGTCAGAAAAAAAATGATGCTAGGTACAATAAAATAATAAGCAAATAGAAATAGATTTGGTAAGAAATATATATCACAGAAAAAACATTATGCTGGTCCGAAATTATATAATACTACAGACATATTATTATCCTCAACTAATTCTTCCACTAATTTCAATATAATTATATTTGTTTATATTTGTTTCTCCAACATCAATGGAAAATGTTGTAACAGTTTCTTTTTGTATTTTTGTATTTTGCTTAAAAATGATGCATACATTTATTTATTTATTAAACTTTCGATAATAATTGTACATTTTAAAATGTTTTCAATACATAGGCTACATTTCAAAGTTGTTTAATAAGTTTCAAAAAATATTATCTTCGTGATGTCTGTAGATCTAAATGAATATTGTGATGACACAGGTGGACAGTACCATTACGATGGAACCAAGTACAGTCGTAACACCATCTGTCACAAAGTGAGATTAAAACGTCATTAATCACAAAACTGACACAAAGATGACAAACATATTAGACACGCCTGAAGTTCATTTACAAAGAAAGTGTATAATACATTTCATGGAGATACTCATAATCTGTTCAGTTTTATTAGTCATAGTCTCTTAGACTTTACAGAAAAGTTAAAACGTGTCTCATATAATACACAAAATATTCGACCACCGTACAATTTATTTGTATGTAGAAAACGCGCTGAAAAAAATCAATAGTTTGATAAAATAAGATGACAATTATTCAGGTAGCGCACCGTTACATTAATGAAACATAACTGTAAACATTGACCTATGATTAGATGGACGGTGAATGATGTTCAGAACAGTTCAAATAGATTTGCTAATAGAGCAAAAGTCTAACGACCACAAAAGGAAACTTCTGCAAGTATTAAATTCTATTCAAACTAATGTAGAGTGGGCTCCGCAGTATTCATTTTCCAACTGCCTCTTAAATTTGTAAAAATGTTTTCCAACTGCCTCCTAAACTTGTGAAAATCTTTGCCTACTGCCTCTTAAATTTGTGAAAATCTTTGCCTACTGCCTCCTAAATTTGTCCAAATCTTTTCATACTTCCTCCTAAATTTGTCAAAATCTTTTCATACTGCCTCCTAAATTTGTCCAAATCTTTGCCTACTGCCTCCTAAATTTGTCAAAATATTTGCCTATATATTTTATTCATTTTCTCAAGTTAATTCTTGAATCAATGTCAATCTGCTTGAAAAATAATAATAATAAGCAATGCAAATAAGCATTCCTGCTATTTATTTTGTACTTTGTACTGTAGGATAGACAAAAAAAAATTTCAAAAAATTCTTCAAATTTAAATTTTAGCCAGCTGTTCACGATTACACTCAGCAAAATTTTTCCGATGTTTTTCAACCACTTGGAGCAAAAATTGTCTTTGTTCTTCATTCTTGGTGATACTGTCATTGAAATTTTGTATCAATGCTACACATCGCTCTGCAGAGTCATTGATACAAGCCAGATTCTTTACAAAATCTGCTGCAACTTTAAAAGATGGTGTATCTGACCAGGCTTCAAAAGGAACATCTAGAAAACTGGCATCAATGTTTGATGTTTCAAAAAATTTGGTAGAAGCACACAAATCAACAACACTTTTTGATAGTGTTTTTATGAGATGCGGTCCACGTTCTGATTGCATTGTCCAAACAAGGCCAGTTTTTTCTTTGTCCGACAAAAGGGTTGAAAATAACGCAAGCGTCAACAGTTCTGAAGTCAAGTACCACGAGTGACGCACCATCATTTTCAATCCAGTCGATCGAAGAACAGCATCATCATATTCGTATAAACGCTTTATCTACAAGATATCATTCACAGGTGCATCTGCGGTGAGCCTGCATGAAAACCATGATTGAAGATAAACACATATGGTAAACCGATTAAAGCACTGAATACCTTGTAATTCTCGAGCTGTTAACTGAAAGATGGTTTCGTTGCCTGCAAACAATAGTTCGATTTTCAATGCATAGATTGCCTTCGCCATCCACCTTGCCCTATGTAGGACACCAGGTCTGCGAATGCTGACATCAACCTCCAACCCAACCATTTGTGCAGCAAGCAGAAGAAATTATAAATAATCATCACGTGAATGACTGACCTCAAGTTGACATTTGATACATTCTTTAATTGAATCAGACACTATTATCAAAGGGGCGGATCTGGCTTCGGATGTGTGGTTTAATTCTGGCCATTTTTCTTGAAACCTCTTAAAAAACAAAATCTCTGGTCCAGTGGATGGTCCAAAACAAACATTGAATGCATCAGAAAGGAGTAATTCCAACATGTGATGACGGCATGCCATTCATAATAGATTACGTCCCAGGGCTATTTCTAACAGAGTGCAAGCTCCATTGAGTCTTCCAGTATTGGAAGCCGTAGTGTCGAAGCACATGCCGATTACCACAGATTCGCACTTCCATGATTTGATATGTTCATATATTGCATCAGCAGCTACCCGTATGCTAACTTGGGAACACCAAGAAGCTTTGTAGTGCCATCGACAAGTGACGAGAGCAGGACGGGTAATCGATCGCCGTTGTTGGTATCATGTCCGGTAACATCGGGCAATAGCTTACCATCCCAATGTACAATTGATTTTGAGGAAATATAGTCTTCTTTTATACATGCTTCAGATTGTTGACGACAAAGCTTGCGATGACGATGCATTGTGCTCTTGGAAATTACTGTGTCAGATGTCGGAACACCAGCTTCGTTGAATGCGGATGCAAGTATCATTGTTGATTTTCTAATGCTGGTGTTCGTTCTTTCCTGCACTGCAGCAACTTTTGGTGATATGATGCCTGACAATTTAGCATGCTTAGTTTAAAAAAATTAAATCTTCAAAAATATGCACATTGCTTAAATTTTGCACATTAGGTATTTTATATGTTTTCTAGCATTTATTACATTTTCTAATTAAGAATCACACAATTTCAACTCTAGTTAATGGTAGCAATGAGATAAATATAAGTATATTTAAACTTCATTTTATTCAACTATGGCATGCAAAAACTTCAAATTATTTGAGCCATGATTCGTCTGGATTTTTATGTTGGCCTAATACTGGAATTTTAAAAGCTCTTGGGGGACCTCTAAATGTTGTTCAAATGAGCTACAACTTCACCAATTCACTCATTGTACCCAAGAGACACATTTCAGGGGGTGAGACACCAAAGATTTAAAAAAAAAGTACAGTGTACTTTAAATATTACTGTACAGTGTGATATACATATTATTGTACAGTGTACTTTAAATATTACTGTACAGTGTACTTTAAATATTACTGTAAGTGTACTTTAAATATTACTGTACAGTGTGATATGCATATTATTGTACAGTGTACTTTAAATATTACTGTACAGTGTGATATACATATTATTGTACAGTGTACCTTAAATATTACTGTACAGTTGCCATACATATTACTGTACAGTGTAATTTAAATATTACTGTACAGTGTACTTTAAATATTACTTTAAGTGTACTTTAAATATTACTGTACAGTGTGATATGCATATTATTGTACAGTGTACTTTAAATATTACTGTACAATTGCTACATATATTACTGTACAGTGTACTTTAAAATATCGTGCAAAGTGATTATTGGTGAGGTGATATCATTGGTGTCATGTGACTTACTTATGCACTGTTCCCCCTTGGCAGTGTAGCCATCGGAGCACAGACACCTGTCGTTGGCGTCACATGTACCTGCGTAACCTGTGTAACTTGTCCTCGCCGCTACACATTCGTTGTCATGGTAACACAGCATACCTGGATCTGAAAAAAAAATACAGTAATCTTTCAAAATTAGTTTTAAAAAAAATATGTCCACTTAAGGCTAATTCTCTTTTTAAAATAAGTTAAAAAGTAGCAGTCTGAATTTAAATGAAATTTAAATTTATTTTAATGAGAACGCATAATGTATATTATACAGATAACGCATTGCTATATAAAAGGTTATCGGTTTTGTGTATAAAACTCTCGCGTCATTGTTGTAATTCGCTTTTTGTTTCTATTGACGTTTTCCATTCATAAAACACATATACCTACTTACACTTTTGTGTTGTTTTTTTCAAGACATGAACGATGAATAAAAAAGTTTTCAATGTTTAAGTATCAAAAAGCAATAATATATTATTTAATTCATGAGTTCATAGGTTTTTAGGAGTGTTATTTATATAATACACATTTCTATTCAATGAATGGACTGATGAGTTAATATCATTAATGTTAGCGAAGAAAACATTGTTTCAAAATGAGGCTTGAATGTGGATGTTAGGTAGGGTTATGTGGATTAGGGTGGCCCAAAAAAAAACCACTCAACTTTCACCTACAGAGCTAGACACCCTCTAACTTTTTTTCCTAATAGCAAACCTTTAATTAGGGCAGAGTTGTGCCAACCGTAAATGATCATAATTAATAATTAAAAACCACAGCTAATCCACAATATTTACCCTAACCCACTTCTATTTTCTTATTCTTCAACTAATCCATAACCATTAATCAAAACCAAATGTTCTAAATCAAAATATTAGCTTTTAATTTATACATCAGAGATGGCCAAAAAGTGAAAGAAAAAAATACAAATAAATTGTAACCTATAAATATTTTTTCCCCAATAGTCCATACATTTTTAAAAATAAAATTACATTATCAACAGAAATATTCTAAGAAACATTTCATTAAGACCCCTGAATCATAAGGCACTTAATATCATAATGCGTCTCTGTAGGCGAGGATAAATGATCTAACATCGAATTTAATTTTGCATTGATTCGATTTCCGATAAGTTTCGATATATACATATAAATGAGCTTTCCATTTCATATTCATTGTCGTAAAGAAGGAAGAGTTGAAAAATCATATCGCACCATATTTATGAACTATTTCTGGAGGTGATATCAACTTACCAGTAACCACCACTGTTTTGGCTGAACTGTTGGAACTGGTGACACTGCCAAACTTTGCTGCACATATATAGTCTCCATTGTTACTAATGGATATGGCTGGGAGACTGTAATATTTACTTGTCACTGAAGACTGTGTACCTCCACTGTGAGAATCAATTAAAACAAAAAACTAAAATATACGTTGCCCTACATTTTTTTTTAAATAGACATCTTTTTTCTATTATTCTTCAGAAATGTCCAACGAAAACTTGAATAAAGGGGTTTCTGGAAATGAATACTGTTTTTATCTTCTGTTATTGCTTTTAAGGAAACTGTTTCCGTTTTCTCAAAAAAAAATATTATAAAACCTTTAAATTATGAAGGAAAATATTTTAAAATGATTGACTTATTGATTCAAGCTAAATATGAGCGGTAATATCCACAAAACGATATATTGAGATGGTAGAGGTAATTGATTAGCTAGTTACAAAAGCGATACTAGACTATGCAAACAAGCAGATGCCAGCTTACTGGATATCAAACTATTTCTAATTTAACTTAAGTCAGAATATAGTTTACGTCTTAAAATAGACTTCACGTTTACTAAGACTTTAGATGAGTTACAAGATTTACAAACAAGCAAACAAACAGAAAGTGAATTTAATTAAAATCAGAACCAATATAACAAACAGAACTGTTGTAATTAGTGAAATAATGTGCTTGCCGCTAAGATATATTTTAGACATTGTTTGTAAAATAAATATAATATAAATAGAACACTAGCGCAAAAATGTCTTTCAAATTTATTTTCATGTTATCTTCCTGTATATTATAATCACCGGAAGTAATATGATGAACAAAAATACATACACTGTCCAAACGTATGTCATTCCAATAGACTCTGAATCACTTTGACATGCCAACCAATAGTCACCTTTTTCAGCTAGAAGAGTGCCACAACCGGAAACATAAATAACTGGGGTGGCAATGGTTGCTAGGATACAAGAGAGAAAAAATTATCAAGTAATACATTAAAGGATTTCGTTGCTGAACAATTATAATATTATATTTTCATACGATGACATTTGAATTACAATAATTTATTCATGTGGCCATATGTTTTTTTTCCCATTATAACAATAATAAAACATCGGCTATTGAGCAAAATAAATATTAATGGAAATAATATCAATAAGCTAAGTTCTGAAATCTGAACATATGTTTAAGTCCACAAGTATGTATAGCTGGTTAGGTTTTTAGCAGTTGGGCCTTAAGTTATACCTATTTAAAAATACTAAAGCACTTACATATTGATATAAAATAACACAGAACATACTTACGACATAATAAAGAGTTGTACTGTTGTGCATTGGTTATGATATTATATGGGGGTGTGCGAGATGTGTTAGGTCAGCTGACGGGTTAAAGGGCATGGTGTGTTTTGATCGTAAAAGGAGTTCACGGTAGGGGACTAGTTAACACGGACTAGCCAGTAGTCTATTGTGTGGGACCGTGGTCAGTTGATGTGTAACAGCCAGTAGTGGTCGGTTGTAGAAGTTGGGCTGTTGATGACCACACTATGTATCTGGACCTATTGTTATTTCTGTGATCATTCTATGACATATATATATTAAGGATTAAACTATATTATTTGTTCTTGTGAATACGTTGTTCCTTTACTGATTGGGATATTTGAAGTGTTTCCATGTGGAGTATTAGCGGGGTATGTTTTTCTAAGTGGCTGAATGTTAACATATCTGAAGTAGTGACGAAGGAGTGAAGATTAAGGGGCCTCCGACAAGATCCCTGTACACAACAGTACAAACCATTCCGAAAAACCCTATTTTATATTAATAACACAATTATAAAATACAAATGGTAGATCGCTAATATAATGTCGGTCCGGATTTAAAACATATTATTCAAAAAATTGGCAGAAAAGGTTTCTTCATAAAATAAAAAATCCACTTAAATGCGATAATTAATTAATGGACTCATTGAATACGAAAATAAATTTAACGGCGGTCGGAAGAAGCGATAAAACGAGGATGTTCATTGAGTGTAAGTACTTTATTAGTAGGGATTTATTCAGGGGTATCTTAATTATTTTTATTGATTTTTTTTTCACTTATTGAAATTTTAAAAGTTGTTTTAGAAAAAGACAGCTTTGTGTTGGCTTTGCAATTATTTTGCGTTTTTTAATCGATATAAAAATGTGTATGAAGTGGTTATCAATAACAATTGTTCAATGACCCGGGTAAAATGTACGACATTACTTGACTTGGAAAGCATCAATAAACTATCATGACAGTACTATTGATTATATTATAAGACATTTTAAGTTAACATTCCTTGTTATAAAATAAAGTTTCCGTGTTCATGACAATAACTCTATGTGCACATACTTTGTACTGTCAGAGTTATAGAGCTGGATGTCGCAGTGAAGAGATTTTTAGAGATGGCACATGAATAGGCTCCGTTATCAGCTGTGTCGAAGTTGTCAATCTGTAGCTTCCTGTCATACTGGCGATAAATTGTCGTAGTGCCTATTTTCCACGAGTATGTAACTGTGTCTGTACGAGTGTCGCCACAGGTGAGAATGACACGCCCACCCTTGATTGGAGTAGTTGCACTTGAAGTTAGTTGTGGAGCATCAATGTAAGTATCACCTGTAAAATAATTTTGCCTAATTAAATTATACTCAAACTCAGTATATACTTACAGTGATTTTTTACCATATTATTATTTTTATACCTTCTATTTGACAATGTATGATTTTATAAATGTAGCAAAAAAATAGGATTGGTTTTTAAACTTAGTTTTGGCCTCTTTGTTTTACAGCTGGTGTAATAAAACAATCATGTTTACGTTTTAACTGATAATTTCTACCCTGGGAACAGGGAACGGAAGGTCGTACAGTAAAGAGCTTGACTATTGACCTGATTAGTTCATAGTGTATATGTATATTTCAGGTCATGGTTAAGTCCCCACTATAAATCCTAATCGCATTGAGCTATCGGATATGGTGGGGACCATTAAACCACATTAGAGGTTTATAGGAGCTTAGAAATTTTACCTCATCCTTACAGGGACTTCCCACACACAACCCGAGGGTTGGGGTACTCATTTGGACGATGGAATCTACGTTACAGTATTTTGTGTAGTAGAACGTACTGCAAAAAACCACACCATGGTCAATTTATTAAGAACGTGCGAATAAAATGTAATATCCTTAGCAGTGGCGTCTTGCGCTTAGACATTTTAAAAGTGCAGCACACTAATTTTCACTAGTTATTATCATTCACTATACATGGAGTCCTTTAATTTCTTTATTATTTCTTTATGCTTTTAAAATATTTTATCCTTCAGCTTCATCTCTCAACCATTCCCCAACTTATCAAACGATACATCTTAGTATGTAACAGCGCATTCCACAGTTCGATCGTTGTGGAATTTAGATTGCGTATGCATGAAATCAACATACTAACGCACCTGCACACGAGGCAGCAAAAAACAAAAGAGAGATAATTGTCGATAATGCAGTTCTGACCCATTTAGCTTATAATAAGCATATTAATACATATTAAGTTTCTTTTATACAATTACCAATTTTCTGATTACATATTCCTGTTACACATGTTCGTTACTTTTGTAAAATTATACAAAAAAAAAAAGGCTAACATTGCTGAGGAACAACGCCTCCACTATTTTTAGCCATGAGCCGCCACTGCTCGTTGAGATTCACAGAAAAAGTAGAGCTACCACTGTTCATCTCTCCTGATAACTGCTTTAATTTTCAGACATTGCAATCCTCTGTAAAGAGTATTTATCAGAACTGCGGGGTACATTTACTTACTAATTGTAACTTTAACTTTGTTACTAGAAGAGACTTTAGTTAGACTTCCAAGTGTTGTTGAGCAGGAAATGAGATAAGTTCCTACAATTTTGGGACTGTATATTTCAACGGTTTCAGAGGCGATGTCTACGCCGTCTTTCTGAAAAATAAGATTAATCAATATTAACCATTCTTTGCCTGATTGATAGACATACCAGTGAACAGTGTACTGTGCTCAAAGGTCATTGATAACTGCAATCAACGCTATAAAAACCAACTGTTGGACTAACTAGTTATTGAACATTGCCGCTCTGTAAGTTTATAAATGTACAATACACATATTAATCTGCTATACCTGCCAGGCAAAGGTTGGTGCACCACTGAGATACAAGTCGCCAGGTGAGTAGGAACATTTCAGTGTAAGAGTTGGAGTTGGACTTGTTAAATGATCTGCCACCTCTTCCAGTATCGCTCCATTATAAGTGACAGTTACAGATTGGATATTGTCTGTAACATACAGAGAAACATGTTTCAGTTTCTGATAAAAAACAATATTAGCAGTCATAGCGCGCGTTGCTTAATGTTTATAAAATTTTGTCACCATCTTTTTTAGGCTCATAATGAGATATCATTTTTTTAATCATTACATGGAAATATTCTGATCCATAATATATGATAATGAAAAATATGTGTAAATATATTATTACTTTTGAACGATACAAATCTTAAAGTACTTACTAACTATTGTTGGTAGTTTTCCAGCAGCACTTGTTGGGTTTGAAAAGGTTACAGAAGAAGAAGGGGTGGGCATGATACACGTCACGTCTTTACCTGCATTGGTGTTGTCTATGGTTATTGGATTAGTAACTGAGGCGCCAGCCACCTAAGTTAAAAAAAAAATATATGTCTTAAAATAAGTTACAAAACATCTTCTTTGTAAACAAACTTTTTTACTTTGTAGAAACATTAAGTTTTATTTTGCAAACGCTTAAAGCACGATGTCTTACACTATCTTCACAAAATTTGTCATTGACAATATTCAGAGAAATTTGCAGAAATGAAACCTCCATTGAACTTTTTATTTAAAAAAGAAAGCTTTGTTTCATATTTCAAGGGACAAAAAAGTCCATATAAATCTATTTAAAAGGTGTTTTTTAAAATCTTCAATAAACCAATAGTAATTAGTCTGACTGATTCTCAATAATCGGAAGTAAACTACACTAATTCACACACACACTGAAGTCAAATTAGGCTTTTATTGGCCTATGTAATATTTCTATTTAATGATGTAATCAATAATAAAAATATTTTGTTTCATAATACAATAATATAATTCGAAAAGTAAATAAAATTTCATGTTAAAATTAAAGGAAAAAAAAAATATAAACAATAATTTTTATTAAGAAAGTTTTTTTTTTTAATTGGGCCACTCATTGATTTAAAAAAAAAAACGTTTTGTAGTTCCACTAATTTTGAATGTTGCACCAGTTTAGATCATTTAAACGAATGGGAAATAAAAATACAGTGATATTCTTTAATGATATCTGGATAAATTGATCGTTAGTAAACGTTATTGATTTACACATTTACGGCACAACACACTGTACCTTATATGTAATAGTGTCTGTGTATCCCATCGGTAAGTTGTTACAAACTACTGTCACAGCTTTACCAGTCAATGATGTTGATGTCGGTACAGATATTGTTGGTTGTACAGACGATGTTGCTGAATAAAGATGTCGAAGTCAATACATAAAACAGTTGTGTGTAATATGAATGTCTAGATAACGAGTCTGATTTTCATGCTGCATTCTGATCTACAAGATGTGGGGTAAGGGTTTGACATTTTTCGGCCAGCAAAGTGACCGACCTATGTCTACCGTAGTGTCTCCAATGTTATGGTGAAGATGAAAGAAGGGCACAACAAACCATATCATTAACGATTTACAAGATCTAAGAGATAACATTCTCGTCGATACATGGACTTTGAAATAAAAAGAAAGCAGAATGTCATGTGTTAAAAGGCTTGCTCAGTGATGGTCGAGAATTCGGATAGCCAAGTTGTTAAATAAACTACAACTAAACGAATTTTATAATTATTACAATCCTTGACTGCATTGAACCATAATATAAAATGTTAATACCCGTACAAATCTATGATGGTAAATGTAAAACTAGGGATAACAGTTTTTTTTTAGCTTCTAACCCCGTTTAATTCTTGTCGTTAAATCTTAATCAATCAGTCAATTTTTTATGTCTGTCTCTCTTTAAATCAATTCACCCACCTATCAATCCTACATCCATTCGTCCATAAATATATCCACCTATATATTGATATAGATGCTGCCTATTTGGAATTTTTTTTTATAATTTCAATAATTAAAAAAACACCTACATACAAATAAACTATTAATAGAAAATAAACACGAAAAGTTTAAGATAAAATATGACCAACTAAAAATGGTAGAATACTACTATTGATTGAAATCCAATATATAAACCAATTACCGCACATATGAATGGATATTGATGAAAATTTCTTTACTCTATTCAAAATATAAACATGGCTGCCATTGATGATATAATTAACTGGTTTTAAAACATCTCCGTTAGTGATTCACTCGTCCAATTATTACAGTTTGTTTTAAAACTATTTTATATTTCATCTGTCATAGACCGGACACAATGTTATGTCGTTTTATGTATTCTTCTTTTTTTTAGTCAATTAACTTTTTAAATAAAGTGTCGATAGGGGTCTTTCTTTTTATTTATTTATAATTCTTAACTTAATAAACTTACTCAATCCTCCTGTTCCCAGAAGCTCCACTTTAAATGGGTCACTGGGGTCTGATATCAAAGCTGGCTCAGTTATCATCCCTTTACAACTAAAAAAAAATTATAAATAAATGACATTTACACACGACAATACTGCTTATAAGATTCATGTCAATAGACAATAAGCATACTCAGCGAAAAGACATAATACACTTGTGGATAACTTAAATGTCATAATACACTTGTGGATGACTGTAATGCCATAATATACTTGTTGATGACTGTAATGCCATAATATACTTGTGGATGACTGTAATGCCATAATACACTTGTGGATGACTGTAATGCCATAATACACTTGTGGATGACTGTAATGCCATAATATACTTGTGGATGACTGTAATGCCATAATATACTTGTGGATGACTGTAATGCCATAATACACTTGTGGATGACTTAAATGCCATAATACACTTGTGGATGACTGTAATGTCATAATACACTTGTGGATGACTTAATTGTCATAATATACTTGTGGATGACATAAATGTCATAATATACTTGTGGATGACTTAAATGTCATAATACACTTGTGGATGACTGTAATGCCATAATATACTTGTGGATGACTGTAATGCCATAATACACTTGTGGATGACTGTAATGCCATAATACACTTGTGGATTACTGTAGTGCCATAATATACCTGTGGATGACTGTAATGCCATAATATACCTGTGGATGATTGATTTATTGTCTGAGAAAGACAGATATACAGATGGGAGCGGAGAGTCTGAGAACAGATATTTGAACGATACAGATGGTAGTGCTTAGGTCGTGGGGTAAATTACTCGAGTGAGTCTATATGTAAGAGAAAAGGGAATTTTTCAAGTTATAGTTACAGTTTCCTCCATGTCTCCCGTGGTGTCTCCATGGCCATTGCACTATTGGCTACGGTGGAATGAAAAAAGAGCGTTACAAAACAGTCCCATAAATGATCTAAGTGTAAATATCTCATCATTACAGGGAGTTCACAGATAGATGTAATCTGGTAGATATGTCGACTGATAACACGGATAAAATGTCCTCCCTATTAAAACATTTCCTGTTCTATATTCTACAATGCTAGAAGTTTAATATATAAACTACTAGTGATTGGATGGTTGATTTAAATACAAAATATTATCGCTTTTTTGAAAATCAGATTGTTTTACATCTCTTAATACATGAATCGCATCTGACGTAAACACTTGTTACTTTTTACAGCCCAGTGATTGGTGAGGATAAAAACCCAAAAGAAGGTTAGCATTGATCTATTGACTAATCAACTAGATACAAGGAACGTTTATTGACCTTTTTTTGGGGATTCAGAGACAATGCATGCTTCCCCTACCCTTGATATAAAGAATAATGTATTTTGATTAAATTACCACATTTTTTTCTAAACCTGGTCACTAGAAATAAAGAATCTGAACTGTATATTTGAACTTATTCTACCAAAGAAAGAATTAACTCTGAACTTTTAATTCAACTAAATATATACATGTCCCTGGCGTGCACCTTTGAACTGACTAATCAAATGGAATATCTCAACATACTAGTGGTTTTAATCTTAGTCTTATGAAATATCATAATCTATCAGTTAATCTCAATTTATCGAGCTGCAAACTATCGTTACACATTTCAAAATGGTGAAAGCCGAAAACGAAAGAACAAGTTGAGACTGTTGAGGGTTAACCATTCTGTTTTAGTGTCTTAGAATTACATATAGAGCCTATGAAGAGTCATGAGATAAAACTTACGTAAATGATCCAACATTAGTTGCGCTGGCAGCATTCTGTGTAAACGTAAGCCCGGTTTCAGACAACTTGGAGGAACCCAAGTACCACTCGTATGTTGAAGCTCCAGATACGACACAAGTTAATGTGAAAGTTTGTCCAGCCATAACTTGGTTGGACCTTCCTGCTGTGGGTGTTATGACCGGCTTGTCCAGTCTCACTACAAGCACATAAACACACACATACACACATCTTATAAATATTAAATGTTGGTATGTTTGGTTTATGTGTAAACAATATTTAGATTATTATGAGACGTGAGACTACTATCGCCAAAAATATTATTTTACAAACGATTTGTCTACAAGTTACTAGATAAAAAGTTTACTTCTTATCTCAGCACTATCTATTTGTTATAGTAATCATGCCATGGTAACTGTCTACTTACAACCGCATCCAGTCCTAATGGGTGTAAATGATGAGTTGATACAATTACAGACATTGCTCGTACATGAGGGGAGGGTGAAGTCTGTTGACTGACAGGTGCCGGCAGTGGTACAGCTGGCTCCATCTACACCTGGACTGCCTGACATATGATATAAAACAATATTTGTGTTGTTTAGTTTGTCTGTCAATCTAACAAATAACATAAAACAAAAGATCTGTTCAGAAGATGAACAAAGTGGGTCATTTCATTTGGTACTTTTAAAGAGATGAACTAAAAAAAAAAGATTTGTACATTCCTCGAAATCTATTGTATTTAATAAAATATTTCTCATCTCTAGCTGCTTTTGATATTTTAATAAATATGTATACATATGAGAACAGCGTGTAAGTAAGAAATTTAGAAAGTAAGAAGCCAAATTAAACTTGCGCGTGGGTGCTTGATGTAGTTATTTTTTTTTATCAATCAGTGCATCTTTATATAAGCTTTTTTAATTTGACTTTGATTTTAACATTGAGTGAATTAATTACTATTTAAACCTATAATCCTAAGTTTTTAGCGTTTTAGGGTAAACGTAATTTTTGACATCAGGTAGGTGGCATTAATTAGCACCCATGTGTTTGGTTTGGTTGATTGGTTGGTTTAATTGATTTGGTTGGTTTGGTCGGTGGGTGTGATTGGTTTGATTGGTTGGTTCGGTTGGTTTGTTTGCTTGGTTTTGTTAGGTGGTTCGGTTTGGTTGGTTGTTTGGTTTGGTTTGTTTGGGTGGCTGGCGTTGACGGGTAAAATTAATTTGTGACGGGTCTGGTTTGGTTGGTTGTTTTGGTTGGTTGTTTGGTTTCGTTTGGTTTGGTTGGTTGGTTGGTTCGGTTGGACTGTTTAGCTAGTTCAGTTGGTTTGTTTGATTGGTTTG
Source organism: Bulinus truncatus (assembly GCA_021962125.1). Classification (NCBI taxonomy): domain Eukaryota; kingdom Metazoa; phylum Mollusca; class Gastropoda; family Planorbidae; genus Bulinus; species Bulinus truncatus. The sequence continues at coordinate 420,527 of JAGDYQ010000360.1, read as the reverse complement.
GATAGCTGGTTGCTTGTTTGGTTTGGTTGGTTGTTTGGATTGGTTTGGTTGAAATCTATTAAATTGATTTTTACACAAATGAAATATTTTGTTCTTAAAAGATCGTGACAGTAATCCTCGTCACTATTAAAAACATTTCGAGTATGAAGAAAAACAAAGTCAACAGTAGACATTCATTCGACTGCACATCAAATTTATTTCTCACCTAATGCAGACGAAATAATTTATTTAACTTAATACTTTTTTAGGATATTGGTTTTCTCGTAACACACACTTATACAAATACACTTTGTGTGGAACACAAGTACCGTTCCACTATTATTAAAAAAAAAAAACATCTTTTAGGAATCGTTTAAAGTTTGAAAAGACAGGTTAAGGAAACTAAATCAAGTATGTCGCTGGTTTCTTCACCCATCAAGAGACGATTTCAACTTTATATTTGTTGAAAGCGATAAATCTTTTGTGGATCACAGCTATAGGGGTAAAAGAAACTGTATCTGTTATATTACAGCTTTAAACATTCTTTACTACGTAGTTATATAAAGGTATTGAACATGATGGCAGGCCAGGGCCCTAAATGGGCTGTAGAGCAAAAGGAAGATGAAGAAAATGATGCAATAAAATGTTTAGAAGGCCTGAAATACATTTTTATTAGTAATGGAACATATGATTTTTTTTTCAATTTACGAAGTTGTTTCATTCCTAAGAAATATATCAATAAATGAAATTATAGATTTTGAAATGTTATTGTGGCTTACATAAATAACGTAGCAACTAACAGGTGTGTAAATAAAAATTCCAGTTTTCTGAAAAATTCTCACAAAGAACCATACGTAAAAATGTAATCATATTGGTTTGGTAGATTCGATGAAACAGACAAAGAAGATAAATTAATATCATTTTTTATGTACCCATGTTTAAAAGGGAATAGACCTTTCAGCAAAAAGTACAACAAAATAGTTAGCTCTAGTCTTAACATACTTTAAGCTCGTCGATTAAGCATATTGTTTTAACTGGTCAATTTGTCTGAGTAATCAATCTTTGAAACAATTAATTTATCTATAAAGCTACCGAAATGTATTCCACTTTTACTTAATTACACTCATTTCTTTAATTGAATTAAGCGTGCAATTTGTAAAAATAAATCATTAACCAACTTAAATATATTGATTAAGTAATTCAAGTAGACCTATAAAATTTCTTTTCACTCGAATTTCTTTTATTTTTTCAATTTTTTTTATCTATCGATATCTTCAATATTGTGTTTAATGTATGTTAAATATTTTTAAAAAGTGTATATTTACCACCAAACAGACTTCCTACAGCTAACAATGTGATCACAACTACAATCATTTCCGTGAGGATATAAATGATTGTTCAATCAAACAAAGTCTCCTTCTGTCAATAGACCTGACCTAACTTTACCGCCACCCGCACATCTACTTATATATGTCAGTCTTTTGTATATCATACACAAACTTAGACTGTCATAGAGACCAGTGTAGACATTCTGTTGGTTGATATAAAGACAAGCCTAAAGATCACCTGGTAGCAACTGAACAATACTTTATATACACAAAGTATACTCTGTTGATATCCCCCGTAACTTTATCCCCCCCCCCCCCATTCATTTCTAGGTTATAACGCAACAAACAAAGCCACTATGAATAAACAGATCTACCTCCACATCAAGACTAGATTTATAGGGTTATTGTTAAGTTTAAATTGCAGATGTTATACAAAACTTCGTAGGAAAACTAATTACTAAACTTTACATTTAATTTATCCCTAAACTTAAATTATGATCATTTAGCATTATATTTCGTTTACTTGAATCTCTGTGCAAGTTGCCTTTGATTCTATAACTGTTTTGATGAAAATTTCCTTGATTACTCTTTGTAATACATTTTAAAGTAAACTATATTAAAAACAAAAAAATTCAAATATTAGAGTGTGAGTGAAAATGAAAAAAAAACATATATATATATATATATATATATATATATATATATATTAAGCCATGTTAGTATGTAGGTGTGTTAACCAATCAACTGACTTTTTAATAATCAACCAATCAACTGTCCGTTAGGGTAAAAGGTAATGTGTATTTTATTTCTTGTGATATTTAAGATACTAATAGAGTATGGCACAGAAAAAAGTTGAGTGAATTGGTATGAAAAAGAAGACGAATTGTACAAGTCATTGGAATATTAACATGATCATTAATCATGTTCGGGGTCAAGAATAATCTAAACACTTGAGTGCCCTTAAAGAGGGTTTGGGTGGCAAGTTAGAACCCGCATGGGCTGTATAGAAAAAAAAATGAAAATTGAGACATTGTTAAGATCTTTACAAATACTTGTATTTGTATTTTGTAAACACATCAACTGTGTCCGTGAGAACAGAGACATATATGGTGCAGTACATTGTTGGTCTCATTTTTTGATGTTTAGAGATAATAGATATCTTGAGTTACAGCACACATACTTTTGATTACTATTTATTGTGTTCGAATATTCGTAAATTGAGGTATCCCTGCAAAATTTTAAAGAGGTGGGTTGGAAGGGTTGGAGGCTCCTAAAAAGAATATTTGAATTTTTTTTAACTATCGGAGGCTCACCCCTCACCCAGCCGACCATGCCGTGTAAAACTCTGTGTCACGTTATATATTTTATTATTTGAATAGGTAAGTATTTTCATAATTCATATGTTACAATTCACATTTTTGTCATTCATCACATTAATATATACCTTGTCCACATTTTTGTCATTCATCACATTAATATATACCTTGTCCACATTTTTGTCATTCATCACATTAATATATACCTTGTCCACATTTTTGTCATTCATCACATTAATATATACCTTGTCCACATTTTTGTCATTCATCACATTAATATATACCTTGTCCACATTTTTGTCATTCATCACATTAATATATACCTTGTCCACATTTTTGTCATTCATCACATTAATATATACCTTGTCCACATTTTTGTCATTCATCACATTAATATATACCTTGTCCACATATAGTTCTACTTATATAGTTCCGTGACTAAATATTCATGTTGAAACAAAAGCGACCATCTGAAGCATGTTGATTGTCTGTATCTGTTTCAACCATGATTATAGGACAGATTTAAAAAAAAAAGCTGATCTACAAGAAATTTTGATGTTTAAGTATTTGTGTAAAGCTGTTGAATAAATTGCTTAAAATTTAAAAAATCACAACGATCCTACTAATAAAGTAGCTATCTTGTAGTCAGTCTGGGCGGCGGCGTGTGGGAAGTCGTCGCTATAAATAATCTATGACGTCCCGATGGTACTTTTTTTTTTATTTTGTAGAATGGGAGCGCCGTCGCTATAAATAAAAAAAAATCCTCCATGACGTCATTTCCCGAAGGGTGCTATATCGTGCCTTCGTGCTGCAAAATGGCATAATAAAGTAGTTATTTTTTACTTTTCAGTGAATTTTTTTTTAAAACTTTTTTTTTAATGCTTTGTTTTGATTTTCACATTGATAGGATTAAGGGCAAAACGCAACGAGTGAGATAAATTAGCACCCATATCTTGACCTAATGGTGTTTAGCAGGGCCGCTTTATCCACTAGGCACAGTAGGCACAGTAGGCACCGTGCCTAGGGCCTACGGACTCTTCAAGGGCCTACGAAAGCCAGAACATAAAGTGAAAACAAGTTCAGGATGCCAAAAAAATGTAATATTGTTTATATTAAAGTAATATATATATAACACTGTGAGATAATCACGTCAAGCTGCAGCGCTGTAGATCTGTAAATGACATTATGTTAAATTTTCGGCTTTTTGTGTTAGCAAAATCACATATGACGTCCTCAAAGATTATTTAGATTTCAAATCGCAAAGTAGAGCATGCTTGAAAAATATTAAATATAAAGTCGGGAAGGGCCTAAAACTGTGAAATTGCAGAGGGCCTACGTTCACATTAAAACGGCCCTGGTGTTTAGTTTGGTTTGGTTTGTTTGTTTTATTTGGTTGATTTGGTTGGTTGGTTGGTTTGGTTGGTTATTTGGTTTGGTTTGGTTGGTTAGCGTTGACGGGTAAAACGTAGTTTTGTGACGTATAAAATGCACATTAGGAAGGTGGCATAAATCAGCACCTAATTAACCTAATCAATCGTATATAAAAATTCAGTAGTTAATTGATTTTTAGATGGTATAATTTATCTATAAATTAAAAAAAAAAATTCTTCACTTGGGATATTCTCTATGACGTCATTTCACGGATGTCGCTGCGCATGTAGCAGAATGGGAACAACGCCGCTATAAATAAAAAAATTCTGTACTTGGAATTCCGTGTTAATAGTTCCTATTAAAGAAGAGAGTAAGACAAAATTTTTGCACAATACATTTGCAGCGGAAATGTTTTTGCTGGATGAGTGCACGATGGCATCGAGCCATGCTTTAGATGCAATTGGTAGATCACTAAGAGATGTTGCTCAAACCGGCTATTTACTAAGTTTTTTGTTATGCACTTGGAATTCCTTGTTAATAGTTCCTATTAATTCTCATATTAAACATTTTATTGAGATAAAACCTTTAGTTGCGAATGCAACGGGCAACTACTAGTTGTTTTAATAAAAGGAAAAATATAAATTGCAGTATTTATTTGTATCTAATAAATGAATGTTGGCAAATAAATAACCCATTATTTCAACTCAGTATTTCAGTTCTGTATTATAGTCATATGATTACAGTCATAAGTTTACAGTCATATGTTAATATTGAAGGGATTATCTTATTGCATTAGATAAGAATAAACACAACAGACTTTCTTTAAAACATAGCAGTAAAAAATTGACTAAAGTACGGATAGACCCCGCCATGGTTTAGTTATACAAACAAAGGAGTTTCATTTGATGGACCATTATTTCCCGTCTTTATACAACTAAACAAATGAGGATAAGAGGCAAATGTCTAATATTTCCCGGCAGATGTCTATCAGTATGTCTTCAATTTCATAGTTTGACTTCGACTAAATCCCCCCCCCCCATTCAGTCCACCAGAGTAAACAATGTAACTTGACTTGAGGTTTGAATCATTTTAGGGTTGACCTTTGTATTCAAGTGCTGTTTGGATTAGTAAAACTTAAAAAATGCAGTGCAGTCAGTTGTCAGTAGATATTACAAATATTTTTGAACCATCCAAATTTTAGATCTCTAGCAATGAAAAAATAATTGTGAATGGTTTAAAAATATGTGTTAATTAAATAAAAAGTTCTTTGACTCATACAGAAAGTATCACAAGAATTAACTAACAGAACTGTTCACTCACATAATTTGACGTTCAATAATATAATAGAATGATAATAAAAATAACAGTAAAACACAAGTATACTTTTGTTGACTGTAAAAATAACTAGGGCCGTGTTAACCGATATGTACATTATTAGTACAGTGTAAGTACAATATAAGTATAGTGTAAGTACAGTATTTGTACAGTGTAAGTACAGTATTAGTACAGTGTAAGTACAGTATTAGTACAGTGTAAGTACAATATAAGTATAGTGTAAGTACAGTATTAGTACAGTGTATGTACAGTATTAGTACAGTGTAAGTACAGTGTAAGTACAGTATTAGTACAGTGTAAGAAAAGTATTAGTACAATCAGGCCCGTAGCCAGGAATATTGGATTGGGGGGGGGGGGCCGAAGACATTTTCGGGGGGGGGGGCGAAGAAATGATCGGGGCGGATCTAGACAACTTTGATCGAGAGGGAGAGGGCAAAACTGTTTTCATTGTTGAAAATTGGTCTTAGAACAAAAAAATATTTCGATAATTTAATTTTATTACCTAAGCTTGCGATATCTGGAATGGTGCATTTTAGTACCGATTGTTTAGCTATTAATTAGAAATATATAATTTTAACTACGTTTCAATTATGCATGGCATGTTGCAGTTTTGTTAAAAATAATTTAAATAGTAAATAGTTTTAATGATAAAAAATTATTGAGGCTGAGCGATTTCTGATTCCTGTTATAAATATATTGACCATTTGTTCTGCTATACAATTGTTACATACTAGATACCTGATTTATATTATTATACAGTTTGTTTAACGTACAACCCGGGAAGAACGACAAAGATGCATGAATAAAGCTTAACTATTTGTGTGATATTTCTTATAAAATATTGAAAACAAAGAACAGATCTATCAACAAAAACAGTCGCAATTATTCAATTTAAAATAAAATTAATTCTGATAAAAAGTAAATTTGCAAATTAAATAACATCGCTCAGAAATAAGTACAGTATAAGTATATCATTAGTACAGTGTAAGTACAGTATTAGTACAGTGTAAGTACATTATTATTACAGTGTAAGTACAGTGTTAGTACAGTGTAAGTACTGTATTAGTAGTGTAAGTACAGTATTAGTACAGTGTAACTACAGTATTAGTACAGTATTAGTACAGTGTAAGTACAGTGTTAGTACAGTGTTAGTACAGTGTAAGTACAGTTTTAGTAAAGTGTAAGTACATTGTAAGTACAGTGTAAATACATTGTAAGTACAGTGTTAGTACATTGTAAGTACAGTGTTAGTACATTGTAAGTACAGTATTAGTACAGTGTACGTACAGTGTTAGTACAGTGAAAGTACAGTATTAGTACAGTATTAGCACAGTGTAAGTACAGTATTAGTACAGTGTAAGAACAGTATTAGTACAATGTAAGTACAGTATTAGTACATTGTAAGTACATTATTAGTACAGTGTAAGTACAGTATTAGTACAGTGTAAGTACAGTATTATTACAGTGTAAGTACAATATTAGTGCAATTTAAGTACAGTGTAAGTACAATATAAGTACTGTGTAAGTACAATGGAGTTCAATGAAGTAAAGTTTGAGTGCAGTATAAATGTTGTGTGAGTGCAGTAGAAGTAAGTAGAAGTACAGTATACGTACAGTATAAGTGCAATATAAGTGCAGTGTAAGTACAGTATAAGTACAATTTAAGATCAGTATAAGTATAGTTCCAATATAGGTGAAGTATGTGTACAATATAAGTACATTATAGGTACAGTCCTACAGTAGTCACTAGGCCTAGAGCCCTCGAACATTGAGACCCCCCCCCCCCACTCTAAAGGCGTAAAAACGGTTGTGTCACACAGGATGAACTGTAAAAAAAGACGATCCCTTTTTCCAGATCCAAACCCTTGAGAGGAATAACCACTTGGAAAACGAATTAACCATATTAAAACATCTAAGAATACGAACATGTTTTGAAAATCGAACATCCGCCATGTTGAGATATTTCTGTGTTCTTGTAATGTGTTATTCCTCTTCCATCTTTCTACAATTTATAACATTTATCTTTGTAGTTAAAGTATACATTATTATTTTCGTAATAAAGTTGAAGCTTTTTTATATATTTTTTTAAGATATACGCACTAACTTAGTCCGTTAACCATTTAAATGCAAGGGTGTTTGGAAAATGTACACCCAGTAGCGACATTAGTGTGTGGCAACTTGGGCGAGTGCGCCTGGATAATGTTTAATTGCTATCTTACATAATCACGCCATAGATCTACCCAATGATCTCACCCTAAGGCTGCGTAGTTATCAGACTGCATCTATAACCGTGTTTCAATTACTTAAAACAGTTTTTTTTTTCAAAATACATCTTGATTTGTGATGTCTTCACTAGCTCTTTTAATTTCGCTTGCTTTGTCGTGGGCGCATCTTTCCAATACTTCTCGTACAGATTTTTAATTAAAAAAAAAGTTTTTATTTTAGAATAATTATTCGGAACTAGTTTAGTTCTGATTGAAATGTTTCACTGAACATATTCACGGCAGATGTGGTCGGAAAAAAAAATGAAAAATCTATTTTATTCATTAAATAAAATCCATTCATATTAACGTTTATCTCTATACTTATAAGACGCATTTTTTGTCTGTCTGTCTGTCTGTCTGTCTGTTCCCTTATAACTCAAGATCCAGAAAAACAGATAACGTGAAATTTGTTACACATACACATAATTACATGGGGAAGGTTATAGGACAGGTTTCGTTTCATCTCGATGGGTAGTTTAATTATAATTAATTTTTTTTTATTTTAGTTTTTTACTATATTAAAGTAATCTCGACGGCGCCATAAATAAAATTCCTCTGTGACGTCATTTCCCTATGATCGAATAGAACTTGCGCGCTGGTGCTGTATTGTGCCTTTGTGATGCAAAGAATTGTTGTTGTTTTTTCATGCTCCCTGATTTGTACAGTTTGAGGAAGATAAAGGAATGAATAAGGATTTTAGAAGAAGTGTGAAGCAATAATAATAAGTATATATATATATGTATACAGAGAGAGAGAGAGAGAGAGAGTGAGAGAGAGAGAGAGAGAAAGAGAGACAGGGAGAGGGAGGGAGAGAGATAAAGAGAGAGAGAGGGGGGCAGGAGGAGAGAGAGAAGAAAGGAGGGTAGGAGGGAGGGGGAGAGAGGAGGGAGGGGGGTGGACAGGGGGGAGAAAAGGAGGGAGAGAGAGGGAGAGGGGGGAGAGGGAGATGGGAGAGGGAGAGAGATAAAGACGGAGCGGGCAGGGAGGGAGAGAGAGGGGGAGAGAGAGGGGATGAGGGAGGGAGGAAGGGGAAGAGAGGGGGAGAGAGAGAGGTGGAAAGGGGAGGGAGGGAGAAAGGAGGGAGAGAGGGGTTAGGGAGGGAGACAGGAGAGGAAAGGAGATGGAGGATGGATGGTCGTTGGGAGAGAAGGAGGGGGAGAGGGGAGAGAGAGGGAGGGAGGGAGGGAAAGGGAGAGAGGGGGTAGGGAGAAAACAGAAGGTAAACAGAAAACCTTATTTTAAACCCGGGCAAAGCCGGGTACTTGCAACTAGTAAAAGTATACAATTCTACTTGAAAACAACTTGAACAATTCTCACTGTTCCCATTCCATATATACAGATTGTAATCGTAAATACTTAGACACCGTCGTGGTTGAGAACTAACGAATTTTTAAAAAATCGAGTTAGTAGCCAGGGCTGAGATACAGATTTACGTACATTATAGAATGATTGCCTGCACAGTACATTATAGAATGATTGCCTGCACAGTACATTATAGAATGATTGCCTGCACAGTACATTATAGAATGATTGCCTGCACAGTACATTATATAATGATTGCCTGCACAGTACATTATAGAATGATTGCCTGCACAGTACATTATAGAATGATTGCATGTACAGTACATTATAGAATGATTGCCTGCACAGTACATTATAGAATGATTGCCTGCACAGTACATTATAGAATGATTGCATGCACAGTACATTATAGAATGATTGCCTGCACAGTACATTATAGAATGATTGCCTGCACAGTACATTATAGAATGATTGCCTGCAGAGGCGTCCCTAGGGGTTTGGGGGCCCGGGGGGCTTGGCCTTTTTGGGGGCCCCTGCAGATTTGACATACGATATCATGACATGAGATAACATACTTAATAAATATATGTCTAAATTCAAATTAGTACAGTATATCAATAAAATTAACAAAAAATAATCATTAAAACTCTTTTAATGAATAATTCCATTGTTTAGTGACGAGATAATGCACAAGTGACAAATATCAATTCATTTTGCCTCACGTCGTGCTTTCTGTGCAGTAAAGGCATTTATAACATCATCTAAGTCAATGCTGTCTAGTATTTTTGACTTCACTTATATTAAAGCCATGGATATCTAGATATAACACCAGGATAGACAACCAAACAAAATTTCATTCTAGCTGTGTACGGTTTAGGCTGACGCAAGGATTAAAGCCCAACAGACGGCATACAATAAAATGTGACTTTTTATGTCTAGTATAATATTTTTATTTAAAAAAAATGCTTTCTAAATACTTTCTACTAAAAAATAATTGTCAATTTTTATTTTAACAACAATTTCTCGCAAATTTATGGTTTTCTTTACATATTTTTTTTATCCCCCAGATCATATGGCATGATGATATGAATGAATTGAATGACACATTACCAGAACCACCAAAGAATTTTCTACCTGAGAGGGATCCAGGCATTCAACAACTCGGAGGAGCTAAAACAAGGGAAGACATTAGGAAATTCTGCAATGCAGTGGCATTTTAAAAACTTTATTTTACTTTGGACTTAGTAATTCATATTTGTGACTAATAATAGCAATGCCAGACATTATGGACCTACAAAACCTTGTGTTTACCAAGGCTGATTTGATCTTACACCAGATGAATTCTTTAGATTCTGTGGACTTATCATGTATGCTGGACTTGTTCAAGCACAGAACATTGACCGCTTCTGGTCAACTAAATCACTATACAATGGACTTTGGGCCAGAGCTTTTATGTTTCGTGATAGATTGAAATCTATAATGAGCTTTCTAAAGGTGTCTAATCCTCAAACTGAAGACAAAACTAACAAGTTATGTAAAGTACATTTTTTCTTTAACTTTATTAGATTGTAATGTATAAAATTGTTTCAGCCTTACCAAGATATATCAATAGATTAAAGAATGATAAGAAATAAAGCTAGATATATTTTTAGGCAGTACATCAGGGTGAATGAAGTTATGGGTATTAGCTGATTCTCTTTCTAGGTATACTTATGATTTTCATTTATACATGTATTTAGGTAAACAGGATAATGGGCCTTTTGGATTGGCATATGGGGTGGTAATGAAATTAATTAAATCTTTAGCTAAAGAGGGGTATAAATTATTAGTCGATAATTTTTATACTACTATACAATTGTCTAAAGATCTATGAAATTTAGGAGTAGGAGCATGTGGAACTATTCTTAGGACATGTAAAGGTATTCCCCAATCTTTGAAAAATATAAAAGACTTTGAAAAATAATCTAAAATAGGGGATATGAGATGAGTTAGAAAGGGAGTTATTGACAGTACGATGGAGGGACAATAAAACTGTTTCGGTTATGTCCACTATGCATAATGCAAATGGATTTGGAACATTTAAATGACAGACTAAGTAAATGGGAAATTTTAGGAACTTACTGTTGACCAACCAACCATAATACAGGATTACAATAAATATATGGGGGGGGGTGTAGATAAGAGTGACCAGTTGATAAATAAATATAATGTTCTATGAAAAATTATCATAAGCTGGTATAATAGTTACACTAATCTTGTAAAATATTTTTAGCAAAGTTATAAAACATACTGAAATTGAGCTTTGTTGTTATCAATAGACATTAGAATGTTAGTTTTTATAACTTAGATTTATATTTTTGAATTTTTCTTGTTGCATGGTCAATGTTGATCCCAGCAGATTTTTGGTCCTTTTTCTGTTAAAACACATCATTTTTAGAATTTTTTAAATATCTTTTGTATCTGATTATAATGTCTTCAAAAATATCCTACCTACACACAGAGAATTGAATGTAGTTTAATAAAAAGTAACTTATATTGAAATGAATCATAATGAATTTTTTTTTCTTCTTTGTGTTTGTGGATTGTTTAATTAATTAATTTTTTTTTCTGAATATAATGTCTTCAAAAATATCCTACACACAGAGAATTGAATGTAGTTTAATAAAAAGTAACTTTTATTGAAATGAATCATAATGAATTTTTTTTTCTTCTTTGTGTTTGTGAATTGTTTAATTTATTTATTTTTGTTTATTTTTTTCATCTAAACTTTTTAAAAATAATAAAATACTTGCATAATAATATCACTTTGAAACATATATTGTTAAAAAGCCCTTTCAATTTACTACATTTTCATATATATACTATAATAACATAATTTTTAAAATAAAAGCTTTAGAGAAATATTAGTCGATAAAAATTTTAAAGACATTGACGAATTAAGATTGAAAAAGCTGGATGTTTTTTTTAACAATGTCAACAGAGGAGGGCTATTGAAGCCATCTGAGTACACCTTCTCTACTTGCCTACTAAATTGGAAAGTATTCAATTCATTGAAAAGATCAGCAAGTAGTCTGAAACTATTTCTAGGACAAACAAGTAAAAAAAAATTGTTTAAATTGTTGATGGAGACTAACGCTAAACACTTGATTGTGTGTCAGCCTAAACCGTATTTTTTAAAATATTGGTTGTCCTTCCTGATGCTATATCTAGATTTCCATGATTAAAGCCATGCTGCTAAGTCTTTCTTGCGTCATTGTACTCCTGATATAGTTTTTGATTGACTTAGAGTTTTGAGAATAATCTTTCACATGATGCAATGGAAGTGGCCTGAGTTAGCAGTATTCGGATGGAGGTTGCAAGGTTTGAGCAAACATCATTACCATATGAAGCCAGCTTCCTCAATAAGTCAGTTGGTGATTGTGGTACTGGTTTGTTGATGAAAAAGCTCGTGCATCAATGACACCATTGAAAAAGTGATTTGCATGTATGTCAACATACAAACAGGAAAAAGTAACAGTTTTTCATCAGTGTGTAATCATCTATAGAATGTCTTGGTTTAAGAAGAACCCCAAAGGTACCCACATGGTTTTGCAACCTTTGGAATCTATCCTTCATCTCCATATGAAGTCTGTCAAGCACTTCTGTCGCAACACGTTTGAATTGCAGTTCTATTGACAGTCCTAAATCAGAACTCAACTCCCCCATCAAGTCTTTTCTTTCTACTGGTTGTTTTGCCTACATGATATCCATAGCATTCAATGCCTTCTTTTGCTCTTTCAATGGATTGGGTGATCAGTTTCGTCTGTTTCTCATCATTTTGCAGAAAGCATGAAAGGGTCTTAATCTCTTCAGCATCTTTGTCAAGATGCAAGGAAAGTGACGACGTAGATTTTTCTCTTGTGTACCACCATGTAGGCCTACTACTCTCCTTTTTTAGTTTCCCGGCTGTAGTTTCTTTCAGTTTGGTCTATCTCTGGGGTGAATTGGAAAAAAAGTTGAGCAATTCATGAAAAAAGGTGAAAATTGCTAGATCTATCTCAGCAGAATGAAGAGCTGCCAAGTTGAGAGAGTGATTATCACAGTTCAGAAATGTTATGTTTGGATTTATGTCTAAGAGACGTTTCTGCCGGCCAGACCGACGGCCACTCATAGTGGCTGCGTTATCATAGGTTTGATCTGTGCACAGATTAAAGTCTAGTTCAATGTTTTAAAGAGTTTTCAGAACACGCTCTTCATTATGTTGTGCATCTGGCTTCACAATTTCAAAATAACAAAGGAATGACTCTTTTATTTCAAAATTCTCGACATCCAAGTTACGAACTTTACGGGATACTTGTTCTTTGTGAGAAACATCTGGAGTGGAATCAAACATCAGAAAGTAACAAACTTCCTTGACTTTCCCAACAATTGATTCCCTATCTTTATTGCCCATCAAGCTTATGGACTCATGATGAATTATTCAAGTGATGTTACGTAGCTTCATCAAATTCTGCAAGAAATTTCAAAGATTTTAGGAAGTTCCCAGGACTTGGAGAATCTAGTTCTTCTTTGTGGCCAAGTAAGCTTGAGTTGGTTTTTGCTAAGTACTTGACAGTTGCTGCTACACTGCTGTATCTTTGTATGAATTATCTGAATGGTGATACTTTTCTTCGCCATGTTCATGGTCTCCTTTTTTTTCAATGCTATTATCAGGTTTCTTCTTTAAAAAAAACCTTCAAATTTTCCTTGATTTTGCAGCCTCTCGTCTTTCTTTAGCACGCTTTTTCCGTTTTGTAAACTCATTCTTTCGGCATGGGTGAAGTTTATCTATAAAGAATAACACTCTTTACATTTCACAAATAAAAGATATACAAAAAATTATGTATACTTGTTTCATCCGCCATGATTGTGAGATTTCGTCAGACGAATAGACATAAGTATACGAACTATGACCCTTCTATTTATGTCTATGGATAGATGGATTATAGCATGGACAAAAAATGGAAGATACAATGCCGTCAAGATAACGTGTTTTACAACAACCAAAACTATGTTTTGACACTTTTAGTAAACTTTTTACCAGTTTTTATTTGCGTGATGATTTACGTAATTTTGAAATCCTTAATCTATGTGGAATACATGCAACAGTGTCACTAACTCAGTGGCATCACTATGGTAGGTGTCACCCGATACAGACAATTCAGGGTGTCACCCCCTCCCCCAAGACTTCCAGCAAGAACAATGGTACATATTTCTCGAATTTTCCTGCTCTATACGGTCTTCGCCTTAGAGAATTTAATTTTAAAAAATATTTAAATGATTAAAAACGATAGTATTACTGACTGTATTTCAGAAATATGTAGGCCCTATATTACTTTAATTCAACTAAGTTTATAAACTACGTCTCCTATTTCATAAAACCACGTGACTACCTCCGTCCTTTTTTCTAGCGCGTTTGTAAAAAACTCCAGATTGGTCCGAGCAGCTTTGAATTAGATTCATTTACCTAAGCTCCAGACGCTCTGCATGATGGCACCCTGTGCTACTGGTCGTATGGTGGCATCCTGTGCTACTGCTCGTATGGTGGCACCCTGTGCTACTGATCATGTTTTTGACTATGATCGATTATAAAACTGACTATGCCGAGTTCTTTCTGCTATGAAATTTAGAATTGTTCATTGTGGTGTCACTCCTATGTTGGTGTCACCCGGTGCGGCCCGCACCTTCCGAGTGACACCTCTGCACTAACTTATATAAAAACGTGCATGGCGGTGGCTTTATCGATGTTGATAAAATGTAAATAGGATTCACGCCTAGCTAATAACTTCTAAAGTTCTTCACCAATTGCCTTGAAATTTACACACAAAATTGCATTAAATTAATAAACTGAATTAGAAACGAAATTTTTTCTCAATACCTACTTTTACATTAAAGCAGGTGTCATAACTACTTGTATTATTAGTTATACATTGAGAGTTCTTGTGACGATCTGTCTATGTCTTCTCTTCTCTGGTAGGGAGTGACACTTTATCTAAGCGTGTACTCAATCACATACATCACAAATAAATTAAATAAACTGCCAAGTCCGATTCATATACTTTATTTGACGATTACGCAAAATTTAATTTCAAAATATAAGTAGAATGAAACTATACACTGCAAGATCCATATTCACCGAGACATCACTACTCTATCCTATGTGCTGCCTATTTTTGTCGAACTGTATGTCTGTTCTGTTCTCCTCCTTTCTTCCCTACTCATCCCTGACCCAATGATCCATATTCTTGCAAATACAATGCTCAACAATGCTCTTTGTATCACTAATCAAGCACATGTAGAAGTTTGGCGCCATGTATAGAAATCAGACAGTAGATAAGATAATTAGCTTGTCACAACATTTTTCTCTCGAAAATACAAGGACGGTTAGCCTTGCTTTTAATTCCAGCCTAACTAGGTCATCTAACTTAACAGGTATGTGTCCCCTAAAAATACAAACTCTTTCTAAACGTGACCGACATTGTACCTATGGCGCATTTCCAGCCATTCCAAAGTATGTTATAAAAACGTAACCGACTTTGGTCGTTACAGAAGGCTTAGTCACGGCAGCGTGGCGGTTACATCTAGTATTTAATATTTAGTGTTAAAATAAAAAAAAATGGAAACTCGTTTGGGGGCCCCCCTCAAGCGGGGGCCCGGGGGGACGTTCAAATTTGGACCCCCCCTCCCCCCACCCCAGCTACGCCACTGATTGCCTGCACAGTACATTATAGAATGATTACCTGCACAGTACATTATAGAATGTTTGCCTGCACAGTACATTATAGAATGTTTGCCTGCACAGTAATAAGTTGTGATTCAGAAGTAAAAAATAGCCTGATTAAATTAGTTTGTAACACAATCAGCCTTGATGTCAGAGCAATGCCTCGAAAAAAAAATATATTCTTATTGGGTATAAGAGCGTGGTGTTGCAGTACGTATTTAGCTGGTACTTTTTCCAAAATTTACGATTGTCCTTCTTTACCATTTAAGGTCTATCTCAGGTATCTTTACTTGTATAGGTAACATATGGTGAGAATTTTCAAAATTCCTTGAAACAAAATCAAGTTTTGCTGGATGTTTTCCGTGTTAATTTCAGACAAAAAGAAACATATTTTACTTAGCGAACAGATAACATCAATTCAGTTCTTTTTTTTTTTTAAAGACGACCCACAAAAAGATACAATGTATCACTTCATATAGCCATTAAAAAATCTCACATTATTATTCACGTCTACGCATTAGAGATATTTAAATTTCCAAAAGCATGCACCCGATTAACTTCTTATGGGTAAAACTACCTTAATATACGAGTGTTTTGAATTTCGAGCTTCACTATTAAATGAATTTTGCTTGTAAACCAAGGTTTTCTGTAACATATTCATCAACTTTTGGAGTTGTATAAATGTATTCTGATATTTCCTTTTATTAATTCAGGGCCGATCCATCCATCCCTACAGTGAAAGCAATTGTTGTACATAAATGAAATAGATGCCGATAGTAGCTGATGGCTAAACAAATGCAAACAAAAATAACAAGTTTTTCTGCGAATCCTAAAACTGATCCGTCCAGGTTTTTAAAGGGAAAAATAATAATTTCACGATAACAATTAGAACGATCCTAAATACAAAGAAGTACGTACTCCGAGATATCTTAGCACCCCCCCCCCGCCTTCCCAATAGTAAGATAGTTATTGCTGTAACTATATTCGAATGATGCCACTCATTGTCATCAGCAGATAATCTAACTCAGTGAGTTGTTGCATTAATCCAGCGATGGATCAACATTTTTTTATATTTTTAATTTTCTCAAATTGTTTGAAATTCAAATGATTAATGACAGATTTGAGATAGTTAAAAAGCGAAAAAGCCTAACTACTGTGGTGGCTAAATGATTACTATACCGAAGTACGGAAGAAATGCATGTCCCGTCCAGCAGCAATTATTTGTGGAAAAAAAAACTGTTTTTTCGTGGTAGTTTATTAAATTTAATTTTAAAATAAAATCATTCGAAACCTTATAGGATTCATTTTGTAAAATGAAAAACAAAATTAATTTTATTGTATTCAGTCATACATTTTAGAATATTTCTGATTTTTAAATCAAATAATACAATTAGAGGATGAAACAATTATAATTCTCATATAAATTATCACATTTTGAAATATCATCTTTGAGTTTTAATTTTTCCTTTTTCCTAGAGAAAGTAAATATTGCCGAACCTGTCCCGTTAACAAATATTTGTGGTTTGATTCACTTTTGAAAACACGAGTTTACAATTAGAATGTGTTCTTATTAAGAGAAAGAACTAATTAAATCAACATTTATATTTGTACATTTTTAAGCAAATCATTATCTTTTTGCAACTTAGTATTTTTAGACATTTATCTACACTCACCAAAAAAAAAAAAGATAATAAAACGTATGATACGTATGGTCTGATTGATACAACTATAGGTGGTTTGTTTTATTAGCTACTATTTCCTACTTTAAAGAAGTATATGGAATTTTTGTAATCTGATTTCCATTTTATTATTGTTCTGAGAACAAACTTTTTAAGAATTTTTTTTAAACTTTACTCCTATTAAAATGAAAACTTCAAAATGTGTAAAAATAGAGTGTTCTTTAAAAAATATTGTCTTTTTTATTTGAAATTTTTTGTTGACATGGCGGCGTTGATGTGATGTTAGTGAATCAATCCGAAGTAGAATGTGTGAATTAGTGAATGATTCCTAAATAAGATATGAAATAGCCAATCATTTCTAAGTGCAGCTTGGATTAATAAATCAGAGTTAGTATCAGTTACATTACTCTTGAGTTTTATTATGAAGACATACATAATGAATCAAGTCTAATTTTAATTAACTATGCATTTGTTAACAGTGACGTGTGCTTAGTGGACGTCAGAAAGGTGGAGTGTAAAATTAAATATTTGTCATCTAAACACCTACTACGTCATCCACGCCTCAGGATTACCATATGTTGTACATGACATGAACTGGCAGAGCCATTACGTACACAGTAGACAGAGCCATTACGTACACAGTAGACAGAGCTATTGCTTACACAGTAGACAGGGCCATTACGTACACAGTAGACAGAGCCATTACGTACACAGTAGACAGAGCTATTACTTACACAGTAGACAGAGCTATTACTTACACAGTATACAGAGCCATTACGTACACAGTAGACATAGTCATTACTTACACAGTAGCCATACCACTAAATATTCTGTGCCAAACATTTCACGATACATTTTATTAATATATTGAATCATATCCACACACAATGCTGTTTGAGACTGTCTTGTGTTGTTGACATTTATAATAGTATTAGATTAGAGACTGTCTTGTGTTGTTGACATTTATAATAGTATTAGATTAGAGACTGTCTTGTGTTGTTGACATTTATAATAGTATTAGATTAGAGACTGTCTTGTGTTGTTGACATTTATAATAGTATTAGATTAGAGACTGTCTTGTGTTGTTGACATTTATAATAGTATTAGATTAGAGACTGTCTTGTGTTGTTGACATTTATAATAGTATTAGATTAGAGACTGTCTTGTGTTGTTGACATTTATAATAGTATTAGATTAGAGACTGTCTCGTGTTGTTGACATTTATAATAGTATTAGATTAGAGACTGTCTTGTGTTGTTGACATTTATAATAGTATTAGATTAGGGACTGTCGTGCATTACAGTTATTTAGAAAGACTCAAGGATATACATTGCATCAATATTCATTTAGAATTTACATTGTGTGTATTCTGCTACTGATAAACTTTTAATAAAACTATATGTAGAATATAATATCAAATTGATAACATGAGTTGGTCTTTGAGAGCACGTCAATTAAAAAAATAAATTAAGCCATGTCTGAGAACAGTGTAGTTGACAAACAAACTATTGTGATCTAGTTGGACAAATTTAGTTTACTCAAAAGAAAGTATAAATACTCAAATTAATTTTTTCCCTTGTTCAAAGTTATTTATTTAATTTATTTATAGGTGGGGCATTAAAAAATAATTGATCACGTTTTTAAATCAATGGTGATTTATGATATCTCCATTGAATATCTCATCAATATTTAAAGGTAAACAAAATATTTTAAAAAAAAACATTTTTTTCATGGCGGTCTCTTTAAAATTAAACAGCTCGTAGACTCTACAAATAAAGAACCAGAACTTGGGGGTAATTTTAGGAAATTTTTTTTTTTATTTGACAGATCCTACACTAAAAGATTGCTTATGTTAATGTTGAGTCCTATGTAAGAACTACTTTTGTATCAAAATTTCTTTCTTGTTTAAAGAATAAGCAACGCCGAAAGACGAAACAGTGAAGAGTGATAAAACAATACTTCTGCGCATGGAGGTTTTTGAAATTTTTTTATTACTTTCAGTCTTAGTATTTAATTTTAAAAGTATTCATTTGCTACAGTAAACAAATGATCAATCGCTAATTTACCTCCCTGTTGCAATTTAAATGTGAATTAAAAAAAATAAATTACAATAATAATTATTATTAATTATTAGTCCTTTTTTCAATAATAGATTATGCAATCATCAGTGTATACATACAATGATAGCTTCATTCTTCCTCTTTAAACAAATTAATAACCCAAAAAAAAATAATACAATTACACTATGTAGTAGATTTTTTTCGTTCCTGGGTACACAGTATGTTTTACTAATCAATTATGCCTAAAACAAACATAAATTAGATATTGTTTCACAATAAATTTGTTTTCTTGATCAGGATAATGATATTTTAAAATTGGTATTGACTTGAATATTCTTTTTTTATACATAGCAGTCTTTTCGAATATCCTTGAACTAATCAGAAAGACCTTAACGGTTTTTAAGATACCTTGGTTTTACCAAGTTCAATGCTGATTTTCTGACATTCAGGTTTAAGTAGAGGAACTTGATGGATAAATGCGTGCAAGTCATAGAGCAGAGAAAGCATCACCAAACTTTTTCCTACTTCTTCAGTCGTCAAGATGGGCTGTGCTTTAGAGCGGGAAACTAGTGACCACATTTGGCAGGGTGAAGAGCGGGAATGCATGATTTGTCTGGGGGGGGGGGAGGTTTCAAGTGAGCAAGTCTGGGAGTGTGAGAAAAAAAACGTGAGAAAGTCATTCGACTTAGGTTTCTTGAAGAGAACAGTCAACGGAAGAGAGAGAGATAGGGAGGGCGTACTATTCGGTTACATTGGATTTTTTTGTGGCTGTATCTTTGCAAGCCAACAGTTATACTTATTGATACACACGACCTAGTTATTACTTCTTCACGTGTTGTACGTATTGGTCATCTGTGAAACGCTGTGGCGGAGACAAAAATGGTCAGGCATCTGTAACCCCGAGGCGCGACATAGCATCATCTTGCCACATTCCTAGCCCGCGTCCATCTCGTCGGAGCGTTGTAGGGGGGAGAAAAAAAAAGGGGGGGGGTGAGACATATTAATATTATGGGGGTAGTCGTGGGAATCAAGGTGTGGGGGAGTAAAGTTGGGATGTTTTCGTCCAATAACTCACAACCCGTCACAACCCGTGACATGCAATCAGAAACAAACTGAATATCTCTCTATAACATAATCACTTTGAAATTATACATTTCAACTATATGTGTCATCATCAGGAATAACAAAATGTAACAACATTTTTGTTTATGTTAATTTTTTTAATGTTTCTTACTAGGGCTGTTGATTAAACTGCGTTAATTTGCGATTAACGCGTCAAAAACATTTACGATTAAAATTTTTAACGCAAAAACTTAATGCGTTAATTTAACCAAAAAGTTCAGAATAGGTCCAAATCGGTAAATAACGGAATTTCACTCTACAATTCGAAGTTAAGGTCCGTTCAATTACTACATAGATCTACTTCCCCCACCCTGTGGCATTTCGCCCACACACACACACACATCCAGTTATGTCGACAAAAGGCCTACATTTTAAAATAAAATGAAGATGTTTTTGTTATATAGTCCTTCGACAAGTGAACACCCTGCTCCCTTTCCGGTCGATGTAAAAAGAGAAACTTTTCATTCAGTAGTTTACATTATATACTGTAGTGTGTTGGTGGAGGTAAAAGAACAAGTGTTTAGTTAACCCGGTTATAATTTGATCAAAATAACGAAAGGCTAGAAATTTTGTATCATCATTTTATTTCGCATAATTTTTATCGCATTTGCTAATACAACATCTTGCAGGTCACGTCTGCAACAGTTTCATATACATGACACATGTAATCAGTGTCTAGACTTGTGAGGCACACATCTGTACACCAGACAGTGCTTGTAATTTCAGAAATATTGTTACACTGAGCTAAATTAAATATTTTATAGTCTTATAAGGTGGTTCTAAAATTTTTGCGATTCACAATACACCAAGAAGTTTTATTCAGTTTCCACAGCGTTGACATAAAGAAAGATGAAAATGGTCAAATAAAAAATACGTTTAAATAATTGTATTTATTTTTGATCAACTAATTACGTACTTTAGGGTGCATCACCAAAAAAAAAAATTAATAATTGATCTGTCTGCTATTTAAATTTGTTCCATTGATCAAAAAAAGCATTGTGTAAAAAAATAAAAAAATATTTGACAATATTTAGAGGTCCCCCGGACTTCAACAAAGTTTGCATAATTAAGCGAAAACTAGATAAAACCATCCTTCTTGTAAAGTCTTACAGACTTACATACAAAAAGTGAAGCGCTATATAAATTGTTTTATAGTCTTTGGTTTTATATTGTTTGGTAGCTATGATTGATTTTGATAAGCAGTTGTGCTAGAAATAAAATTTAAAATTCACATTTTATTAGCAAAAACAACACTTTTCCTTACCGCATATTGATGACCAAGGCAAGCATTTTAATTTCTTTATTTATATTATTTTAATTTCTGATACACACGACCTATAAAATCAGAACATGGAAATGATATGAAAAACAACAATAAAATGTTTACACCTTCTAAGGAAATGCTGGCTGACCCTGGCAACACTTCAACAGTTGCATATCCAGTTATTATTGCGTCTCAAGCCTCGCGAACAAAGAAACCATAAACTCTTCTGAAAACTGAATTGTTTGGCATTGGCCCTGCAATCTGTGTTGATGATGCTATAATTACTGGAATTCTTCGACTACCAACTTGTTTAAAAGTTTTGACGTGCATGATGTATCACTACAATGTAGCAGCACACAGTGAGCGTCCAGGTTCTCTTGGTGCACCTTCTCGATTTACAACTGCCAAAATTGTGCTGAAGTTACTGCTTTCTACGAAAAAGCAAACATTCCAATGGTGACAGAGAGGAGAGCTTGTGAGAAGATTGTTCAGCTTCTTGATGAATACAATAAACTTCGTTCAATTGATAAAAGTCGCCGAAACACACCAGCCACCAAACGTAGACTGGAACAAATGAAATCTATGTTGGCAACAACTTGTCAACTGTGGCAACCAAATGTCGAGACTATTATCAAGAATGCAGAAGATCTAGCATTCTTGAGGTCTATGAAAGGAGACAGGTCTTCCAGCTTTGGATCATTTGACAAAACACTTGCAGCGAGGGTAGCAGTGACGAACCCGATGATTCTACTTCTAAATCTGAAGATAATATGGAGTTTGTTGATAACTGTTTGGATGATATAATGCCATTGCAAAAGCGAAGAATGCCAACAGGAGCTTTGGTATTTGTACCTCCAGATGTTTTAAGCCGACCAAATCTTGTGTCACTAGCGACAAGATTAAAGATTACACCAACACAGCAGGCAGCTTTCACATAGGGCCTTATTAGCGAGTCTGGGGGTGATGTATCAATGGTGGCTTCTTCCTATGCCACTGCAGTTCGTTAAGGTCGCAAAGTTGTAAGTGAGATATCTACAAAGATCCACGACTCCTGGGAACCACCCAAACTCTGCACTCTCCACTGGGATGGCAAACTGACACCTTCTCTAAAAAATTATCGTGTCACTGAAGAACGCATAACAGTTGTTGTCGGTGATGCAAAGCAATTGAAAACTTCTAGGAGTGCCAAATTATGCCAAGGCAACAAAGAAACCTGTTGGTGAAATAATTGCAGAATTAACCCTGAAGCTAATGACAGAGTGGCTTTGTAATGATTGTATCGTTAATATGACATTCGACACAACAAGATCAAACACTGGTCATCAGACTGCTGCCTGCATTGCCATACAAAATATGCTGCAACGTGCTCTTCTGTGGTCAGGTTGTCGCCATCACACTGGTGAAGTTATCCTCTCGCATGTGTTTGCAGACATGAAAATAGAAGTTTCCAAATCCCCGGATATAACTTTGTTCACCAAGCTGCGAAGTAATTGGGAGTTGGTGGCACATGATTGGTCTCACGTTTGTAGTTCGTTTACGTTAGCTGATCATGATCTGAAGGCTCAAGAGCGACTGACGATAATGAGAGATGCGGTAATTGCACATGCCAACAAACCGAATTTTTGCGAGACGACTACCACGAATTCCTTAAGCTGTCCCTTGTTTACCTGAATACTACAAATAAGGAGGTTAACTTTAGAAGACCAGGTGCCCTGCACAAAGCACGATGGATGGCAAAGCTGATATATTGCCTCAAGATTGCACTGTGTGAGAAACAAATTCAATTATTGCCTCAAGGTACTATTACCACACGTGATCAAGTGCCAAAGATTCGTGCATTTGCTACATTTGTAACACATGTTTATGTCGTGTGGTGGCTCACTTGCAAAAAGAGTGCGGATGCACCATGAAATGATCTACAGCTCTACAAGAGACTTTTGGATTACAACGATGTCAACAGAGACATATCCAAGTCAGCAATCCGTGCCCTGAATAGGCATCTGTGGTACCTCACTGCTGAAATGATCCCACTTGCTCTGTCCTGCTTGAAGTACCTGTGTTGGAAAAGCGAGCTCTAGCAGATGCTCTGCTAAGGCTTCGACCAGTGGTTGCCCTCCAAACTCCACAGAATCGATTTGGAAATGGTTGGGGAAAACCACGATTCCAATCAATTGATTCTAAAACTCGGTTGTGTTATCTGACTGGAGTTGACTCGTGGTTTACTATATACAGACTTCAACTGGGCACAGGATTCCTCCAACTGCATGTTGATGATTGGTGCCAAATAGCTTCCTACATTGCCAGTGCAGAAAATGTTGCTGCTATTAACGTTGTTAACGATTGTGCCAAGAGAGGAGTGAAACTGGCATCTGACATTTTGAAGCAGCGCGAACGGATGAACATTTTCAAAACATTCTTCAAGTGGTAGAAATAGACCGCAAAAACATCTCAAATGTGCGTAAACCTTACAAACGTGCAACAAAGTGAAACTGAATTAAATGCAACAGTAATAAATAATTTAATACTTTAATGTAATTTGTATATAAACTTTTTTTTTCTTTACATGTCTTGTGATTTCGTGGGCGGGGGGGGGGACCTCTAAATCAACTCTGGTTTGACAAATATTTTACACAAGTTATTATTAATGATATTAGAACAAATTAGAAACATAGACAGCTTAAAAACAAACAATCAATTTTTTTCCTCTATTGTTGTGATGCACCCTAACGTACATGTTTGACGACCCACATGCGAGACTGAGAAACACTGAACAAGTAAGCTTACTTGCTCGCGCCAAAAATGGGTTGAATATTTCAAGGTCTGGCGTGTCAAGAATGTCACACATACAAAACAAAAAGGTTTATTACTCTATTGTTTAGGCCAAGTAAGTGCGTACAAATAACAACACTTTATTTCAGATTCATATGTAATTATTATCGGGATTCCTTTTCCTCCCCTGTCACATTTTGTCACAGTGTAATTCGGCAAAGTTGATAATCTTTTCTCCATTCTTATAATGGAATCACAAACAGAAAAAATGATTTTGAACGGGAATTTTATTGTGAAAGCTAGTAGTATTGTTGTTTGCAAATATTGCAAAAAAGAATTTAAATACCATTGCAGTAATTCATCTTTGACATATCATTTACAATCCAAGCACGCGTTCATCAATCATGACATTCCATCGACATCGGCTATATTAAGCGTTAAAGTCAAATCGACTCATCGCCAAACTACATTGTTTGAACATAAGGAAAATGTTAAACCAATAGACCAAACGACATATAACGGAATAACAAACACTATCGCCCAATGGGTTGCCAGGAATAATCGACCAATAAACATTTTAACTGACGAAGGACTACAGGATGTTATTTGGGTTGCCACTGGAAATCAATCATACACTTTACCTTCTAGATCTGTGATCAACAACAGAATTGATGACTTGTACCACCAAGAGCGGCAAAACATTTCTCAAGCTATTTCAGAAGTTGAATTCGTTGCTTTAACTGGCGATTACTGGTCATCGGTGGCAAACGACAGCTACCTCGGTGTGACAGGTCATTTTATTGATAAAGATTGGAGTTTCCGCTCATATGTTCTGTGCGTTCAACTTATTGAAGAATGCCATTATTCGGAGAAATGTTCAGAACACTTCAGTTCTGTGGGGAATTTATGATAAAGTGACCACCTTTGGTACGGACAATGCACGAAATGTGACAGCTGCATTTGAACTGTTGCCGATTCACTATATGTCATTGCAGCCCACAGTCTTCAGCTGTCAATTAACAAATCCATCACAGAGTCCGGAACTGAAAGGATGCTTGCTAAATGTCATAAAGTTGCGAAGCATTTTAAACATAGTCCTGCAAACAACACAGAATTAAAAAACCAAGCAGGCGCAGATATACAGACGAGAAGAAGGGTTAATTCAGGACGTTTCTACACGTTGGAATTCATCTTTGTTGATGGTCGAGCGACTCCTTAGCAGTAAAGAGGCTGTGTTGAAAACACTATCAGAACCAGGCCACAAACAGTCTTGTTCTTTCAACTGAAAAAAAGTGGGAGAAATTGCGCTTAATTCAGAAGGTCCTCGATCCATGCCGATATGCTACATAATTATTGGGTGGGGAACGATATGTTTCATGCTCAATGATTCTTCCAACCATATGTCATCTTGAAATCGAACTAGCAGTGTCTGATGAAGACCCAGTCAGCATTTTACGTTTCAAAAATTCTTTTTTGAGTGATCTTGATCGAAGCAAACTGAACCTCAACCTATCGTGGTTAAAAATTGCTACTGCTCTGGACCCTCGTTTCAAAAATCTGAGATGTTTGCATAAAGATAAACGAGAAGAAGTTTGGCAACAGCTTGAGGTAATTGTAAAAGAATCTGGGCTTGGTAATGAGGATGAAAAAACGTCAATAACATCAAAACAACCACGAAAGAAAGCGCGAATGCAGGAACTATCATCAGATTCTGAAGATGAGCCATTGCTGCCTCGTTCCACCCCGACAGCTGTTGATAAATACATACTGGAGCAACAAATTGAAAATGACTTGGATCCACTAAAGTGGTGGAAATTATATGAGGACAAATACCCAGTTTTGGCTAAGTTAGCGAAAAAATATTTAGCCTCTCACAACGTCTCTTTTCTGTTTCTGGCTATGTTGTTAACAAGAATAGAGCATCATTGGAACTGACGAATGTGAACAGACTGGTCTGTTTAAGCAAATGGCTTAATAAATGAGACTGCTTCAGTTAAGTAAACTGTTATATTTATCAAATTTATCATTTTAAGATGCTGTCGGCATTCTTTCTATTTTTTCGCCGACACCGACACGGGGGGGGGGGGGGGCGGCAAAGGGAAATAACTGTGTATTTATTTTCCCTGTATATACCAAATACTCTATATAAAGGTACACATCTAATTGAAAATTGATACTTTTTTTGGCTATCGATATTTTTTAAAAATTTAATGTATACTTTCAATAAATAATAAATACTTTTTCTGGCTAAATATATTGAAGTATATAGTGAAGTATATTAATTTAATATATATTTACTTAGTTACTGATTCCTTATAAAATCAATGCATACGTATAATCAAAAGAGGAAAAAATGTTTCAATAAGCATTTATTGAATGCAGTACTTGGTGAAACATGTAGAAAATATACGCATATCTGGGCAGAGTCAGCATAATAACTCTGGGCGCACATACAAAACTTATTTATCACCAAACACATCCCATCGTTAATTGCGAGAATTTTAAAATAATTTTGCTAGCTAATTCTAAGTTTCTAAGTGTTTTAAGTTGTATTTTAAAGTGACTGAATATATTTACTTCGATCATTTGACTTTTGAATGATACTAAAGTACAACTGCAATATATTGTTTTTCAGTACCTACTGGTACTATTGCCTTTTCTCAATCAGCTGTTTACAACGTAAAAGAAATATTGACAGTATAATTACATCCTACAGTGTATAATCAAATCAATTTGTAATAATCGTGCACATATTATGCAACTATAAAGTTTGATACAAATTTGATATACCGGTACATTTGTAGCGTTTTCCTATCTTTCCTATTCATTATCGGGAAGTTGCCGCTCTAAATTATAACCAAACTGGCCGGCTGCCTAGGCACCCACTAACACAGTGGTCCCCAACCCCCGGGCCACTGACCGATAGCGGACCGTGGATTAAATGGCACTGGGCCGGCCAAGAAACGTTAAATTTTTTCATTTTTTATTTATTGTAGTGTATTTCTCTCAGGATAGTGCGACACATACCCCTCTCGGGCCATGGTGAAATTCTCAAACTTCGACAGGTCCGCGGTGAAAAAAATGTTGGGGACCACTGCACTAACACTAGGGTTCGAAAATTACGCGTAAGATTGGCGCGCGTAATTTACGCGTAAATTACGCGTAATTTACGCGTAAGTTACGCCAAAATTACGCGTACCATTAATGCCCAATTACTTGAAAATTTACGTTCCTTTTGTTGCTCACGCTCACTGATTGCTAGTAGGGGTATTTTTAATAATGTTTTCAAAGGTTTTTACTTGTAATTAACCGGTCATACTAATTTGCCAGTCGTCCGCATCGGCCAAGTATTTCGTCGTGTACTGACTGCATCAGCGGCGGCCATCTTTGGCTAAGTAATACCTTCTAATACGGTCAACGCAGGGAAGGTGCAATGCGCCGCGAAATACGGCCGCCGCGGGTGCCGAACTACGCAAAAAACGGCAGTCGCGATCGACACTGGTTAGGGTTCGAAAATTACGTGTAAGATTGGCGCGCGTAATTTACGCCAAAATTACGCGTACCATTAATGCCCAATTACTTGAAAATTTATGTTCCTTTTGTTGCTCACGCTCACTGATTGCTAGTAGGTGTATTTTTAATAATGTTTTCAAAGGTTTTTACTTGTAATTTACAGGTCATACTAATTTGCCCGTCGTCCACGTATTTCGTCGTGTACTGACTGCATCAGTGGCGGCCATCTTTGGCTGAGTAATACCTTCTAAAACGGTCGACGCTGGACGGGTGCAATGCGCCGCGAAATACGGCCGCCGCGGGTGCCAAACTCAGCAAAAGACGGCAGACGCGATCAACGCTGATGCAATCCGCAGCGTAATACGGCCGACGCGATCGACGGAAGCACTATACACAGTAAAATGTTTTCTATACGTTTCATGACATTTGGAACATATATAGATAATCAAGGCCGTAGCCAGGGTGGATCTGGGGAGGGGGCTGGGGGGCTGCAGCCCCCCCCCTCAACTCATAAAAAATTGACAAATATTTGCCTTTAAAAACTTGGAACAGCCCCCCCCCCCCCAAACAAAATCCTGGGTACGGTACTGTAGATAATGTTTAAAAAAACTTTTTTTTTTGGATTTTTTTTATTTTATAACCTCCCCGTTTGGCTTGCGGCCGCTTGCCATACAGCTCATGGCGGCATTGTGTACTTAATCGAAAATTGTTATGATTTTGTCTTATTTTTAACCAGACTTCGGCTGAAAACAATGTTCAGCTTCTAAACGAGACAATGGCAATCTATGTCCGTTAAACGTTTTTATTCGTCACGCAGTACACTCTCCTTTGTTCATTTACATTGATAACATTTACATTTATGTTAGCTCAGATAAAGTATTATAAACACTCCATTGATATCTCTTGGTCTAGCCCTTCAATCAAAATTAAGAACCTATTGTGACCCTTCAGTAGTTATAAATTTGCATCTAAGATCTACTAGCTGTACCCGCAAAACATTTGCAGCACTTTTTAAATTACCAATAACTATGAATTAATCTCAACAATGTTCATATTTTACTTGTAAATGTACCTTAATTGAATGAACTCTACTGTTAGGCGGTCCTGAAACGAACCTTTTTATTAAAACTCATGGCAGCAAGCAAACTCAAGCTAATTGTGAAACTTTCATTAGCCCTGAAAAGGACCGTTAAGACAAAAAATATGGTAGTGGCCCTAAAAAGGACCGTTAGGACACAATAAATGGTAGTGGCCCTAATAAGGACCGTTAAATACAATAAAAGGTAATAGCCCTAAAAAGGACCGTTAAATACAATAAAAAAAGGTAGTTGACCTAAAATGGACCTTTTAGATCAAATAACTGGTGGTGGTTAATTGCAGTTAAAGTAAGTTTTTGTACAATTTCTACTTTGTTACATTTTTAAAATTATGTACATAAGATTTTTTTATTGCATCAAGACCTCTTTATACACAGGATTTTTAGTAATTTTTTCTCCATTGACAACAGATTTAAAATACATTTTTACTTCTTTTGCTTCTCTTCCTTCATTTAGAGCTGCCTGAATTTCTGTTTTTTCAACTTTAATTTTTACACTGAACAGCAGAGGCAAAAGGATTAATATTTTTCAGCAGTTCATCAGTTACTATCAAAAGCTCCTCTGTGCATTTTTCATTTCGATTACGCCTGAAATTCATTGCTTCAGTGGAATCAAGAATGTAAAGTTGAGCATAAGAAGGGTTTCCTCCATGAAATGGTGCTACAGCATGATAAACCTGACCGTGGATTCTGAACAGTATGGTCCCTTTCCCGGTGGTATCTCGACTTTAGCTCCCATGGATGCAAAAGCAAAAGAACTATTATACTGTCGTATTTGATCTCTAAAATGATTTCCTTTTGGAGAGTCTTCAATTAGTAAATTTTTTATAATGTCAGGAGATTCATGCAAAGGAGATAATTGTACTTTTCCAGCATGAAAACAGGAATGATATTGCTTTAAACAATTTAGTTCTTTGAGAAACTATTTTGCATGACAGAAATTACAAACTTATGTCATTCTTCCACAGTTTAATTTTTCCACTTCTACAACATTATTAACTGCAGCTAAAAGTCTCTGATTATTATTTTTCTTTTTAAGTTGATATTGAATCCTGCAATACTCTAAGCGTGTTTCCCTTTCAACTGCAGATTCATGATATGTTCTCTGTTGCTTTCGCAATTTATTAGATTCCAAGCGCCTTTTTTTTGCCTCAGATGATTCATCTTTTCTGGATTTCCTGACTATCTTACCATTATTTTTAAGTAAATCTGAATATTACAATTTTATGCTTTTGCACAATTTTATAGAAAATAGAAATCTTTGATGGATAGAAATCGATTTTGGACCCCCCCTCCACCCTAGTTACGCCTCTGTGTTCAGATTTGATACATATTTTCAAAATGTTTTTTTTAAGTTATGAAATAGTTTAAAACCTAATTAGTTTTTGTTTCTTTTTCTTACAACATCCTAAAGGATACATTATTTCAATAAAAAAAAATGTCAAAGAGATCTAATTAGTTAATTTTCATTAAAACAACTAATTTAAAAAGGATACATTCTAAAAAAAAAGGTCCAAGAGAGGCATAAAAAGAATAACCTAAGCTGCTTAGCCATTCAGCCACCAGTTCACACAAACATGTTGTACCCTGCAAAGCCTTTGCATAGAGATCGACTACTATAAAGCCAATGCCAAACCTAGGGATTTGGAGGTCCCGGGCTTGGCCTCTTTTGGGCCCCTGCATTTTAACGCTCGATACCATATCATGAGATTAATGTAATACTTAATATTTAATGTAAAAAATAATTTTGGGGGTCACCCCTCAAGCTGGGGCCCGGCGGGACTTTCGATTTTGGACCCCCCCACCCTAGTTACGCCTCTGTGTTAATTTTTTTTTTTAAGTTATGAAATAATTTAAAATCTAATTAGTTATTGTTTCTTTTTCTTACAACATCCTAAAAGATAAATTATTTAAAATAAAAAAATGCCAAAGAGATCTAATTAGTTAGTTTTCATTAAAACAACTAAAAGGATATATTCTGAAAAAAAAAATCCATAAGAAAAAATGTCTCTGGGAGAAATCGAACCCGGAGAGTCAGCAGGATAAAGTGAATGTTGGCCGAGTCGCCACTCGGCCACCGCGCCAGACCAAATTCAAACTGCTATTTTAATGTACTATTAGAAAAATATTGCTCGGTTATGTTTTCATTGCTTTTTGACCTAGTTTTTTTAGGTCTATATTGTTATTTTTTAATTAAGAAATAATTCGAAGCCGTATTTATTTAAAATCATAAATATTTTAAAAGCTGAGAACTTAATTTGTATAGAAATTTGCAGAATTTCTTTTTTTAAATATTATATCGACTTTTAAAAAGAACTTGTTTTACGAAATTAGATACGAAAACACGGTCAATAGTCTTATCGTCGCCGCCGTCGGAGATTTTCGATTATTACTATTGTTTACATCTGACGATGTTAAAATGCTCTGTTGTAATAAAAACTACAATGATTTGAATGATATTATATGCTAATTATTAATTTTTAATATCGGGGACTTTTACATTTCATAATTAAAAGCACAGAAACTATTAAAAACTGTAGATAATATCAAAAAGAAAAATTTAATCGAGAGACAGGGGATGACGCCATTTTGAATTCTTGTTTTCCGCTTTCGATTTAACGCACACTGGAAATGAATAATATGATATATGATGATTTTGCAGCACGTCCATTACGATGGAAAAAAAGTTATCAGTTGTACATGTAATATTGAAAAGTCACGAAAAACACCAGATACGGACATCAAGAGTAGCTGTAGTGAATAGATTGAAGTGACAAAAGTGTATGGTCAACTTCCAGATATGCCACAGTATGCTGAATGCTATTTTTATAGTAAATCTGAAGCGGCCAATTCGCTACTTTTTTTATTTCTCATTTATGTGTAAGCTTATGCTCAAGTATTGGTGAAGATTATATCACCGATTGCCTAAGTCAGCAAGTCACTACAAAGTGCAGATATATCCAACAACACTAGAGCAATGATGCTTGGAAGTTTGTAAGTGGCCATTCAGAGAATGCAGAATGCTGAAATAAAATTATGGCAAGGGCTACAATAATGATAAAAGATTTGTTCAAGACCTATTTTTAGAGAAGAAAGAGACGTATGAAAACACTGCATACTTAACAGTTAATAGAGGAAGGAAACTTTTTTCCACCTGAATTAAAACTGAAATAAGTAGTGAAAAATGTTATGTATTGTAATAGGCTGCACACTTTTCAGAACGGTGGGGGGGGGGGTGGAAGGGCTGGGGCGCCAAAAAATTTGCACATGACGCCTCAATAGCTAGCTACGGACTGGGCTTTTATGTAGTGGCATTGGGACGTATTGGTAATGTTTCAGTTTGACTGGGAGAAATTAAGATGTGAAGAGTGTTAGTTGTGGGTTTAACTTTGATTGTAGGAACATTTGAACACGTCATTCTTTGGAGTTCTAAAAGACTTGAATAGGTTTGTGTGTAATCTTTCTCCAACATGGAAATTGATAGAGAGATGCATACTAAACATTTCTTATGATTTACAATGATTGAGTGAATAACAGAGTGAACATAGCCCGTAGCTTTCAGTCACAATTCTGTTAATGTTGGCAAGTCGTTGTAATGTAGAAAATCTCGCTTTGATAAATAATACATTTGTTGATAAACAGATTTACCAAGTATTTATTTAAAAAGAAAAGAAGAACTTGATAAAACTTTAAATTAAAGATTGGCTAAGAACTATCTGACGTTGTTCTGGATTATTTAATTTAAGTTCTAGTGTTTTTTTTTTGGGCAAGTTTTTGCGCCGACACCGAACCGAGTCCGGACTAAGTATAAATACCGACACCGACTCCGGACAAAATACAAATGCCGACACCAACACCGGGCAAAGTACAAATGCCGACACCGACACCGACACTGGCGAAAAATACGGACACCGGCTCCCCAGCCCTGGACAAAAGAAATGTTACAAATAAATAGATAAAGTATTTTTTTGATTAAATATGCGTTAATTTGCAATAAAAAAATTAATTATGCGTTAATGTCGATTACATTTTTTAATCGAACAGCAGCTCAATTTCTTACATATTTTTGGTATGCTGATTTGAGTGGTACCATTGGTTTGCTCTATCATCAAGATTTCATGAGAAAAAGCGTAAAATATATTTCGGAGTTTTTCCTATATGTTTGATGCATTTATAACACAGTGGCTCGTGGATTTGTTTTTCTCTACGGCGAGCCACTGTCAGTGGCTTTGTATATTTTGTGTCTTTTTTCTTTTATCCCACTTTTAATATTACTTTTCCTGATTTAGTTTTTTTTAGGTATTCAGGTAAATCATTTTTTTTATAAATATTAGCACATTTTGCGTACAATTTTTTAAACAAATGCTACTAAGAGAATGAGTTAACTATATTATTATGTTTATTTTCAGTTTAACTAATTACCACTGTTATATGAAGTGGTGAATATGTCTAGTAGATCCTGCAAGCTTTGTCCTGGCTCAATCTGTGATGTTTGTGGTTACTATATTAGTCCAACACAAACTAAACATAAGATTTGTCATTGGTACAAAATTCTTTACTGCATAACATGCTTATTTTGGCATTGCCATTACAGATCAGGACAAATTATAATTCAACAAAAAAGACTTGCTTGATGAAAATTTTATTTTATATTAAACAATGTAGTAGCATCAGAGAGTACTGAATTAATGAAAGCTAAAGAAATTGAGATGTTTATATCAGAGAAAGGAAATAGTACATTACAATGTTATCTACTTTTAACGTACATAATTCTTGATTAGAATTACATGTTCCATATCACAATTTTCTGATATCTACAAGGTATCAATATATTCATGTTGTCATAGGTTTATGTTTACTTTGATTATTTTGTTTGTTTCCGGAAACTTTATTTCATTACCCAGTTACCTTATTTCATTACCCGGTGACCTTTTTTCATTATGTGGTAACTTTATTTCATTATCTGGTGACCTTATTTCATTATCTGGTGAGCATTTTCATCTTTTTTTCAATTTATTGGACTTATTCCATTTGAACATTTAGTCACATCAAAATTGATAAAGTCACAAGTGACAAAACCAAAGTTTCATTATGACTTTACAACGTAGCTACAAAATAAACAAAATATTAATTGACATTTAAGTTTTAAATTGTGGTTCAGAAAATATAAGCGTATAAGCGACATATACCTTAAATATCAATATACAGCAACTTATAGTAGATGATAACATTATTACAATATTTCACAATACAGATAACATGTATTGACAATTTACCATCTAGAACACTTTTTTTTCAAATGATAAATGCTATCATTTGTGTTAATATGATATCAGAGAAAGACATCTCTTCATTATAGGGACTTGCACATATTCAAATGTGTAGGCGTAGTGGTGGAGTAATTCTATTTCTTTTGTTCAATAACTGTACTCTATCTGAGATATACTATTTTACAAGCTATTAAAAGTATTATTATGATAATTGTTAGAGTTGTTTAAAAAACACACAAAAAGTAAACAATTAACTACAAACTATGTTAAAATTAAGAAGAAAGTAATACAGAATCAGAAAATAAATATCAAAGCAAAAAACTCGAGTGGACGGAATCTATGAGACAGTTTCTTGGTATTTGTTTTTTTCATTTTTATGCAATTCCTAGAAATTAATTGCGATGGACAATAAATGTAGGCCTACTAACTGGTGTGTGTAATTGGCTTTTACAATATTCATTTAAAGTAATATAATATAAAACAATGCTTAAGGTTTGACAATGGAATTGAAATGTATATGCTCATGAACCATTAAAGTTACTTTCATTTAAAGTGTAAATAAACATATTTTTTTCATATAAAAGAAAGTCATTAGCTCCATTTTATATCATATTAAACAAATATTAAACCTCTTATCTAGGTCCTAGGGTCAGTTGTGAGTCTCCCGCCCCCCCCCCCACACACACACACTACCATTTAATGGATTTCCCCAGCGTACAAGGCGTGCCACTACTTTGAGTATTACAATAAAGTTATTATTGTGATTATACATTATTGTTGTTCATCTTTTTTGAATTAATTAACCAACCACATAAATATTTTACTTTAAAAAATAGGAGTTTAAGAAACTAAATTTAAGAGCAGATTAAGTAGTCTAAATTAATACTAACACAATATAATATTTAAAAAAATCGTTGAGAAAGGAACTAAATTTAGTTCCTTATTACTTGTTATATAAACCTGGCTAGCAGACTTGCGGCTGTGATAATTAGAACTGAACCTATAGTCTGTAGACCACCGCCTGAAAATATAAAGTGTAGATATGTTTTGTAGTTTTGTAGATAGTTATAAAATAAGAATTTTAAATCGCCATACAAAGGTGGGCTAAACGTTTTCATCGCTGGTCAAATTGGGCTGCTTAAATTTAATTCAAGATCAGATTGGTGGGCTGTTAATTTATGGGTTGATGGAAAGGGTTAGATCGATAAACTGAGCTGGTTACTTCTAATTTATTTATTTTCTGCATGTAGCCTAAACATGGTGCTTCATTTGTCATTATTACTGTTACCATTTAACCATCTTGATTGATCATAACAGCAACCATTTGAAACAGCAACAGTTTACACTAAAGATTAACCATAATTAGTTATAAAAACCTCAATCCATTGAATTATTTTCATGAACCTCTGTATGCTACAATCTTTAAAATACCAATGCTATTCATCTATACAATACCCATGCTAATCATCTCTACAATACCCATGCTAATCATCTCTACAATACCCATGCTAATCATCTATACAATACCCATGCTAATCATCTCTACAATACCCATGCTAATCATCTCTACAATACCCATGCTAATCATCTCTACAGTACCCATGCTAATTATCTCTACAGTACCCATGCTATTCACCTCCATATTACCAATGCTATTCATCTCTACAGTACCCATGCCATTTGCTTTCTAATTTGAAAATATAATTAGATAAAGGGATACCTAAATGTATCTTCACATACAGTTATCAATGTTTGGGAAATGACTAAAAAAGTCACGGACATTAAATGAAGTTTTCACTTTAGAAAAATGACATCTTCAACAGGAACAGTGAATCAAAATCAATTTAATGCTGGATGCACAAAACCGAGGAATCGGTCTTTAATCTACGTTTGCCTATTTATCACGAAAAGGTCATCAGTATCAAACACTCTCATTGACTACCATTGGCAAACAGTCACACTGACTATCATTGACAAACAGTCTCACTGACTACCATTGACAAACACTCTCATTGACTGCCATTGACTAACACTCTCATTGACTGTCATTGACAAACACTCTCACTGACTACCATTGACAAACACTCTCACTGACTACCATTGACAAACACTCTCACTGACTACCATTGACAAACACTCTCACTGACTACCATTGACAAACAGTCTCACTGACTACCATTGACAAACACTCTCACTGACTGCCATTGACAAACACTCTCTTTGACTACCATTGACAAACACTCTCATTGACTGCCATTGACAAACACTCTCACTGACTACCATTGACAAACACTCTCATTGACTGCCATTGACAAACACTCTCACTGACTACCATTGACAAACACTCTCACTGACTACCATTGACAAACACTCTCACTGACTACCATTGACAAACACTCTCACTGACTACCATTGACAAACAGTCTCACTGACTACCATTGACAAACACTCTCACTGACTGCCATTGACAAACACTCTCTTTGACTACCATTGACAAACACTCTCATTGACTGCCATTGACAAACACTCTCACTGACTACCATTGACAAACACTCTCATTGACTGCCATTGACAAACACTCTCACTGACTACCATTGACAAACACTCTCACTGACTACCATTGACAAACACTCTCATTGACTACCATTGACAAACAGTCTCACTGACTACCATTGACAAACACTCTCACTGACTACCATTAACAAACACTCTCACTGACTACTATTGACAAATACTCTCATTGACTATCATTGACAAACACTCTCACTGACTACCATTGACAAACACTCTCACTGACAATCATTGACAAACATTCTCACTGACTATCATTGACAAACACTCTCATTGACTATCATTGACAAACACTCTCTTTGACTACCATTGACAAACACTCTCACTGACTACTATTGACAAATACTCTCATTGACTATCATTGATAAACACTCTCACTGACTACCATTGACAAACACTCTCACTGACAATCATTGACAAACAGTCTCACTGACTATCATTGACAAACACTCTCATTGACTATCATTGACAAACACTCTCTTTGACTACCATTGACAAACACTCTCACTGGCTACCATTGACAAACACTCTCATTGACTATCATTGACAAACAGTCTAACTGACTACCATTGACAAACACTCTCACTGACGACCATTGACAAACACTCTCACTGACTACCATTGACAAACAGTCTCACTGACTATCATTGACAAACAGTATCACTGACTGCCATTGACAAACAGTCTCACTGACTACCATTGACAAACACTCTCACTGACTATCATTGACAAATACTCTCACTGACTACCATTGACAAACAGTTTCACTGACTTCCATTGACAAACACTCTCACTGACTATCATTGACAAACACTCTCACTGACTACAATTGACAGTCTCACTGACTACCATTGACAAACAGTCTCACTGACTACCATTGACAAACACTCTCACTGACTACCATTGACAAACAGTCTCACTGACTACCATTGACAAACACTCTCACTGACTACCATTGACAAACACTCTACTTGACTACCATTGATGAAAAGAACAACCTTGACATTAACAAAGAAATCGTTTCTGTAATTTGTTACATTTTGGCAACAATGAAACAATAAATAGTTTGATTTTAAATTCTGCAGAAAGTTTTTTTTGTTACTTTTATATTGATTCAACTAAGTCAAAGGGGAATCGTTATAAAATAAACTTCCATCTAAATCGATGCTAATTGTATGAGCGAAGAAGATGTGAGACAGCATTTTTATAAAATCAGATGAAACTAAAGTTGTTCTTTAATTAGTTGTCTCTTGGCTCACTTTACTAACTCTAAACAAAAAGTATGATGTGAGAGCGTGTGAGACAGAAAATTCAGGAGCTACAGTCAGTAAAGTGAACGCTTCAAGGTAAATTAT
The DNA here is from genome assembly GCA_021962125.1 of Bulinus truncatus. Classification (NCBI taxonomy): domain Eukaryota; kingdom Metazoa; phylum Mollusca; class Gastropoda; family Planorbidae; genus Bulinus; species Bulinus truncatus. The sequence continues at coordinate 382,194 of JAGDYQ010000360.1, read as the reverse complement.
AATAGAACTAGACATTTCATAACCAATACAGTCAAAACAGGCTGCAGAACGACTTTTTATAACAAGAAATAGAAAAATATTAAGTAATACACCTATAGGTCATCTTTGCTCTTTGAAATCCTAATATAAAACTTCCAGTAATAGGTATTTTTCTTATATTTTTTTTTCCAATTTTACAATGCATTTTTTGTTTCAGTTTTCTAAAGAATATGTATATTTTTTATTGTGTTACGTTTACGGTATTTCAGTTTTTTAATATGCATACGTCAATAAATCTTTCTTATTGTATACCATTATGGTAACTTTACTATTTTAATAAAAAACAACATTAAATATTTTTACTATTTTCTAGATTTTTTACTGTTTAAATCGTGTTTTAAAATAATAATTTTATCCGGCGATTTCCAGTGATCCTGCAATTAGAATCATATTTATTCCAACATGCCCAGGGTAAGAAATTTTGGTAAATGTGAGACCCTACTTAATATTGTTTTATTACTACGATACAACATTGAATCTTTGAGTGACTTACTTATACACATTTCTCCTTTCTACGTGTAGCCATCAGAACATACACACCGGTCGTTTAGGTCACATGTACCTGTGTAACCTGTCTTAGCTGCTATACAATAGCTATCATCTTTACAAAACAAACCAGGATCTGGAAAATGAAAGTTTAACAAAGTCTTTGAAACCAATAAGTTAATAAGGTCAGACACTTCTGTAATGATCATCTATAGACATTCTGACCATATCATTCCTGCTACACCGACCTAACTCAATTGGATCTACAATAGACCTTAAAGCCAAGTTTGCCTATTAGGATGCTGGTTATTCAGATTTTGGGGGACGGTTGGACGTACGATGTAGAGCGCTCGACTGTCGACCGGTAGGTCTGTGTTCGAACCTTTGTGAGAATCTTGGGATTTTTTCCGGTCCTTGTGTAATTTCCCAAGTCCACCACTCTTTTAATTGGTATCCGACTTTATGTTAGGGAAGTAAAGGTGACTGGGCGTTGTGCTAAATAACCTTACAATCCCTTTATATGCCGAGTTTATAGAAACATAAATTCTACACTTCATCTGTCCCGATGGGCCTTCAGGGGTTTAATGGGAACTTTAATTTTTTTATTTAGATTAGGATTTATTCTTTGGAGAAATCTAGATCTAATACAAATCTTTCAAATAAGAAATCTTGAAAATTTTATAGTGGTCATTTAGATATAAACTTTATTATCTACTATATGTTTAGTTTAATCTAGAAATTGTTCATAAATCTTCCAAAAAATTCCTCAAGAAAAAAAAAAAAAACTTAGCGGTCCAAGTGCCATTTTGTGTGTGAAGTCCTTGTAAAGATGAGGTGATATCTCTTAGATATTATAAATCACTAATGGGACGGTTTTCTCAGTCGATAGTGCAATGATCAGGGAGGCACCACGGGAGATATAGCGGAGACTTAAACCATAACCTAAAATATCCATTGTTCCTCACCGAAGATCGAACCAAGGACCCTCATGGTGACAGTCAGGCGTTTTACCTCGCGACCATCTGTCCGCGCAACTAAATGTTTGTAGAACTCGCTATTCTGTTCCAAGTATTAATTTGTAGTGCACACCATCTTGTTCCAAGTATTAGTTTGTAGTGCTCACCATCCAGTTCCAAGTATTAGTTTAAAGTGCTCACTATCCACACTTATTTTGGCAACGGATATACTGTGGCCTCTCTAGGAATATCTTGTACTCAAGGATACATTCAAGTGATACAGACTTAATATTATTTTGATCCTAATAATAATAATAATACTCCTAAAAATGCCAATATCACCAATCAATATATGATTTATATATTGGCGGTAGTCATGTCCAAAAAATACTAATAATTTAGACCGAACTCGAAAAATACTCAACACATATTTAGCTCATTTGTGGCTTATTAATTTTAATGGTAGAGATTCGGGCTATGGCGAGTGTAAAAATGCCAGGCCTAGAGCCATAATTGTATGCTGAGCTTTATCATTAACGCATCTTTCCCGGGGCACTTGTTGTGTGCGCGGTCTGAAGCGGACACCCCAGTGACGACAACCTAAGGCCGCGTCGTCAGTTGTAGCCCCAACAGTTTGGACATAACTAAATATTCAACTTACCAGTAACTTCAACAGTTTTGGTATTACTGTATGCACTGGACACGGATTTCATTATTGCTTTACACGTATAAGCTCCATTTTTGGTGATAGTAATGGCTGGTAAACTGTAATATTTACCTGTGACTGTAGATGATTTAGTGCCTGCACTAGAACCATTGAATAAACAATGAAATATGTATGAAATATTGATCTTTTTGCCTATACCAATAAATATATTCATCTCAACATTTCTGTTAAGCTAACAAGGATACGGACAATAATCAATGAGACATGTACTGAGGTTCATACAACGAAAGTTATGCTTAATGATAGACGGTACAATATCTGCTATTATCTTATAAGTTGAACACATTTGACACATTTTACCACAGGTTTCTAGTGAAATAGTTTTTTTTATAAACTTTTGATTAGTTTCACATTCTGTGAGTTTGTGGGTTTCTTATTAAATCTTACAACTCACTTTTGGACCTGTTTTAGTTTAGTGAGAAGAGTGATAGTTAATATTTATATAGATTTCGTTACAAAATAGATGACTTGAATAACTTTCAGTCAATTAATTAACATTTTGTAGAATTACGAAGATAATTTTTAGTAACTCTTATAATTTTAATAAAATACGCATTATTATGTACAAAGATATGTGCATACATGCGCAATATATACTGAAGCTTTTTTCAGTTTTAAATAGATAGCTAAAATATTATTTTAAATCAAAGATATATGGATTCTGAAAATAATATGTAATGTTAGGTGTCCTGTTTCTGTGATGAACCGCTTGAATGCATTCCGCCAATACCAAATACTCCTGTCTCAGGAATGTCATAGTTATTTTATAAGGAATGTCATAGTTATTTTATAAGGAATGTCATAGTTATTTTATAAGGAATATCATAGTTATTTTATAAAATTAGACTTACAAAGTCCATTCATAGGTCATCCCAACCGTCTCTGAAGATGTTTCACACGTCAGCCAGTAGTCACCTCCTTCACCCAGACGTGTACCACACCCGTACACACGGATAGAGGGCGTGTCAATGGTTGCTGCAAGTAAATCAAACATTTAGCATTGTTGCAGAATCTTATGGCACCAGCACCTCATACTTGACTTTTTATGGCTATTAATATACCATTTTTGACCAATCGAAATAAGGATTAGCTAATATTCACAGAATATTAAACATTGATGGTGACATTTTACAACATGATAATATTTAATAGATACAATGTTATGACTTCATTGACTTGTGTGTAGTGCCCCTACTAATTAACATGACCGAATGTTTGAAGTCATATATTATACAACTCATTTTATATTGTTTTATTGTTACACTTCACATTTTGGCTATCAAATATTGTTTAGCTTCAATTTGAATGCATTGTGGTTGTCTCCTATACATCTTTAAATATTTATTTGATATCTATTCAATACATATTATTTAGTATAGTTTAGAACAAAAAAACAAAACAGCAAAGATGACTTTATTGTTTCGGAAAACAAATGTAAAGATTAAAATTCCAAATTCATTCTAGCCTAAAGATTTCCAATAATAAAACGGATGTTAAATACTTCAATAATATTTTACGAAATAATTCTTACAATTATATAAACACAAATATGTTTTAACTTACGTTTGACAGCGAAATTGTGTAGTGTTTCTAGCTTTGAGATATTACGTTTTCACGCTAAACAAATTCATATATACATTGAATTACACCATGTGGCAAAAGTAACAAAATAATTTTATCAAAAATTTCAACTTACTTTGTGATGTCAGTGTTACAGTAGCTGATGATTCAGTAAATAGATTTTTTCTAATTGTACATGCATAAGCTCCATTATCCTCAGTAGTAAAGTTATCTATTTGTAGCTTGCGGTCATACTGGCGATAAATAAGTGTAGAGCCTTTAGTCCAAGTATAGGTGACCTGGTCATCTCGAACATCACCACACGTGAGTACTACACGTCCTCCAACAATAGGATTGGTTGAGCTTGTTGATAATGATGGAGCAGTGAGGTAGTTATTACCTGTGGTAATGATTAGTGACAATATCTATACTAATCGATACTATGTGTCAATATTTGAACAAAAATTAAATTTTTTTCCCGTGATTTTATAAATTTAAATGTTTATAAGAATATTTAGATAAAGTTATCATTTCATAATATTACGAACACAGTAAAGCATTAACATCTAATACATCTATTTGTGTCAACAACAAACAGTACTGCATAGCCTTTAAGCAAATTAAGCTAAGGGTATCAGTTTTTTTTTTGGAATCGGGAATGGTGTGTGGGGGGGGGGGGGAAGAGGGTAAACTAGCTGCAAACTAGTGTTGTTTTCGTCGACGAAAACTAAAACTAAAACCTTCGTTAACGAAAATGTTGACTTTTCGTCAACGATAACTAAAACTAAAACTAAAATTATCAGCAAGACTAAAACTAGACGAAAACTAAATCTCGTAGACAAAAGACTGAATAAAAACTGAAACTAAAACTCCCCAACGAAATAAAAACTAAAATCCCCATTTATCGTCTTTTCCGGTATAATGTTGACACATGAAAGAAAGAACAACAAAAGATAAAAAAAAAAAAGAAAAATGACAGCCGACGATATAAATTTTGCTTTGAAAGTTTGAAATTGCCATGCGGTTAGATCAAAGAGTGTCGTTTTACAAGATACAGTGGATTCTGTTTAATTGGGACACATCGGGACCGAGGCTTTTTGTCCCAATTAAGCGGCTGTCCCAGTTAAACATACAAATTTACTATTGGCTTCTTGGTTTGGTTTCTTTGAGATATGTCCCACATATAGCGGTGTCCCAATAAAGCGGAATCACTGTTTTTTTTTTAAATTTGTTGATGTTCATGTATTTCTATTCAATTAATTGTTTTTAACTACCCAAATTGTATTGTTTGTTGAACTCGGCATATTATTTAATAATATAATATGTGTTAATTATATGATCATTGTTTTATTACAATTAGCTAAAGTTTTCAATTTCAATTAAAACGCTACAGTTTTAGAATTTAATACCATTCAATTAATTATTTTTAATGAAATGGTAAATACTAAAAAAGATGAATTAATCAAATAAAAACAATTTATAAATATAAATAAGCACAAATGAATTAACTATTCAATTAATAAACACTTACACACAAGAATACATGCAGGTATATAATTTATCACTATATAACTATAAACACTTACAGTATATATATATATATATATATATATATATATATATATATCTGTTGTGTGGGGGGGGGGGTGAAAATTGTTGTGTATAACTGATAGATGGATGCAAAAAATTAAGTTGCCTGCCAGTCGTTGTAGCAAAACATTGAATAAATGGTTCAGCAGAAAGAAAGTAAATGAATGAAAGAATCTAAGAATAACATTTTATAGACACTCGTTTGCGCAAAGAGTCTTCAAAGAGAAGATTAAAAGATCAATTTTTTCTTCAACTCGTCGATAGTGGTGTATACAATGGTGAGGTGGCTGTCGTTAATATTGGTAGAGTTGATGGCTGCTAGTAGGGATTGAATTCTGTGTAGATAATAAATGTATTAAAATCGCTATTGTTTTTTTGCATAAATTGCGGTAGCTAGAAAATTCATCGGTGTAGAGAATATCGAAGTTTTTGTTCAAATTAGTCGGCGATACACAAATCAATACTTGATACAAAAGGGATCGGCAATACAGCAACCAATAACTAATAAGTATCGCTGACTACCATATTGGCCGATACCGATACTTCCGATACTAACAACCCTGAATATAATCTCATCCAAACACATGAATCACTTCACTCTTCAAATAAACTGTTGTTACTCAGTTTAGTTATTTTACGAGTTCTAGGTCTTAATAAACACGTTTGTTTTAATTTTGACTTATGTTTCGGAACCGCCTTATTGTTCTTACGTTTTTAACGGTTGCTATGTTTTTGTACACGCACCGTATAGTCTGTACAAGTCTACCTAACACTAGTCAAATTTAGTCATGGTATTGGCACATAACACAATGTGATAGTGTGACTTATAATGCGATAATGAAGTGAAATGATTCGAGTTTCAGTACACTGAGCTGTCATCTCTGTGACCTATTACATTATCGTCAATCTGTTTCAACAGTATGGTTACATGAACAATGATGTTATTTGTAATTGGTGTTTACACCAACTAAAGGTGATAACGATAAATGAACTAAGATGAAAGCTAAAAACTTATGGGTGATTTTAGTCGGCTAAGAAAACAAACAAGAAAACTAATTGGTCCTAAACTAGAATGAAACTTCAAATTATTACAGAAAAAACGAAATAAAAACTGAAACTAAAATAGGACCTGGGACTAAAACAACACTACTGCTAACTAGGGGCGTAAAGGGTCCTTACTCCGACACTGAAACAAAGTATTAAAGAAGTAGCCCTTGAGTTGTTCCGACACTGATACAAAGTATTAAAGAAGTAGCCCTTGAATTGTTCCGACACTGATACAAATTATTAAACAAGTAGCCCTTGAGTTGCTCTGACACTGATACATTGTATTAAAGAAATGACTCATGAATTACCCCGACTCTGGTACAATGCAATCAAGAAGTAGCAGTTGATTTACTTACTTATTGTCACTTTAACCTTGTTACTAGAAGAGACAGTGGTTTGTGTTCCAAGTTTTACTGAGCACGTGATATTGTAAGTGCCTTCAACTTTGGGGCTGTATGTTGAAGATGTCTCCCCGGTGATGTCTGTGCCGCCATCTTTCTGAAAAGTAATATTGTTTACCATTGCACATTTGTATTGCCGCAATATTAAATTGAAAGAATTATCAATACAACTAATTTATAAAAGACACATACAAAAGAAATATGTAAGAGCTACCAGTGGGTTTGTTATATTTGACTTTCCTGTTAATGCTAGCTATAGACTACACTTTGTCGGTGACTATATTGAACTCATTTACCTGACCTTTAAACATTTTTTTCAATGTTAATCTATCTCTATACTTATAAGACGCATTTGCTGTCTGTCTGTCTGTCTGTTCCTTTATAACTCAAGATCCAGACAACCAAATAACGTGAAATTTGTTACACATACACATAATTACATGGGGAAAGTTATAGGACAGGTTTCGTTTCATCTCGATGGGAAGTTTAATTGTAATTATTTTTTTTTTATTTTAGTATTTTACTATATTAAAGTAATCTCGACGGCGCCATAAACTAAATTCCTCTGTGACGTCATTTCCCGATGATCAAATAGAAATTGCGCGCTGGTGCTGTATCGTGTCTTTGTGCTGCAAAGAATTGATGTTCTCTCATGCTTCCTGCCTTGCATAGTTTAGAGAAGGTAAAAGGACCTGAAGAAGGATTTCAGAAGAAGTGTGACGCATTATGTATATATATATATATATATATATATATATATAGAGAGAGAGAGAGAGAGAGAGAGAGAGAGGGAGGGAGGGAGAGAAATAAAGAGAGAGAGAGGGGGTAGGGGGGAGGAAAGAGGAAAGGAGGGGGAGGTAGAAAGAGAGGGGGAGCGGGAGGGGAGGGAGAGGGATGGATCAGGGGGGAGAGAAGGGAGGGGGAGGAAGTGAGGGAGAAGGGACAGGGAGAAGGGAGAGAGAGTGGGAGAGGGAGGGGGAGAGGGAGGGAGAAAGGAAGGGAGGGAGAGAGAGGGGGTAAGGAGGGAGAGAGAGAGGGAAGAGTGGGAGGGGGCAGGGGAGGGAGTGAGAGAGAATGAGGGAGGGAGAAGGGTTGAGAGGGGGAGGGAGAGAGAGGTGGAGAGGGGGAGGGAGGGAGAAAGGAAGGAAGGGAGTGGGGGTAGGGAGGGAGATAGAGGGAGGGAGGGAGAGAGATAAAGAGTGAGGGGGCAGGGAGGGAGAGAGAGGGAATGAGGGAGGGAGGAAGGGGGAGAGAGGTGGAGGGAGAAAGGTGGAGAGGGGAGAGAGGGATTAAGGAGGGAGGGAGAGAGTGGTTAGGGAGGCAGAGAGAGGGGAGGGAAGAAGATAGGATGGGAGAAATGGGAGGAAGATATAAAGAGAGAGGGGGGGGCAGGGAGGGAGAGAGAGGGAAGGAGGAAGGGGAGAGAGGGGGGAGGGGGATGGACAAGGGGGAGAGTGGGAGATGGGAGAGGGAGGGAGAGAGATGGGAAAGTAGGAGGGAGAGGGAGGGAGGGAGAAAGGGAGGGAGAGAAAGGGAGAGGGGGGAGGGAGGGAGGGGGAGAGAGAGGAAGGGAGAGAGGGGGGAAGGGAGAAAACAGAAGGTAAGTAGAAAACCTCATTTTAAACCCGGGCAAAGGCGGGTACTTGCAACTAGTATGTAAGTGCTAACTCGAGAACGACCCACTACAGAACACAGGACTATTACTATGCAGAATAGCTGGGTTCAGAAAGGGGGGGTCTGATCTGCAGTCGCAACCTGAGACAGACGATTATGTGCAATTATCGTTGAATACGTCACAGTCTGGAAGACTATGTCTAGCTGGGTTCAGAAGGGAGAGGTGTATTTAGGCGCACAGCAAGCCTGTTTTTCTTCTCATTTCTTTTCACAGCAAGCGAGTTATTTAATAAAAGTGGGTCACGAGAACTCATTCAACGTTGAATTAATCTCTTATATGACGGTTTTTCCTTTTATTTATTGAAATATATTAAGCAATTCGAGCGCAACGGTGGCAGTACAATACTATTTTATGTCTAGACAGCTCCAGTAATTTTTAAAACAGTATTGTTTGGTCGTAATCATGTTCAGGGGCGGATCTAGACAACTTTGACAGAAGGGGGGGGGAACTAAAATGTTAAAATTATAGTCCTTTCGCCCGTCGTAGAACAAAAAAATATTTCGATAATTTAATGATGTCTTACCTAAACTTGCAGTAACGCAGGGTAGGGGCATAACCCTGATCTTAAAAAAGGCATTAAAATATATCTAACCAATAAAGAGAAAATTAAAAAAAAACAAGTTGCTGGAAGGTACCAGATATTGATTGATATGGCGGCGTATGCTACTACGCGGGACGGCTCGTTTAATATAATCAATATATATAAAGCAACTTCGAGAACGACGCGCAGGACGCAGGGCTATTTTTAGAATAGCTGGTTTCAGTCACAGCAAACATTCGACACCACTATAGTTTGCAGGTTGACGAGAGATGGGTCACAGCGAGCATGTTGTTGAAAAAAAACAACACTATATTGTGCTGGGGGGGGTTGGAAAGAGGCAGACCCAGAGCGAATTGTCACAGACGACCACGCATTGTTTCACCAGCAAGCGCGTTTTTTTTAATAAAACCAGATTATTTTAATTTCTTATATGACGTTTTGTCATTTTATTTAGTGAAATATATTAAGCAATATGAGCACGATGGTGGTTGTATAATTATGTGCTCTTATACGAAACTATTTCATTTATCCCCCGTCGCGGTAAACTCCGTATCCGTTTAACCACGGAAATAAGGGAATGCTGTACATAAAATTACATTATAATGTCAACTGATTATTGTAAAAAAAAACACTTAATAATACAATTATGTGTGAAGAATAAAGTAATATTGAACTATTTCCATTTGAGAAAAAAAATGGTGTATTGATATAGATAACAAACTAATGGTAACGGTTTCAGAATATGTATGTGACATTCCCAAAATGACGTTTTGTCATTTTATTTAGTGAAATATATTTAGCAATATGAGCACGATGGTGGTTGTATAATACTATTTCATGTTTTATGTGCTCTAAATACGAAACTATTTCATTTATTTATCACCGTCGCATAAATTCTGTACCCGTTTAATCGCGGAAATGAGGGAATGCTGTACATAAAATAACATTTGAATGTCAACAAAAATAATCCTGATCTTAAAAAAGGCATTAAAATATATCTAACCAATAAAGAGAAAATTAAGTCTGGCAGCTCATCGAGAAAAGGCATCCAAAAGAATTAACTAAAAATATGTAAACAACAAAAAATAAAATAAAAAACAAGTTGCTGGAAGGTACCAGATAGTGAACATAAAGTCTGCACATAATAGATCAAAGTTCAACTTTGCATACCATTTATGTCAGCCTGTTATTTTGTTTGATTGCTTATTTAAAAAAAAAAATTACAGTAATTATATTGATTGATAAGGCGGCGTATGCTACGTCGCTGGACGGCTAGTAATAAATAAACAATAAATTAATGTACATGATTTTCTCTTCTTGAGATATATTTAGTGGACTAAAACATTTTTTGACCTCCTAATTCCAAATGTGAGAAAATAATTGTAGCCGCAATCATGAGGGGCGTCATTTTGGCCTGATTACCGATTTAATTCATGTTTTAGATAAATATGTACAGTTTGAAATATTTTCTGTTGTTTTAAATATAAAACGTACAAGTCTAACATATTAAAAATAAAATGAAATATTATTCAGACATTTTCATTCTCTCTTTTACAACAGATTAAATTTTAAAATCGTCATTCGTCATAGCAAAAGAAACTTTTAGTATTTGAACTGTTCTCTCAACCATATAATTAATACAATATTTAAAAGCATTAGACTATTGGCGCAATTAAATGCTTTGATTTTTTTTTGTTTCACCTTTTGGAAAAGAATAAAAACTGTAAATATATGTACAATCTCTATTCAACAATGATCTTGTATCTTTTCTGGATATCTCAAATGAACCTATATTGTGACCAATAACTATCAAGCAGGAAGTACCTTGAACACATTGAAAACTCATTGGGACTGCAGTTGATATCACTCAATGGAATATACAATCATTTGTAACTCTAAAAGATGTCACCAATTTATTTTTTTGTATGTGTTGTCGATTACATTCATATTTTAAAATTTGCTTATACTACACTTTTTATGCTTTAAAATAAAAATTTAAAACAATGTTTATGAATTCAATGTCACACAGTTTTCATAAAGTCCGCCCACAGCTGGACAATCTTACTTTAATTACCATACCTGCCAGGCATAGGTTGGTGGAGCACCATTGAGATACACGGCATCAGGTGAATAGGAACATGTCAGTGTAAGAGTTGGACTTGTTAAATGATCTGCCACCTCAACCAGTATCGCTCCATTATAAGTGACAGTCACAGACTGGATTTTGTCTGTAAAATAGAGGTTGGTTATTGTAATCGAGTACAATACCCCTAATTAATCATTGAAAGCCGACAATGTCTATTCCATTTGAATAAATTAGATTTTAACATATTTGTTTTGATGTTTATAAGCTAATATTATATTTTGAAAATTTAAATTATAAAAGGCTACTTCAAATCAAATTCGAAATAATAACGAATTGAAATCGATAATAAGAGGTTTTAATTAATTTTTATTCCAAAACTAGATTTTTCGAATTAGAATGGCAACGTTCTTTTATCAGAATTGTTTTAAAAGGCTATGTTTATTTTTTTTTTTTTTTGGTAAGTATATATAACTAATAGATGAGTGGTATTACTATTTCGTTAAAGAAATAAGAGCCATAGTGGCTCATGAAATGTTATATGGAGATGACGAGTTGTATTTATTTATTTTGCTATATTGGTTGGACTAATGGCTAAGTGATGTATATGATTGACTGTCGAAATTAGAGTTCTGGGTTCGATTCTTGGTGATAGCCAAGGGAATGCATTCAGGTCCCAGTGAAAGTTGATTACTGTCCCACAAGTCCACCAATATCTAGATGGGTACTTCACTTATGTTGGAGAAGAAAATGCAGCCGGGCATTGCGTTAACCACCAAACTCCTACATATGCCGAGGTCACAGAAACAGAAGAATTTCAACTTCTACTCTAGTGACTGCCCTAAAGACCAGCAAGCTGCCGATATGGTATATAATCATTAGACTGCCTTATAAACCAGCAAGCTGCCATGATGGTATATCATCGTTATACTGCCCTATAGACCAGCAAGCTGCCATGATGGTATATAATCGTTAGACCGCCCTATAGCCCAGCAAGCTGCCAGAATGATATATAATCTGTCAAGGCCGTAGCCGGGGGGGGGGGATAGGGGCTGCAGCCCCCCACCCCCAAAATTAATTCTAAAAATCAAATTCTATTATAAAATATATTTCTTTATCAATGCGTTCCAATTTTTTCTTATATAAAACTCTCCGCACAGCCCCCCCCCCCCAAACAAAATCCTGGCTACGGTCTTGTAATCTGTAGACTACCCTATAGACCAGCAAGCAGCCAGAATGATACGTAATATGTAGACTGCCCTATAGACCAGCGAGCTGCATGGTATATAATCTGTAGACTACCCTATAGACCAGCGAGCAGCCAGAATGGTATATAATCGTTAAATTGCTCTATAGACCAGCAAGCAGCCAGAATGGTACGTAATCTGTAGACTGCCCTATAGACCAGCAAGCAGCCAGAATGGTATATAATCTGTAGACTGCCCTATAGACCAGCATGCAGCCAGAATGGTACGTAATCTGTAGACTGCCCTATAGACCAGCAAGCAGCCATAATGGTATATAATCTGTAGGCTGCCCTATAGACCAGCAAGCAGCCAGAATGGTATATAATGTTGGCAGCCTAAAGTAAGCACTTGAGAATCACGTAATCAAGCGACTCCTTATTTGAGGAGTTGAAACGTAGTCGCCTTTATTCAACATACCTATCAGACAATGCTCTGTATGAAATTTCGGAATCGGAGCATGCACTTTTTTTTGGAGAATCCATGACTGGTCAGTATAGGATAGGCTATCCAAGCTACGACAATTTTCTAACCATTTTTCCAAATTTATAATCACTGATTTCGTTGAAATGTGCGGATCTTTGATTAAGTGCCTACCAGAAGCTACTTTCCCCAAATTAAATGTGTCTGAGCAATATACTAAATATTAACCTCAAAAGAAGTTTGTCTGTGTAATCTATATAAATAATAGCGGTCTCGCGTCTACGTTATATCGAGAGTAGAAATCAAGAGTTCACAATGGAATCTGCCTACCGATCAAGCATAAGGGGAAATAACTCTGTGCAATTGTTTTGCAGGGTACAGCTAGTACTAAATATTAACCTCTAAAAAAGGTTTTCTGTGTAATCTCTATACTTATAAGACGCATTTGCTGTCTGTCTGTCTGTTCCCTTTTAACTCAAGATCCAGACAACCAAATAACGTGAAATTTTGTACACGTACACATAATTACATGGGGAAGGTTATGGGATAGGTTTCGTTTCATCTCAATGGGTGGTTTAATTGTAATATTTTTTTTTATTTTAGTAACTTTTACTATATTAAAGTAATCTCAACGGCGCCATAAATAAAACTCCTCTGTGACGTCATTTCCCGATGATGCATTTTACATTTTTAAATTTTTCTTCTAATAAAGTCGAAAAGAACTTGCGTGCTATTGCTGTATCGTGCCTTTCTGCTGCAAAGAATTGTTGATGTTTTTTCATGCTTCCCGATTTGTACAGTTTGAGGAAGGTAAATGAATGAAGAAGGATTTTAAAAGTAGTGTGAAGCCATAATAATATGTATATATATATATATATATCTATATATATACAGAGAGAGCGAGAGAGAGAGAGAGAGGGAGGGAGAGAGATAAAGCGAGAGAGAGGGGGTAGGTGGGAGAGAGAGGAAAGGAGAGTTGGAGGGAGGAGGGAGGGAGGGGGAGAGAGGGAGAGGGGGAGAGAGGAGTGAGGGAGAGAGTGAGATGAGAGGGGAGGGAGAGAGGGAGAGAGAAAGGGAGGGAAGGAAAAAAGAAAGGAAGGGAGGGAGAGGGAGAGAGGGGGATGGGAGAGGGAGGGATGGAGAAAGGCGGGAGGGATAGAGGGGGTAGGGAGGAAGAGAAAGGGGAGGGAAGGAGAGAGGGAGAGAGAGGATGGGAGAAATGGGAGGGATGAGAGATAAAGAGTGAGAGGGGGGCAGGGAGGGAGAGAGAGGAAAGGAGGAAGGGAGGAAGGGGGGAAAGGGAGGGAGGGGGAAGGACAGGGGGAGAGAGAAGTAAGGGAGAGAGAGAGGGAGAGACAGGGAAATGTGAGAGTTAGGGAGGGAGGGAGAAAGCGATGGAGGGAAAGAGAAAGGGAGAGAGGGGGAGGGAGGGAGAGGGGGGTAGGGAGAAAACAGAAGGTAAACTGAAAACCTTATTTTAAACTCGGGCAAAGCCGGGTACTTGCAGCTAGTATACTAAATATTTCTGACAAGGCCCATGTTCTAAGACAACCATACCGTACAATAATATTTATTATAATATTTTACATTGAAATATTTGAATCTCTAGGTACTTACTAATAATGGTTGGTAGTTTTCCAACAACACTTGTTGGATTTGAAAACGTTACAGAAGAAGTCGGGGTGATCATGGTACACGTCACATCTTTACCTCCATTGGTGCTGTCTAAAGTTATTGGATTAGCTACCGTAGCGCCAGCAACCTAATGTGTACAGTAAATATTTAGAGAAAATGTGTTATATCAGAAATAGTACCACTGTTGATTAAATAAGCTTGTTATATATATATATATATATATATATATATATATATATATATATATATATATATGTTTGTGTGTGTATGTGTGTGTGTGTGTGTCAGTGAGTCTGTCTGTGTCTACTGTCTATACATTTTATTTGTGTCAGCGAGTCTGTCTGTGTCTACTGTCTTTAATTTATATATGTGTCAGCGTGTCTGTCTGTGTTTGCTCTTCTTCCGAACACGTGAACTTGAAAACGTGTGCTGAACGGTTTATTATAAAAGTGTCTTTTGTAATACATTACTTTTTAAAATGTCTTATTATATTCTATTCTCACATGTTTTCATAGTAATATAGTGACATTGAACAGTTACTGATATTTTCCTACATTTTATTAAGCCTACTGCTACTAATCAACAAATGTAAAGTTTAACGTATAGTTTCACTCAAGCCCATAACAGACCTTGTGATTAATGGTTGCCATGAAAAAAGAAAGTATGTTCCTTCACATATATGTTTGTGTACAAAATAGATGTTATATAGATATTTATAAATTTAGTTTATATAAATAGATAATTAGATAGATAGATAGATTTATAGATGGATAGAAAGCAGTCTTGCGGTAGTCCTAACTAGAATGAATCGTTCAGTACGGTGGTCGGGGCTGGACAAGTTTTGCACTCCTGAAAAAGAGATATCAATCAATGTTTATGTCGTATCCCACTTGTGCTCTAATTAAATCAGACGTCACAACTCCTTGTATTGTAAAAGAATTAACTGAACTTTTTAATGCATGATATATACAGATGAGAATATGATAATCCAATATAAACACTTGAGAAGATGAATCAATAAATCACATGTATAATTCTATACTTTATCACACACGATAAATACTAAGATCAATATTCGATGAGAGATGTGGCAATAAATCACAAGTAGCTGCTATAACTTATAAACCAGTACACGAGTCTATAACTATGTGATATTTACGTTTGAACTGTCCACTTAGTCCACGTGTTATACCTAGTATCCCTTTCCTGGGTCTCTAGTCTCTCTCTTGGGTGTGTGTTCAACAACCGTTATAATTTCCCCTATTTATAGGATATATCACCCCCGCATATTACATCATTTTCCCGCCAAAACCACAGAGGTCATTGTGTAGGCGATTCGCGCCAAACTCAGTGCGTGGGGTGATTGCATCATGCATGCTTGACCCTGCAAGCACTTACCATACCATATAAGGAAATACGCCGTGACCAACAGTGTGTGGTAGCAAGGGATGGAACAATACCAAATAAGGCAATTTTTCTCATAGCCCCTACAAATACTAGATTAATTACATCTTTCACCTACATAATAGGGCCGACATCATTAGATCTTAGTTCACACAATTACTCCGTCAACTTGAAGTCTGTCGGTAGGGCTGCTTATGTGTGCTAAATTATAATAGTGTTAAACGTTCTAACTTTTTGAATCCTATATTGTTATTTTATTGAAGTTAAAAAATAAATCGATCTTTAACAGAATCTAAAAAGTTACGGTTTCCTTTTTTAATTCTCCAACTTAGGCAGCCATGTACCTAACATAAGTCAAACATTTTCGTCTAAACTTAACATTTTTTCAAAAAAAAAATAATAGGTAAATTAAGTAGTTGTTGTTTTAAATCTCCATGATTTTTTAGAGCATTTTCGAAAAAAAAATGCTCTATTGTCCCCGTTTTGTCTGCCTGTCTATCTGTCCGCCATGTGTGCAGCAAAAGTCCATTTCGCGATCTGACCTCTGAGGGCCGAAAAAGGGGGCGTATTAAGTACCGTTTTTTACTATATAAGCTATATTAACAAAGGAGCGCCCTATATCTAAGCAACCATAAGTCCTAGACCCATGATGTATATATCATTTTGTAGGTCTTGGCCTGCCAAGTGTACATGAAAAGTTCATTTCGCGAGCTGACCTCTGAGGGCCGAAAAAGGGGGCGTTTTAAGTACCTTTTTTACTATATAAGCTATATTAATAAAGGAGCGCCCTATATCTCAGCAACCATAAGTCCTAGACCCATGATGTATATATCATTTTGTAGGTCTTGGCCTGCCAAGTGTACATCAAAAGTTCATTTCGCGATCTGACCTCACAGGGCCGAATATAAGAGTTTTTTTAAGTACCGTTTTTGCTTAAATTTTAAATATAAATAATAAAAGCTAATCAAAGGGGCGTAATCATTATTTATTTTTGTAACAGTTATTCAACATGATTACTTCCCTCTCTATTTATCAAAACCCATACGTAGCCACTGAGTAGACGAAAATGCTCTAAAATGTCCTTTGTTCGAAACTGAAAAGACTTAAATTGCTTGTTTTTTTTTGTTTTTTTTTTTTTTGAGAAGTCGCACTCTTTCCATGACAATGAACTACAATGGAGATAACGTCAAAATGAGGATGCATTTTAATTTTTAATAAGTTTTTTCTAAGTACATATTGTGTTTATACAGAAGCGGACTAGCAGAACTCAACATATCAACATGGTAACCCAGGCATTAGATCAACATATCAACAACATAACCCAGGCCTTAGATCAACATATCAACATCGTAACCCAGGCTTTAGAGTTACAAACTTTATTTAAGACATCCTCCCGCGTTCAACACCCACCCCCTTTTATCTCTACCCCAACCCTTCTCATAACACACCCCCTCTCCCAATATAGTGGCATGCCCGTCGGGACACCAAACCAATGGCTCGTGACGGTGGACACGTCTCCGCCGGACATCCATCTTCCCCCCTCCTCATGAGATTAATTCCTCGGACCAGGCTAGATGATAACAGAACGTGGCGCCTTATCATGTGGTACCGTTGCCCAGCACACCTGGGTGACACGACGTTGATGTATGTTTTCAGAGTATGTTTCGACGGTATAAATTGAGATGAGTCTTAGTAATCGGGGCGCAGTCCATCCCCTTTGCGGGGAGAACTATACACACTCTCTTGTACGAGAGGTCCACGTTATACGGGTCTGCTTAGACTCCCTACTGTAAAGTTAGCGGATAACTAACAGCTCTCTTCAGAGCTATATGTATTTTGTTTAATAAACTAAAGTGTTGGTATCTATATACGTATCAAATATGACTTGTTCTTCATCTGTTCTTCACGTGGCTGTACACAAATAAATTGTTGACCTCACGTATTCAGCTCAGTTACTTAGATTACCCATAGACAACGGCCATCACAACAGTCTACAAAGGCGAGATTTGTGACATTTAGATCAACATGTCAACATCGAAACCCAGGCCTTAGATCAAAATATCAACATCATAACCCAGGCCTTAGATCAACATATCAACATCATAACCCAGGCTTTAGATCAACATATCAACATCATAACCCAGGCTTTAGATCAACATATCAACATCATAACCCAGGCTTTAGATCAACATATCAACATCATAACCCAGGCTTTAGATCAACATATCAACATCGTAACTCAGGCCTTAGATCAACATATCAACATCTATGGCGAGTATCAGTTTCGCTCCGGTAGACAACATTAAATATTTTTTTAGCACGTGCCCCCGTCAGACACTTGGACTAATGAGTCGCGGGGACTACCCTGACCTCTCACTTTGGCCATAACTTATTTAAACTTATTTGTAACCACAAAAACATATTTTACCTTATATGTGATAGTGTCTGAGTATCCCATCGGTAAGTTATTACAAACTACTGTCACAGATTTTTCAGCCTCTGATGTTGATGTGGGTACATATATTGTTGGTTGTACAGACGATGTTGCTGAAAAAAACAGACTGTGTTATGGTTCTGTAGAGTATTGAACAAAACACTTTGCCAACTGCACTTAAGGTTTATTTGTATTATTATCTCTGTCATTTATGTCACACAATATCTTGACTAGTAGGGCATATTTCATAATTTAAAGATATATTAGCGATACTAACTTATTTCATAAAGCTAGTGGTAACGAACTATTTAAAATAGTTAAAGATGTATTAAAATACTCTAATTTATTTCATACACCAACTATTACAAAATATGAAAACAACGTATCTAAATATAACTATGACATAATATCTTTGCTCCCTTGTTGGAAAGATATACGCCCACTGAATATCGGACATATTATTGAAATCTGCCTGGGTCTTAGTGTGGTTATTTGGTGACCTCAATAACATCAATATTATCTGTACTGTGATACAAGTTCAAGAGAAGTGCCTAGATTAAAACTTGGACCTCACTTTGGTTTGCACCAGCCTCGTAGCCAAGGGGGGCACTAGGGAGCCGTTGCCCCCCCCGCTAGGTGTGGAGTCCCCTCCCCCCTCCGCTTAAAAAAGAAGAAAAGAGGAAAAATAAACAAAAAGTAAAGGGGCCTCCTTGCTGGGTATTGGTGCCCCCTGCTTACTTTGACCTGGCTACGGGCCTGGTTTGCACTGATCTCAAGTCTTTACGAGTTTGACACTAACATTTCTTTCCGATTTTTCCTCTATATCAACATAACTAAAAAGTATTTAGTTTCGGAACTTAGCAAAATGTTGACATCATTGATGACTTAAATAAGGTTAAATTTACTTTAGAAATTAAGATATAACATAATTATCTACTAGTACCCGTACCGGCTATTAGGCACGCAGTTGGAGTTGAAAATGGTGATATATATTCGAACGCTTTAACACTCAGTATATATACAAAAAATAGCATGTCTATGTATTCGAAGTGGCCCCAAAGGACATGAACAGATTATTGTAGCCAAAACACATTTAAGGGACACTTAATACATCAAATAAAGTTCATATCGTATATAGTTCATCCCAAAGAAAATAATCCTCATTATGGGAATATATTCTTAACAAAAACAAATCCCGGCTATTACACTTTGAATCTAACATCCAACTTTACATACTTTGCACTCCCAACATCATATCATTGACTCATCTTAATTCATTCATAATATTTTAAAGGACTCTTTCTCTACAGTTTTTTTTATAATTCATCAGTTTTGTTCCAATTAGCCCCACACACATTCTTCCCTCCCTCCCTCTTCCGCCCGTCAACCCTCTTCCACTCAAGACATGCTCGAATCGCAGTGGGTCTCAATGTACATACGACGAACCCTCTTAACAATACCACGTGACACTTCTCCCTACCTCCTCCCGTTAAACGCTCCTTCTCCAGCCCTACACCCCCATTCCAACAGTTCTTTTTTTTATAATTTTATAATTTATCATATTTAACATGACGTATTTGAAAAAAAAGAGAGACGTGAGGTTAAAAAAATTGCGGTGTTGCATCTCGAATCGTCTGCTTGACCCCCCCAGCCCCCTCATCCGCAACCATTTGGTTTATTCCCACCCCTATCCCAACCAACTCGGTAGTATATATTTGAGCACGTTAACAATCATTCTATATACAAAAATAGCATTCTATATAATTCATCCCAAAGAAAATAATCCTCATTATGGGTACAGAAGCATAACAAAAACAATGCCCGACCATTAAACTTTGAATCTAACAACCAACTTTACATAATTTGCGCACACTACTCCATATCATTTAAAAATCTTAATTCATTAATATTATTTTAAAGGACTAATTTGCAAACAGTTCTTTATTATCTGTCTCTATGTATCTATCTCTATCTATCTGTATGTATGTATCTATAAGTCTATCTATCTCATATCTATCTATCTCTAGTTAGAGATACATAAGTCTTACATATTATTGGCACCACAGGCACAAAATTACAAAAAGGGGCATTTAGTATAACTGAATGTTCTTAGAACATGTTTTATTTTAATTTTCTTCTATTTCATATTTATTCCAACTTTACATAGTTTGCGCACACTACTCCATATCATTTAAAAATCTTAATTTATTAATAAGAAATCCTTGTTGTGTTTAGAATTCCCCAGCATTTCATTTTTATTCAAGAAAGAGTCATTTGATAAACAAAATGCGCACCAAACGTACTCTCATTTAGTAAGCGCTGTTTTTAGAGCATTTTCGAAAAAAAATGCAAAATGCTCTATTGTCCCCGTTTTGTCTGTCTGTCTGTCAGTCTGTCATCACCCTAGATCTCAACAACCATAAGTCCTAGACCCATGATGTATATATCATTTTGTAGGTCTTGGCCTGCCATGTGTGCAGCAAAAGTTCATTTCGTGATCTGACCTGAGGGCCGTAAAAGGGGGCTTAGAAAGTACCGTTTTTACTATATAAGCTATATTAATAAAGGAGCGCCCTATATCCCAGCAACCATAAGTCCTAGACCCATGATGTATATATCATTTTGTAGGTCTTGGCCTGCCAAGTGTACATCAAAAGTTCATTTCGCGATAGGACCTCTGAGGGCCGGGCTTCAGGGCTCCTAAGGGGCTTATATATTATATATATAGCCCCATTCTACACCTTGTACGTTCAATAACCCATTCATTTGGTGCGAAATACTGCAGCACGTAGTTTCACCAAGATTTATTAAGAAACTCATCAAATGAAATAGTAAGTTTGTGTTCTGAGTTTAATCGAAAGTATCAGAGCTATGCAACAATTGACGGAGTTTTCGGACGATTAAATGACTACAATTTCGAATGTTTTCAATAATGAGTCCTATTTCAGTAACCACAAACCACTTGTAGTTAGATTTAAGAGAAAATAATTTTTTTTCAAATATAAAGAAACGTCTTTATAATATTTTTTTTTACAGATATATGCATTACACAATTGAATTTATAAACATTTCCAAAATTTACAAATATTTACTGAAAGCTAACAAACGTACTGATACATAACATGAAAATGCGCTAACACGTCCTGTGTCCAGAATGGAACAGGCTTAATTGCTTGTTTTTTTATAACTCCGCGAACGTGTGACGTAAAATCTCTCTTCGTCTTTGATGTACTATTTCATCCGTGCGGTGCCGTGTATTTGTAACGTGCAGACATGTGGCTTTTATTGCCATGAACATCCTATACACCGCACGGTGTGAAGGTATGTCAAACTACGGTCGACTATGTTAGACGATTATGTATATAGATGGTATAAAAGATATCTAATTTAAGCTTGATAAGCTTTAAATAACAAAGCGAAAATGAATGTCAAAATGTGTAACATTACATACACGTGACATTGAGAGCAAGCTAATTAAAACTAATTATATAATAAAGATCGACAACAGATATGAGACGCATTATTTTCTAATTTTACTTTGTACAATTTATTCACGAGAAAATCAACTTAATTCAGTGAAAAAAATCTTATTTTTAGCATTCCTGCATTGGTCTTATTGAAAGTTAATATTAGTTGAGCAGATGTGTTATTTTCAACTGACGATGTTTAACCACATACTAAAGTAAGAATAATTCGTTCAATTTAGACATAAGTTTAGCTAAAAGTCGAGTATAGTAATACAAAATAATTAGCTTTAATAATTCTGTTGTTAGAACATTTTCAACGATTAACATAGATGTACGCTGCTTTTTCTTTTGGAACAATAATTTACATATGTCAAACTATTATTAAAAGGGAGGTAATGACTAATTAATTACACGCTTTAATAAAATATCTGTGGCCATCTGCTTCATCTGACCACGATGTTCTGTAAAGACTAGTAATGCAGCTGTTACTTAACGTATTGTTACAACTTGATATTTTACAGAATGACACACACACAGGACACGTGGGTTCAATAATGACTAGACTGATAATTTATTTATTAGACCAATTATCTAAACATTAATTCCATAACCACTAATAAATTCACATAGGAAACAAAAATCACTGCCGGCCACAAGCGAATCCAAAGTGTAATCTCTAGGTCACCAACTCCTTGTTCTCCAAAAAAACAACAACCAATTAACTACACATGTCCGTTCCACACCTACAAAATCAGGTCACGTCACTCGTCGTCACGCATCGTCCTCATCTCTTGTTTTTACACACCTGTCCAGGTGACGACTGGTCCAGCGCCGTGTGTAGAAATAAGAGGGTCACAACACTGCCCCCCTCTTAAATCTGTCCGTCCCGGACAGGTCCATCTGCACCAAAGAATTTGCAAAGTCTATCAAGGTGGACAACCTTCATCTTGGTGCGTGCGCTTCTCTGTATTCTGTACACGACGTCGTTAAGTCTCTTTATGACCCGGTACGGGCCTTCCCAGTCCCTCTGCAGTTTTGGGGATCTTCCTTTACGTCTCTGTGGGTTGTAAAGCCAGACTTGGTCTCCCTCTTGAAAACCAGACGAGTTTGCCCGTCTGTCGTATCTGGTTTTCATAGTGTTACTAGCGAGTTTGAGGTTCTTGCGAACCATAGAATGTAATTCCTCGAGTCGAGATCTCAGTCCAGTGACATAATCTGTTTCCATGGAGGGAGCGTCTCTGGGGAGCCCGAACAGGAGGTCACAAGGTAAGCGGAGTTCCCGACCAAACACTATCGTTGATGGCGAGTGACTCGTCGTTTCGTGAGCTGCTGCTCGGTAGGCCATCAGAAACAGTGGTATGTGAGTGTCCCAGTCTTCCTGGCGGTCATCTACCAATTTTGCCAGGTGCTGCACCAGTGTCCGGTTGAACCGTTCGACCATCCCATCCGATTGTGGATGTAACGGGGTTGTTCTTGTCTTTTGAATTCCCAAGAGTCTGCACATCTCCTGAAATAATTTTGATTCGATGTTTCGACCCTGGTCCGAGTGGAGCTCCATCGGGACTCCGAAACGACTGATCCACTCGTTAACCACTATGTCCGCTATAGTTTTGGCCTCCTGATTCGCCATAGCAAAAGCTTCTGGCCACTTGCTGAAATAGTCTTTGATAACCAGGATATAGCGGTGCCCTTGCCTGGTCTCCGGGAAGGGCCCTGCAACGTCTATAGCAATTCTCTCAAAAGGGACTCCAGTAAAGTACTGCTGCATGTGACCCCGAGGTTTGTTCCTCGGCCCTTTTGTTGCTGCACACTGATTGCACCTCCTATACCAGTCCTCCACGTCCTTTCTGTAGTGAAACCAATAGAATATCTGGCACACTTTTTCTAGTGTTTTATTTACACCCAGATGTCCACCGGTGGCACCATTGTGCATTTCATTCAGTACCTCGGGAACCCTTGACTTCGGAAGCACTAGTTGGAGTCGACGGGAGGTGCCATCAGCAGATTCCCAAACTCTCTTGATTGTCCCATGGTCAATTATCATAGAGTCCCACTGAGGCCAATAGGCCTTCGTAGACGCACCCATTTCAGCAACTTGCTGCCAATCTGGCCGGGGCCCTTCTTCTTTCCAACGGAGGATATGGGTTAGATCCTCGTCATTCAGTTGGTCCTCTCTGATCTTGAGGGCAGACCATGCCTCCGAGGCATCCAACTCCAAGCTTCGAACATAAACGTCATCTGTCTCTTTCGCCTCCAAAAGTTGACAGTGTTTCCATTCTGGCTTACATGGTCGGCGAGATAGAGAGTCGGCGTTCTGGTGTAGCAGTCCTCTGCGATGTTGGGTCTCATAGTCGTAGGTTTGAAGTCTCTCGATCCACCTTGCAATTTGACCTTCTGGGCTCTTGAAAGACAGAAGCCATTTCAGGGCAGCATGATCTGTTCTCACAATAAACCTCTGACCATACAAGTACTTATGGTAGTGTTTGATGGCATCCACAACAGCCAGCGGTTCCCGTCTGGTGACACAATAGTTCCTCTCGGATTTCGAAAGGGTCCGGCTGTAATAGGAGACGACATTCTCTATGCTATCTATCCTCTGGGACAACACAGCACCCAACCCGGTATTACTAGCATCTGTATCGAGTATAAATGTTTTACCAGGAACTGGGTAAGCCAGTACCGGGGAAGAGCTTAGTGCATTCTTTAATTTGTCAAAAGACTGTTGGCATTCTTCACTCCAAAGAAATGGCTTCTTTTGCTCCGTGAGCCGATGAAGCTCTCTGGCAATGCTGGAAAAGTTTGGCACAAATCTGCGATAATATGTGCAGAGTCCGAGGAAACTTCGAAGTTCATGCGCGTTCGTTGGTCTTGGCCAACTCTTTACGGCTTCAACCTTACCAGGATCAGTGCTTATGCCATCTGCAGACACAACGTGGCCCAAATAGTTCACCTTCTTTCTAAATAGTGAACACTTCCGTGGACTGAGCTTCATACCGGCACTCCGAATACGCTGGAACACTTCTCTTAGGTTCGTAAGGTGTTCATCAAATGTCTTTCCCATCACTATAATGTCATCGAGGTAGACGAGGCATGTCTTCCAGTTGAGACCTCGCAAGATGTGTTCCATAAGCCGTTCAAAAGTCGCTGGTGCATTACATAACCCAAACGGCATAACGGTAAACTGCCAGAAGCCATTACCCGCCGAGAATGCAGTCTTTTCTTTATCTTTAGGGTGTAAACCAACCTGCCAGTAACCACTTTTTAAGTAAAGAGTGGAGAAAATTCTAGATCCCGCGAGTGTATCCAAGGTGTCGTCGATACGGGGTAGAGGATAGCTGTCTTTTTCAGTTACCTCATTCAAAGCTCTATAGTCTACACAGAATCTAAACGACCCATCTTTCTTCTTCACAAGTACGACAGGTGAACTCCACGGGCTGTTGGACGGTTCTATCACCCCTTGTTTATGCATTTGTTCCAACATTTCTGTTGCCTCTTGTTGTTTCGCTAGAGGTAGGCGGCGTGGCATCTGCCGTATTGGTTTAGCACTCCCTGTGTTGATTCGATGCTGAACCAAGTCTGTTCTCCCGCAATCATTTTCTTCAGCAGCCATGATATCTGTATACTCCTGTAACATAGCTTCGGCCTTATCATAATCGCTTTGGGGGACAATTCCAGACAATAATACTATATGTAATTTAAACACATACATTTGTGTTTGCAAAATGGAATGCAATGTTTTTTAGCCGCAAGGAAACATACAAACGTTGACTAGACATAACGACATATTTCAATTACATAAATATCTGGTTTATTTGTGTTTTATATTTTACTTACATATACATCTAGTTTATTGTTGTTTTTATATTTCACTTACATAAATCTCTGCTTTATTGGTGTTTTATATTTCCCTTACATAAATATCCGGTTTATAGCTGTTTTATATTTTACTTACACAAATGTCTGGTTTATGTGTGTTTTATCTACTTACACATTAGTCATCTGTAATATTGACAACAAAAAGTACTTGAACTTACTCAATCCACCAGTTCCTAGTAGTTCCACTTTAAATTGATCACTCAATTCTGAGGTAACTAGTGGGTCGTTAGATATCCCTCTACAGCTTTTAACAAAATTAAAAAATATATAGGTTTATCTCATCAAATCTGTAAATATGACTAAATAAATTACATCAAATGTCATCCCTTAAAATCTAATGTCAACGCTTAAGAACCAACAAAACAACATAAAACTAAAACAAAATTACGGCGCTTCAAAAAATCACCAACAGCTGGCAAAGTTTTTGAGTACATCATGAAGGTTAATTTTGTGCATCTTGTCTGCCTCAATCGTCGTAAAAGATAAGGAATCTAACTTTTCTTGTTTTATTTTCGATCTACTTGGGTTTTTTCAACGTTTCAACTGAGAAAAAGAGCGCTCAGTTAAACAATTCCTAACTATTAATGTTAAAAATATGCGCAAGGCGATTTCTACATTTGGAAAAACACACACGATGTTGTCTCTATTACCAGTACTTTGTATAAATCTGCATGACTGAACGTGTTTTTAGGTTCTGAAGCACTAAACGTGGTGGATATATGAGTGGAACTGGTGTAATGCAGTATACAAATTATTGTTTAGATATTCAGTATAAACATAATCCTCCACAAAAACGACATGTTTCGTCATACATCGATCAAACATAAAACATCGAACTACTATATCATTATACACTGTCCTCGTCTACTGATTGCTGCTTCATTTTTGTCAACAATTTTGTAGAAAGCAAGTGTACAAATTTGTCTCTGGCATTAGAGATACCCCCAGGGCCATCATCATCAATGATGACTGACTTTCGTTTACGATCACGAGTAAAATTTGACTGATAATCCACACTTGGTATCAATTTATTTGCAGCTTCTTCAAATCTTTCAAATTCATTCCTAGATTCATGCAAGTGATCCGCTAGTGATGAATACAAATCAGCACACGTTTTCAAGTTCACGTGTTCATTTTGTAGAGCATTACCGACCCTGTAAAAATGTTGTAAGACTTCTTTCGAAAAGACAAGCAAGATAGCAAATTTTAATTGTTGCATCTTCTTTGCAATGTTTTCTTCTTCTCTTCTGGTGTCTCCCTATTGTGACTGGTCTTCTTGTAAACATTCTATAATTTGTGGATGAGACTTTAGAATAGCTTCAGTTCCTACATCATTTGTTGGTATGCATTAGTGCATTACGTAGCATAAACATTTCCTAAAAAGGTAAAAAAGCACACAAAAAAAACTTGGTGGGAGGTATTTTACCCCCAGTTTGTGTGACCAAGTCTAACTAATTTGCTATTCAAAACTTTATTCGTGTTTCGCTAATGTCATGTCGATTACGATTTTCCTGAGGACTTGTGTTGCCCCCCAAACGCTCGGTGCCAAAGGCACGTTCTTTGTTTACCTAAAGTTTAATCCCAGACCTTACTGCATCACGTTTTCAAAAAGATCTCTTTACAATCTGCATTTGATAATATTTAGTAAACTATTAGCAGTTCCTGTCAATAAACTCAGGTAAAACATGTTGTACATTCAACTCACAAATGTCTAATATAACTGGACAAGTAATATATAAAAAAATAATTAAAATTTTATGACTCTATCTTCTTCAAAAGTATTTTATTGTGGATGACGTCATTTAATAAATACATGTTATTTTAATGTACACGCGTTGAGCAACATTGAGCAACATGGCGGACAATTTTACTGACGTTAAATTTGCATGATGTTAATCGCTCCATGGCCGTTAATGAGAATACTAATGTTAGACAAAAGAGAAATACATTAATATATATATATATATATATATATATATATATATATATATATATAGTAAAAAACAAATATATATATACCTATTGTAAAATATTTTTTTAAAAACAATTTTTTTCACACAACAAGCCGATTTATAAAGGTTCGATGACTACTTGTTTATTATCTCTAACAATCTAGTCACGTGATACAACTTACGTAAATGATCCGACATTTCTAGAGCTGGCAGTATCCTGTGTAAACGTAGCACTGGTAACAGTTAGTTTTGTTGTACCTAAGTACCACTGGTATGAAATGGCGTCAGATAGAACACAAGTTAATGTGAAAGTTTGTCCAGCCATAACTTGATTGGACCTTCCTGCTGTGGGTGTAATGACCGGCTTGTCCAGTCTCACTACAATCACATAAATATACAGTTACATTACCATAATTTCAGCTTTTTGAAATATTTTTTGTGTAAAAGATATAAGTTGTAAACAAGGAAAGTCAAAACAAAAAGTGTCTTATTTAAGTTCGAGTCCGGAAGGATGTGTAAATTTTTTTTAACATTTTTACATACTCAACATGTTACAATATTACGTCTTTATTATTAATAAAAAAGAAATCCTCGAAACAATTACAAATAATGTTTTCAAGTTATTAAAAATTAGTCAAATTGAACTTAAATAATCACAGTTATCAACGCCTTAAAGTCTACTGACAATGAATTCTGTATATTTTTATTGCATCTACTATTATAATTTAAGACTATAGAAACATTATCTCAAAACGCACTGTCTTAATGCTACTGTTAGCTTTTAATTAGTTTGATAAAGAAGATGAATAAGATACTTTGGTAATAATGCCAGACACATTTTATTAAAAATATTTTATGAAAGGTTGAAGGATTTATTAGATACTTACATGCGCATCCAGTCCTAACTGGACTGTAGGATGAGTTGATACAGTCGCAGACACCACTGGTACATGTAGACAGAGTGAAGTCTGTGGCCTGACAGGTAGATACTGTTGTACAGGTAGCTCCATCTACACCTGGATTCTCTGAAAGAAGTTTATGTATTTATTGTTTCATAATTCAAAGGTAATGTATATATTAAACCTCCAAATATTATTAAAATGAACTTTATTCTATTACGAATGAAGGCTTTCAAAATTTGAGATATAATAACTAATTAGTCATTATAGTTTACATTAATTAACATATATAACTTCATTAAATGTATTCCTGTCCATGTCTATATTAGCAGTGTACTCGGCGTTACCCTGTACATCAGGAGTTCAAACGTGAGACTCAAAACATTTCTAGCACACTATTAGGTAAATATGGGTGCTAATTTATGCCACCTACTTAATGGGCAGAAATGATGTAATTTCATCCGTCACAGCTTACGTATTACTTGTCAACGCTAATCAACCAAACCTAACCAAACCAAACAACCAATAAAACCAACCAAACAAACCTGCTAACCAAACCAACCAACCAAGCCTAACCCGTCACAATTTACGTTTTATCCGATAACGCTAACCAACCAAACCAAGCAAAACAAACCAAACCAAAAAAACCAACCAACCAAACAAGCTAACCAAACCAAACAAACCAACCGAACCAACCAACCAAACCAAACCAAAAACCATTAGGTAAAGATATGAGTGCTAATGTATGCCACCTACCTATTGAAAAGAAATGACCTACGTTTCATACGTCACCAATTATGTATAACCCGTCAACGCTAATAACTTAGAATTATTTGTTAAAATGGTAATTAATCCACTCAATGTCAACATAAAAAAAAATTTTAGTTTTTATACAATGAACTGAAAAGTTAAAAAAATAAATACTTCATTTTGACATTTTGTAACAAAGAGGCAAGTTGTTGTGGCATGAAACAGCATCCGTGTGCAAGTTCAATTCGGTTTCTTACTTTTTCTTTCTTAGTTTCTCACTTACATCTGTTCTTTAATATATAAATATATATGGTTAAAAATAAACTTCATCCAATGAAGCACCCTACACTCCGATAAATTCATTATTTTTAACAATCATTTACAGTCGATACTATTGGAATATTTTATGACTTATTTTTACATATTATGTTTTGAATAAGTGTTAAAGAAACAAGATTGTATATATTTCAACGTGTAGGCTACTAATGGCGGCCATTATATACTATGTTATTACAAAGTAGTAGTGGCCCGTTGCATTCGCAACAAAAGGTTTTATCTCAATAAAATGTTTAATATGAGAATCAATAGGAACTATTAACAAGGAATTCCAAGTGCATAACAAAAAAACTTAGTAAATAGCCGGTTTGCGCAATATCTCTTATCTACCAATTGCATCTAAAGCATGGCTCGATGCCATCGTGCAATCATCCAGCAAAAACATTTTCGCTGCAAATGTATTGTGCGCGGAATTCCAAGTGAAGAATTATTTTTATTTATAGATAATTTGTACCATCTGGAAATCAATTTAACTACTGAATTTTTAAATATGATTGTTTAGGTTAATTAGGTGCTGATGTATGCCACCTTCCTAATGTGCAGAAATGACCAACATTTTATACGTCACAAATTACGTTTTATCCGTCAACGCTAACCGACCAAACCAAACCGAATAACCAACCAAACCAAACCAACCAAATTAACCAAAGCAAACCAACTAATCACACCAAACCAAACTAAACATCATTAGGTAAAGATATGGGTGCTAATTTACCTCACCCGTTACGTTTTGCCCTCAAAAAAGTGTTTATAAAAATGCACTGAAAATACAGTAAGGAATAAAGTCTTCCTATAAGGAATACCGTCCTCCCGTAAAGAATACATTCCTTCTATAAGGAATACAGTCCTCCTATAAGGAATACAATCCTTTCCTTTTTTAGCTTCTGCCCTCCCTCAAAATGTATCCTCATTTTGTGGCATACTTTTCTATATCTGAAGGATAATACAATTATGTCAAACACTTTGTTTGACCGATAGCGTGTGATGTGTCAAATTTTGTACCGCAAAGAAGACGACAATAATCGATTGGCAAAATGTACTTAGCATACTAACATTTTATATAATATTCAATGTATAATGTATTTATTTTTTTTATTAATCTTATCTTTTTTTTTTTTTTTGCAAAGAATAAAATGTTTAGGTAATAAATGAAATGTATTCCCCCAACAGGTTTCGCCAATTCGTTCATTTAAAAAATTAATGTTTGTATTCCCCTTTTACTTAAAAAAAAACGGTGGTCGACTTATCATTAAGAACTGCTATTATTTAAGTATGAAATTTTTTGTACATCTGTCCCATTAAAAACAAAAAAAAAGTGTTGCCCTTAATTCTATCAATGTTAAAATCAAAACAAATCATTAAAAAAAGTTTTTATAAAAATGCACTGAAAAGTAAAAAATAACTACTTTATTATGCCATTTTGCAGTACGAAGGCACGATACAGCACCCATCGGGCAATGACGACATAGAGGATTTTTTTTTTATTTATAGCGACGGCGCTCTCATTCTGCAAAAAAAAAATGTACTATCGGGACGTCATAGATTATTTATAGGACGGCTTTCCCATTCTGCACCGACGGACGACAAGATAGCTGCTTTATTAATTGGATGATGATAGAGAAAGGTACATTATTTATTTTGTTTTATTTTTTATTTTGTTTAACAATGGATGATAGTAAAGATAGTTAATGTTTCCTATTACATCCAAAAGAATTTAAAAAAAAATAAGATTAAACCTATTCAGTTCATTTTAGTTTACTTTGGTCTTCGTCTGTCGCACACTCATTGCCCATTGGTTGTAGCACATACACAAACATCGCCCATTGGATGTAGCACATACACAAACATCGCCCATTGGTTGTGGCACATAAACAAACATCGCCCATTGGTTGTAGCACACACACAATTAAATACGTATTTCTACTAATGTCAATGACGGGACGAATGGTCGTTCGGTAAAGTGCTCGACAGTTGACCTGGTTCGATGTCCGGTGAGGACCAAGGAAATTCTTCAGTTCATAGCTAAAGTTCCAGATTCATCTCCTGTGGTGCCCCCATGGCCATTGGACTGTTCGGTTATGGTGGGGATGAAAGAAGGGCACCATAAAAACCGTCCAATTTGTGGTTTATATGTGTCTAAGATATTTCATCTCATCCTTACAAGGACTTCACACACACTAATGTCAAACATCAATAAAGTCATAACAATCTTTTTAAAATCTTCACATCTTTAAAGTGTGAATAACTTACCCCAAAAAGTTTTTATTACAAACAGAAACAACGTGAGAGTGTACATTTGTATAAATTTGTTGTGTTCAAGTTTTGAATCCTGTTCGTTTCAATTCTTTGACCTGTTTTTCCACCTTGCCCTTGTCACTTAACAATCCACCTGCCAGTCTGCAAGTCTCTAAGTGGGTCACAATGTTTTATACCCTAAGCAAAATTTATGGCACCATAGTGACTAATGTTTGTCGACTATTTATTGGTTCTCATTGTAGTCAGGTAGAAGAAGTCACGTGGCAACAACCAACGCTTTAGCATGGAACCAAACATTTGGTTTCTTATAGTAACCAACATCCGACCACCCACCCGCTCCTAATATTGATATTGATAAACCTTTGTTTCGTGACTACTTGAATGAAGTATTATTCTGCTCCATAAACTAATCCAATCTATTCAAAACCAATGTTTATTGTGTTAAAGACGGTAATGTATAGAGAGATATTGGTTGTTGTTTTTTCATCTGGTTTATTTTCTAGAAGAAATACTTTTGTTAAGCAAACAATTTTATCGATTGAATAATTTAGAAAAAAATAAATAAAAAGACAAAAACAAGTAATACAAATAAGATACGGATTTTTAGTATAGCTAGAAAATGGTTTTGAATTTGAAACGTGAATACTTGTTGTTACATTCGGCTGTCTGTTTTGCTTTCATCCAAATGAATCATGTGTTTTGTATTAGTTAATGACCTATAATCACTATATCTTGAAGAATTTACCTCGGTGCATCAAGTTAAGGATTAATTTCTTAATTAAAAAAAGGAATTTTTCTATCATCGATCTTGTGCAAAATCATTCTTGATTTTACATTGAAAATATCAGTACTATTTGATTAATGTCTTAGAAAAAATGTCATATAATGGTTCCTTAAAAGATTGAATAGGATGAGCCTTTGAAATTAATGAGCAGTAAATTAAATACCAGGAAAGCTCACTGAGACCAAACAACTATCCATAATACAAAAAATCAATTCCTGCTCTGTCTTTATTTCTAAAATATGTCTTTATCTAATGTACAATTATTTTCCTTTACCACTAACATAAAACTACGTCACAATTTTTAGAGCATTTTCGAAAAAAGAATGCTCTATTGTCCCCGTTTTTGTCTGTCTGCCTGTCTGTCTGTCTGTACGCCATCACCCTAGATCTCAACAACCATAAGTCCTAGACCCATGATGTATATATCATTTTGTAGGTCTTGGCCTGCCATGTGTGCAGCAAAAGTTCATTTCGCGATCTGACCTCTGAGGGCCGTAAAAGGGGCTTATAAAGTACCGTTTTTACTATATAAGCTCTATTCATAAAGGAGCGCCCTATATCTCAGCAACCATAAGTCCTAGACCCATGATGTATATATCATTTTGTAGGTCTTGGCCTGCCATGTGTACATCAAAAGTTTATTTCGTAATAGGACCTCTGAGGGCCGGGCTTCAGGGCTCCTATGGGACTTATATATTATATATATAGCCCCATTCTACACCTTGTACGTTCAATAACCCATTCATTTGGTGCGAAATACTGCAGCACGTAGTTTCACCACGATTTATTAAGAAACTCATCAAATGAAATATCAAGCTTGTGTTCTGAGTTTAATTGAAAGTATCAGAGCTATGCAACAATTGACGGAGTTTTCGGACGATTAAATGACTACAATTTCGAATGTTTTCAATTATGAGTCCTATTTCAGTAACCACAAACCAGTTGTAGTTAGATTTAAGAGAAAATATTTTTTTTTTCAAATATAAAGAAACGTCTTTATAATATTTTTTTTTACAGATATATGCATTACACAATTGAATTTATAAACATTTCCAAAATTTACAAATATTTACTGAAAGCTAACAAACGTATTGATACATAACATGAAAATGCGCTAACACGTCCTGTGTCCAGAATGGAACAGGCTTAATTGCTTGTTTTTTTAATACTACGTAACATTAATGAATTGTAGAATGGTTGAGTTTGAATAGCGCCGTACGCAATGTTGACAATACAAACTAACCCATTTACGATGGGGGCTTCACACAGAGGGTGTGTGGAGGAAGTTCCGATTTCGAAAGTCCCCCGTGCCCCAGCTTGAGGGGGGGCCCAAAATATTTTTTACACTAGATATTATCTAGTACATTATCTCATGTCAAAATGTAGGGGCCCCCGAAGAGGCCCAAATCCCTAGGTTCAGCACTGGCTTCACAGAACTATAGTGTTTAAAGCTTTGATATATCTTTCTTTCTTAAGAGGCCTAATGTTTTCTGCGTCTGCGGCCTCAACTGGATTGATGGAATATTATTTTTATTTAATTGAAGTTCAGATAAAAGCTACACAACGATTCTATCTCTTCGCGCACCAGCTTGAGGTGTGCCCCAAAAATAATTTTTTACTTTAAATATTAAGTGTATTATCCCATGTCATGGTGTCGAATGTCAAAATGCAGTGGCCCCCAAAGAGGCCAAGCCCCCGCGCCCCAAAATCCATAGGTTCGGCACTGCCGGGTTGGTAATATTTTCTTAGTTAATACTCAGTACGGTATATTGTACTATGCTACAGTGTGTATAACAGTAAATAAACCACCTGTTAAACATATAGCGTTTCGCTTAACGTACACTCACTCACGTCTCTCTTATTTTTTTTAAATACGTCATAAAACATAAAATGAAGAACTGTTTGTAAAGGAGTCCATTAAAATATGAATGAATCAAGATCTCTCAATGATAAGGTTTTGGGTACGCAAATTGTGTAGGCTATAGTTGAATGTTAGGTTCAGAGTTTAATCGTCGGGGGATTGTTTTGTTAAGCTTCTGAACCCATAAAGAGGATTAATTTCTTTTGGATGAACTATATAACATATGAACTTTATTTGATGTACTATTTATTAATTGACCCTAGTCTCAAATGTTTTTTGGCTACTTTAATTTAATCATGTCCTTTGGGGCCACTTCGAGTACATAGAAATGCTATATATAGACTGATTGTTAACGCGCTTAAATATATATATATATATATATATATATATATATATATAGATATATATAGATATATTAAGGCTGCTTATTAAACTGCGTTAATTTGCGATTAACGCGTCAAAATAATATTGCGATTAAATAATATTGGCATAACAAACAAGGCAGTTTAATTTACGAAAGAGGTGTAGTTAATTTAAAAAAGATTTATTAAACATTTGCACATATGTCTATTGATATGGTTATTTGGTTATTGAGACCGGTTTATTGACATGTATTAATCACGTGCAGGCACGCCGAGGGGGGGCAGGGGGGTCATTGCCAGGGGGCCCGCATCTATAAGGAAGCCCGGCCGCGCCTACCACGTCAATTTTTTCACGACTTATGTTTATTAAGGGGCCCGCTATTGTTCCTGCCCTGGGGCCCGTGTTGGCTCTCGGCGCCACTGATCACGTCAAGTGATGCGAATTGTTTTCTTTTTAAATTAACATTAATACCAAACATGTTTCTTCTCGTTCCATTGTTTTCGAACTAATGACGTATGTACCGCTTCCCCCCCCCCCTTCCCTGTCATATTTTGTAACACTTCGCCACGCGTAGGTCCTGTTCACCCTACCCTCCACTACCGCACCTACCTCCACCACTTCCCAACCCCCCCCACCCCCAAAAGAAACATACACACGTCATTTGTGCTTTTTTCTTTCTTTAAATAACAATATAGCCAGAATGTACTTGCTCCCTTATTATGAACGCGTTTTTTTTTATTTTCCTGCCTCGCCCATCCCAATTTCATTTTTGACACTCTCTCTCCCCCCACAAAGATGACGTTACTTTAATGCTTCCCAACCACCTTACCCCCTCTGTCCCAAACGATGGCACGTGCCGAACTATATTGCACGCGTCTACAGAATGATGTTCACTAATGGTATACAAGGTCATAAATTAGAATTAAGAAATGACAATCCTATTGTTTCAAGGTCATATTGCTGTGAATTATGTAAACGTGACAGTTTCTGTGTTCGGGTGTTTTTTCTTGCTTTTTTAAAAAAAATGTAGTCTGATCTCGGCGGCAGAGAGTGACGGAGTGAAGTCGTGCTATTACTCGAGCGGGGTGGGGGAAGATAGGCTGTCCGTGTGGCAGAACTTAAGTGTTCGATCACCACAGTCCTAAGTTCCTTTAGAACTACCCCACCCCAGCTAACTCTTCTGTCGTGGTGTATTATGTTTGTTATATGTATGGATTTTGTAGTAGCTGGTAAAGCTACGGCCTTTTTTAAGGCCCACTGTGTATATTCTGTTTGAGGTAAATAAATATGTGTTGTAGCGTATTTACTTCCGAGTTTCTTTACTCAATTCTTGTTGTGTTGTGCGTCCTGTTTAACCACGTGGCTGTGACAAATATAAATGCTGGCCAGAACTCAGTAGGTGATCATACCAATAGACAACGGGGTCCCTGCGGTTATTGTCACCTTACACAACGACCGCCCGTGCCATTAGAGATTACCAATATCCATCCATAATACAAAAAACTTCTTTCCTGCTCTTTCGAATATCTCGTGTGTGTCACACAAGATCGAGTCTGTACACGAGATCGTGTCTGTCAGACAAGATGGCGGCAATATTTACTGTATTCTACCATAGAGGTAGGATAAGTCCCCTACTTAGCTGCCAGTGATGATATTGGTCCTGCCAAATGTAGAGTGACGAGGTGAGCAAGCACCATACAGTTATATTCAACAGGTAAGGCTATTAAATCAGTACTGCCAACACAACGTACTAATATTTTCGACCGCCACGTTCATTACCATGAGGCAATGAAATAGGTTTTAGGAACAATAAAAACAGAAATCATACCTTTTAATTTCTGAGATATGGGTATTACATTAGCGCTCATTGGTGACGAATTTCATATGTGTATCTCACGATAATGTAATATTTATGGTGTTTATTTTGTTATTAAATAAGAAGAGATCTTAGGAGAAATATCTACACAAAATGTTCAATCAATAATATGTATTATTTTCCATAATTTAAATTTTAATGTCTATCTCAAAATAATGTTATATTTATAATGTACAGTTTGTTATTTTTTTCTATACTATGTCTTTATCTAATGTATAATGATCTTCCTTTACCATTAACCTCACACTACGTCACAATGTTTATTTTTTTTTATTATTACGTCACATGAATGAATTGTATAAGGGTGGAGTCTAAGTAGTTCCGTACACAAGTCCCATTGGCCCCCGAATCCATAGGTTCGGAACTGCCGGAATGGTAATATTTTCTTAGTTTATTCTCAGTACGATATATTATACTATGCTACAATATGTATAAAAGTAAATAAACATATAGCGTATCGCTTAACTTACAGGCAATCACTCACGTCTCTCTTATTTTTTTTAAATACGTCATGTTGAGCATCATAAAACATAAAATGAAGAACTGTTTGTAAAGGAGTCCATTAACATATTATGAATGAATTAAGATTTATCAATGATAAGGTGTTGTGTGCGCAAATTATGTATAGTTGGATGTTAGGTTCAGAGTTAAATCATCTGGAGTTGTTTTTGTTAAGATCGTATACCCATTATTTTCTCTGGATGAACTATATAACATATGAACTTTATTTGATGCATTATTAATTGTCACTTTTTTCAAATGTATTTTGGCTACAATAATCTGTTCATGTTCTTTGGGGCCACTTCGAGTACATAGATATGCTATTTTTTGTATATGGACTGATTGTTAACGCTCTCAAATATATAGGCTGTATTACCATTTTCAACTGAGTGCCTACTACCCGGTTTGGGTACCGGGCCTTTGTTTACTAGGTGACAAAATATGTGTCAACTATATTATAAATAACACGATGCTGGGTTAGGAACTTTTCTCAATTTCCAGAGGACAAGAGAAACTTTTGTTATTTAGTCATCTAGCTAACTTGAATCACCATTGTGAAGGGGTTCATTATAACATTATTTTATTTGAGCATATGTGTTTAATCACATTTTTTAATTGTCTAGAGATTATAAATGTTTATGTAGTTATGTTACGTAGTGAAACGTCACTTGTCTCTTGCTTAGATACTTGCTCTTGAGCTTGGAAGATGTGCCTTGTTCAGTGATTATATTTTTATGAAGTCTTGTGGATTGCATAGAGGTGCCTTTGTCTAAATTCTAATATAATGCTTTAAAGTCTTCGTCTAGTCTATAAATTAAACATGGAATCAGCCGCACTGCTTTGTTTATTTATTTGAGATGAGAGCAAGGTATGAAATTAAAGTCTCCCGCACGCTACTACAACGCCTCCACACAATAACCATCAATCACAGACCCCAAACCTACATCCTTCACAACCATGCTACTCTTCATCGAATGTATCTGTTGTATTCGTTCAAAGGAATGTTAATCTTTCGGTAAAAATAGTCTTAAAACTTTCAAAAGGCTTTCAATAATCATTTACTTTTTCTATGAAATATTGTTACTATTGTTGACCA
This sequence comes from Bulinus truncatus, assembly GCA_021962125.1. Lineage (NCBI taxonomy): Eukaryota > Metazoa > Mollusca > Gastropoda > Planorbidae > Bulinus > Bulinus truncatus. Next base: position 343,932 of record JAGDYQ010000360.1, on the reverse strand, counting down.
ATCCTTATAATTAATAAGCAATCACCCTCTGGGGCAGCATATGGGTGAACAATATTACTTACTATGACAAAAAAGAGACAAACAATAATAAAAAAACATCTTCAGGCATCCTTTATGTAGAATGTATGATTATATGTATGATTATATGTACGATTATATGTATGATTATATTATGAATATATGTGTGATTATATGTATGATTATATGTATGATTATATATTTACTTTCTGAACTAGTAACACTTCATGTTGATAATATTAATGTTGATGATTGAGAAACCTACACGTTAAAATAGTTAGAATTACTTAACAAAGCTGATTTTAAAATTATAATATCACAAAATAATACAATTAATAGAAATATGGTGAAACTTCTGCGTAGCATGAAATTAATTATGCATCGTTACATTTACTAGTTGTCGAGATATTAATGGTAGGGTAATTTTTTGTTTTATGTTAAATGTTTAATTAAAATGAAACAAATCAGTTTCAATTACATACAAATACAAAAAAGACTGCACGAAAACACTGCAGTACCAAATATCTGGCTCGTCTAAATAGTTCAAGATGACCTTCTTATCTGTTCACGACCATCCATATTTATGCTCTTTAGGTCAGCATTATCATTACACCAATTATGCTACAATATATTTTACATTGTCCTTTCTATTCTCACTAGGAGCGTCGTGTGTCATCATTTATCACCTTATAGACTGTCCGTGTATTCTCACTGTCCCATGTCACCTGCAGCCTACTTCTAAAGTCGTCCAGCCCATTGTGGTTTTTACTTGTCTATTCTCTCCCCCCCCCCGTACACACATATTATCATGGCTATCTACCTGTCCAGTGTGTGTTGGGTGTTTACACTTTGGCCACCAATAGTCTACATTACTTGTCGGCTTGTTCTAATGTTTTAACTACCATCCTCTGTCACTCGTCTTCCATAATTTATTCTACTTGTTTAATGTTCTTTAGTGAACAATATTGATGGAAATAGTACATAGATCAGTGCGTGTGTCAAAACCAATAGTGTATACGTTCAACACAAAACATGTTTCTCGTAAACTGTAAACCTAACGTAATTTTATTACATTTTCAAATAACAATCCAACCATCTCTCTAATTTCTAAAATAACTCCTTCCAAAAAATCACTCGAATACTAAATGTTTAAATTCTATGATGTAGTTCTTCTATATTAATCAGATAAAAATTCTATGTTATTCCGCAGATTTATAGGAAAAAAATATATTTAAAATTTCGTAAGATGCTGTTATAATAGGATCTGACAACAAGCTATATTAAACATACCTGACAAATGATTCTAGCTCATGATAGGAATAGTTTAAAATAATGCACACAAAAGTAACGTATTAATCGTACTCCGAGATAATACCCATAGCTGAAACTATCATGGAGGATACCATAGAACATATATAAGCATCAATAGGTGTGACGTCTACAAGTGATTAGTAAATTTTGATCACTTTGTGACGGTGGTAGGTTGTATATCAGGGTTTCTCAAAGTGGGGCCCATGCCCGTTTAGTGAACGTTTAGGAGTTCAGTGGGACATTTTGAAAATTTCACTTGTCAGATTTTATTTTAATTCAATGTTTGTTTTGGTTTAGATTCGTTAACTTTTATATAAATGAATACAAATTATATTCGTTTGAAATAATGTTATTGTCATATAAAATAAGATTAAATTTGATTCACAAGTTTTATTAAATTTGATTCACGACAAGTTTGATTTAATTTGATTCACGACAAGTTTGATTACATTTGATTCACGACAAGTTTGATTAAATTTGATTCACGACAAGTTTGATTACATTTGATTCACGACAAGTTTGATTAAATTTGATTCACGACAAGTTTGATTAAATTTGATTCACGACAAGTTTGATTAAATTTGATTCACGACAAGTTTGATTAAATTTGATTCACGACAAGTTTGCTGGTATTCCATCTCAAAGAAGACACACACAAAATCTCAGCAGAATGCAATGAAGTATAATTTTAACTTAAAAAAAAAAAGCCGTAACATATAAACGTCAACTCATTCTAAATGAAAATTACACTTTTAGCCTGTAAATATTCCAGCAATAATAAGAAAATCTAAATATTATTGACATTGCAATTGTTAAATGATAACAGATAATAACACTGGTAAATTTTATCGTATCGTCAAAATGACCAAAAAAAAAAACGTTCAAAATAGATTTTAATTTTAAATCATTGCTTTACTTTGATCAGATAAAAAAAACTGAGGAACTTCATTCAATACTTTTAAGACTTTATAGACACTCCAGTTGACTGGTACCACTACTGTACTCTTATGTCACGTGACCATCTGTACAATTGGAATATTTTTGCTCGTCTTGTTAGAGTATACTAGTATGAGACATCACCATTTCAGCTGCATACTAGCGTGAGACAAGACACCATTTCAGCTGTATACTAGCGTGAGACAAGACATCATTTCAGCTGCTTACTAGCGTGAGACAAGAAACCATTTCAGATGTATACTAGCGTGAGACAAGACAACATCATTTCAGCTGCTTACTAGCGTGAGACAAGACACAATTTCAGATGTATACTAGCGTGAGACAAGACAACACCATTTCAGCTGCTTACTAGCGTGAGACAAGACACCATTTCAGATGTATACTAGCGTGAGACAAGACACCATTGCAGCTGCATACTAGCGTGAGACAAGAAACCATTTCAGATGTATACTAGCGTGAGACAAGACAACACCATTTCAGCTGCTTACTAGCGTGAGAGAAGACACCATTTCAGATGTATACTAGCGTGAGACAAGACAACACCATTTCAGCTGCTTACTAGCGTGAGACAAGACACCATTTCAGATGTATACTAACGTGAGACAAGACAACACCATTTCAGCTGTATACTAGCGTGAGACAAGACAACATCATTTCAGCTGCTTACTAGCGTGAGACAAGACACCATTTCAGATGTATACTAGCGTGAGACAAGACAACATCATTTCAGCTGCTTACTAGCGTGAGACAAGACACCATTTCAGATGTATACTAACGTGAGACAAGACAACACCATTTTAGCTGTATACTAGCATGATACATTACAACAATATTTCAGCTGTATACTAGCGTTAAACAAGATAACACAATTTCAGCTGTATACTAGAGTGAGACAAGACAACACCATTTCAGTTGTATACTAACATGGGGACGGGTGGTCGTGCGGTGTATAGCGTTCGACTGTCGACCGGAGGGTCCCGGGTTCGAATCTCAGTGAGAACCTTGGGATTTTTTCAGGTCCTGGTGATAGTCCCCAAGTCCACCCAGCTTTAAATGGGTACCTGACTTTAAGTTGGGGGAGTAAAGGCGGCTGGGCGTTGTGCTAACCACACAACCCCTTCATATGTCGAGGTTATAGAAACATGAATTCTACACTTCATCTGCCCCGATGGCCCGTTAGGGTTAAGGGAAATTTACTTTTTTTTTACTAGCATGAGACAAGACAACACCATTTCAGTTGTATACTAGCGTAAGACATGACAACACCATTTCAGCTGTATACTAGCGTGAGACATGACAACACATTTTCAGCTTTCGCCATTCCGCTGTATTTAGGGGATGATTAAGCTGATTAGTTCATTCTTTACAAAGCATTAGGCTCTATAATCATTATCACGCTTTTCCTCAGAGTCCTGTCTCGAAAGCTGATAAATATTTCTGACTTTCAACCTATATGACATGTTGATGGTCACCAGTGTGTGGTTCTGAAGCTGACCCTAGTTTTCGAGATCTAGCTAAAAATGTCATAGCTATTGCAATTGTTATGTATATCCCAGTTGTCTACGTTCAACTCTTGATGAATGGATGTCCCAAATATCTTAAAAGATCCAAAGTCTTTGTCCTTGCATGACTATTTTTATTTGCTCTCACAATTTTGTTGACCATTACTTTTATCTTTACTGTGCTTACTTCCATACCTCACAGTCACTTGCGTTATTTGAAATTTTGGAGATGAGAGCGGTGTTACTGACACAATAAATTGACGACAGACTTTTTTTTTACTTGATCTAAATTGCAGGTCGAAAAAAAGGTCGATAGATGGGCAATTTGTGAGAAATCAGACCAATATGCTGGATTAGTAAATAAATATATACTAATTTGGTGGATTAGTAAATAAATATATACTAATTTGGTGGATTAGTAAATAAATGTATACTAATATGGTGGATTAGTAAATAGGTGTATACTAATATGGTGGATTAGTAAATGTATGTTGCAGAAAAGAAATGGAGATAGGGTTGTATTGAATTGTGTAAAAACTGCATTGAGGCGCATCATGAAAATTGGTTGGTCGAAAAATGTTGCATATTAATAAATTGTATATTTCCAAGTACATCTGAAATTACTTCAACAAATTAATAGATCTTAGCTTTACAACATCAAGTTTATTTACAAAATAATATAACAATGATGAGATGAAAGTATTAAATGCTATAAAAGACAATCAGATTGATAACAAAAATGGGCGTAATGCGTTAAATATAAACATACAAACATTACAGTTAATTGTGTCTGAATTGTCAATGTTTGTTTTTGTAATGGACGCCAATAATAAACTAGAGTGTCGTGAATAAAAATTGTATGTTGTATTGATTTTGCCATTGATGAATGTTCTTTGTGTGTGATTGATCTGAATGTTGTATTTTAATGTGACTACTGTCAGCATCGATTTATGTCAACACCAATATCTTGACAGAGGTCAGTCTATTTGACCACATTGCACTAAATGGCTGAGATATGTTCACTTAACATTATTATCGATTGGTTAAACCAATTCTCTAGCCAAGCGACCTCAATCGAGGATGAGATGACGTCATTGTGTTTCACTCCAGATTCTTTCATTAACACAGTGTTTTTAAAAAATGACGTTTATAAATTGGTTTAGAAGTGAAAACCAAAATTATTAGTGGAGTGTGGACCACAATTATATGTGGACATCTGACTACAATAGTTAGTAGAATATGGACCAAAACTGTCAGTGGAGTGCGCATCAAACTTTTTTGTGGATTGTGGTCCTCAATCAGAAATGAAATGTGGCCCAACCGTTCTATGTGTTTTACCCATAATTTATAGCTGCTTGTAGACGACAAGTATACGTTTAGTTTGAACCACTATTATAGGTGAAACGTTAAAGACAATGATTAGTGGCGTGTAGGCAACAATTAATGTGTAATGTTAAGTAAGTCGAGCGGCAATTACTAATAGGCAAATTTAAATACCTCCTAGGACACCAACATAAATACAACCTAGGACACCAACTTAAATACCTATTAGGACACCAGCTTAAATACTACATTGGACACCAACTTAAATAGTGGCTAGGACACCAACTTAAATACTACCTAGGACACAAACTTAAATACTGGATAGGACACCAACTTAAATACTGGCTAGGTCACCAACATAAATACTACCTAGGACACAAACTTAAATACTGGCTAGGACACCAACTTATATACTGGCTAGGACACCAACATAAATACTACCTAGGACACAAACTTAAATACTGGATAGGACACCAACTTAAATACTGGCTAGGTCACCAACTTAAATACTGTCTACGATACCAACTTTAATACTGGCTAGGACACCAACTTAAATACTGGCTAGGACACCAACTTAAATACTGTCTACGATACCAACTTAAATACTGGCTAGGACACCAACTTAAATACTGGCTAGGACACCAACTTAAATACTGTCTACGATACCAACTTAAATACTGGCTAGGACACCAACTTAAATACTGTCTACGATACCAACTTAAATGCTGGCTAGAACACCAACTTAAATTCTGTCTACGATACCAACTTAAATACTGGTAGGACACCAACTTAAATACTGGCTAGGACACCAACTTAAATACTGTCTACGATACCAACTTAAATAGTGGCTAGGACACCAACTTAAATACTGGCTACGACACCAACATAAATACAAATTATGACACCAACTTAAATACTGGCTAGGACACCAACTTAAATACTGTCTACGATACCAACTTAAATACTGGATAGGACACCAACTTAAATACTGGCTATGAAACCAACATAAATACTTCCTAGGACACCAACTTAAATACTACTTGGACACCAATATAAATACTGGCTAGGAAACCATCTTAAAAACTGTCTACGATACCAACTGAAATACTGGCCTGGACACCAAATAAATACTACCTATGACACCAACTTAAATACTGTCTACAATACCAACTTAAATACTGGCTAGGATACCAAAATAAATACTACCTATGACACCAACTTAAATACTAGCTAGGACACCAACTTAAATACTACCTAGGACACCAACTTAAATACTGGCTAGGACATCAACAAAGACTTTAATTTACGATAACTTCAAGTTTACATAGACTATATTTGATGGTGTCTTGATGTTTAGCAGGACGCAGTTCATGATGTCTTGAGATTAAACAAACACTATATTTTACGATGACTCGAAGCTTACTAGAATTATTTTCAGGATGTCTTAACGCGTCGAATACATAATTCATTTTACCGGATTTTCAAAGGGCAGTCAGTAATTCTAAATCGATAATCGGTTAAATATCGTTGACACGTGATACGAGATCTGCCATATTCTTGGCAATTCCAGCCCTAGGCTTCATCACATAGTTTGTACAGAGCGGTGTTTCAAAACGTTTAACAAACGCTCAACACATGGCTATTTTATTGATCACAGGGCTATTTTAATGATTCAGGGAAAGGGAACTGGAAGGATGGAGAGCTCTTCGAAACAAAACAAATGTTTACTTCTATTTACCTTGGATTCGTTTCATATGGTGCAACATAATTTTTGTCTGAGTGGTAAACATACAAGATAGGGAAACATTATTTTAAAACAAAGAGTAGTGTAAATAAATCAAAACAAGTTAAACATATAATATGGCCACGTGACATTCATAAATTAATGTATTGCATTCTGAACGAAAAAATAAAAAAATAATATTTAGCTGGGGTAATTGTTACAATCTAGAAGGACGATATTAGACAGGAGGAAATGTAGTTGGGAAGACAAATACTGTAATAGAAAGAAACAAGCAATTTAAGTCTTTTCCGTTTCGGACAAAGGGAATTTTAGAGCATTTTCGTGTACGCAGTGGCTACGGTTACGCCGGACGAAATCCGTATTTTTTCCCGGGTTATAGCCATAGATATTATTGCTCCACGCGTATGGGTTTTGATAAATAGAGAGGGAAGTAAACATGTTGAATAATTGTTACAAAAAAATAATGATTACGCCCCTTTGATTAGCTTTTATTATTTATATTTAAAATATAAGCAAAAATGGTACATAAGAAACTCTTATATTTTGGCCCTGAGAGGTTAATATAGTTTATATAGTAAAAAACGGTACTTAATACGCCCCTTTTTCGGCCCTTAGAGGTCCTATCGCAAAATGAATTTTTGATATACACATGGCAGGCCAAGACCTACAAAATGATATATACATCATGGGTCTAGGTTGTTGAGCTCTAGGGTGATGACGGACAGACAGATAGACAGACAAAACGGGGACAATAGAGCATTTTTTTCGAAAATGCTCTAAAAACAACAGATATATATTTAAAGTTATAAAAATAGTTTCTGTTAGACCAGCCCAATGGGAATATTCGCTTTACACCAACTAAATCTCCATCGTATGTTGTACTTGTATCTTAGGTTTTGATTCTTCTTGTGAGCTTTCAAATGCATACATTTTAAAAACGTAATTTCAGGTGAAATTTAATCTTGTATATACTAAGCTGCTAAATATATAGTGTGGCATTACTTAATGTTGTTATTATTGTTTATAGCGATTAAAGAGATTCGTTTGACTACATAGAATTACTAGGAGTTAGCTTTATAACATTGACTAGAGGTGGGCGGAATCATTACTAGAGTTTACTTTATAACGTTGACTAGAGGTGGGCGGTATCATTACTAGAGTTAACTTTATAACAATGACAAGAGTTGGGCGGTATCGTTACTAGGAGTTAACTTTATAACTGTTATGGTATAGTTATGTGTACTACGTACACAGGTGTGTGTATGTTTGGAGCTTGGCCAACCAGGTCAACCTGAGGTCACGGGGTCAAGATTCTAGATATTTAGAGAATATAAATATGATGTTTAATGTAAATAGGATTGTTTAAGAAGGGTATAGAGAGGGACGTAGAATGTTCGAGTATGATGCAAGTAAATTATTTAAAGAGGATGTTTGGAAGATACAAAAGTTCGGTTCAGAAGGCAGTTCAGAAGTCAGTTCAGTTTTAGTTCAGAAGTTCAGTTCAGTTGAGTACAAAAGGAGAGTATTCCAGTTCAGTTCGGGGTTCAGTTACATGATCATCAGTCAATTAGTTAATCAGTTGAGTTTATTGTTAATAAGTATTTATTCATTGAGTTGAGGAGATTATTAGTCATTGTGAATTCAGTTTATATTGGATTTATTCTGTTTACATTTTATTGTGTTGTTAATAAACTATATGAACCATGGAACATGAATTGAGTTTCTCATCATAAACCAGTTCATACAAATATATCCTTTACAATAACGTTGACTAGAGGTGGGCGTTATCATTACTAGAGTTAACTTTATAACATTGACAAGAGGTGGGCGGTATCATTAATAGAGTTAACTTTAGAAGGTTAGATAGAGGTGGGCGGTATCATTACTGGAAGTTAACTTTATAACGTTGACTTGAGGTTGGCGGTATCATTACTAGAGCTAACGTTATATGTTGACTAGAGGTGGGTGGTAATATTACTAGAGTTAAATGTATAACGTTGACTAGAGGTGGGCGGTATCATTATTAGAGTTAACTTTATAACGTTAACTAGAGGTGGGCGGTATCTTTACTAGGAGTTATATTTATACCTTGACTAGAGGTGGGCGGTATCATTACTAGGAGTTAACTTTATAACGTTGACTAGAGGTGGGCAGTATCATCACTTGAAGTTAACTTTATAACATTGTCAAGAGGTGAGCTGTATCATTACTAGAGTAAACTTTATAACGTTGACTAGAGGTGGGCGGTATCATTACTAGACTAAATTTTTTACCGTTGATTCGAGGTGGGCGGTATCATCACAAGAGTAAACTTTATAACGTTGATTAGAGGTGGGTGGTATCATTACTAGAGTAAACTTTATAACGTTGACTAGAGGTGGGCGGTATCATTATTTGAAGTTAACTTTATAACGTTGACTAGAGGTGGGCGGTATCTTTACTAGAGTTAACATTATAACGTTGACTAGAGGTGGGCGGTATCATTACTAGAGTTAACTTTATAACGTTGATTAGAGGTGGGCGGTATAATTACTAGAGTTAATTTTATAACGTTGACTAGAGGTGGGCGGTATCATTATTTGAAGTTAACTTTATAACGTTGACTAGAGGTGGGCGGTATCATTACTAGAGTTAACTTTATAACGTTGACTAGAGGTGGGCGGTATTATTACTAGAGTAAACTTTATAAAGTTGACTAGAGGTGGCGGTATCATTACAAGAGTAAAATTATAACGTCGACTAGAGGTGGGCGGTATCATTACTAGAGAAAAATTTATAACGTTAACTAGAGGTGTTTGGTATCATTACTAGAGCAAAAATTAAAACGTTGACAAGAGGTTGGCGGTATCATAACTAGGAGTTAACTTTATAACGTTGTCTAGATGTGGGCGGTATCATTACTAGGAGTTAACTTTATAACCTTGACTAGAGGTGGGCGGTATCATTACTAGAGCTAACGTTATACGTTGATAAGAGTTTGGCGCTATCATTATTAGAGCTAACGTTATACGTTGACTAGAGGTCCGCGTAATCATTACTACAGCTAACGTTATACGTTGACTAGAGGTGGGCGTTATCATTATTAGAGTTATTTTTATAACGTTGACTAAAGGAGGGGGTTATCATTACCAGAGTTAACTTTATAACGTTGACAAGAGGTGGGCGGTATCATTACTAGAAGTTAATTTTATAACGTTGACTAGAGGTGGGCGGTATCATTACTAGAAGTTAACTTTATAACGTTGACGAGAGGTGGGCAGTATCAATACTAGAGCTAACGTTATACGTTGACTAGAGGTGGGCGGTATTTTTACTAGAGTTAAATTTATAACGTTGACTAGAGGTGGGCGGTAATATTACTAGGAGGTAACTTTATAACGTTGACTAGAGGTAGGCGGTATCATTACTAGAATTTAACTTTATAACGTTGACTAGAGTTGGGCGGTATCATTACTAGAGTAAACTTTATACCGTTGACTAGAGGTGGGCGGTAACATTACTAGAGTTAACATTATAACTTAGACTAGAGGTGGGCGGTATCATCACTTGAAGTTAACTTTATAACGTTGACTAGAGGTGGGCGGTATCATTACTAGAGTAAACTTTATAACGTTGACTAGAGGTGGGCGGTATCATTACTAGACTAAATTGTATACCGTTGACTAGAGGTGGGCGGTATCATTACAAGAGTAAACTTTATAACGTTGTTTAGAGGTGGGTGGTATCATTACTAGAGTAAACTTTATAACGTTGATTAGAGGTGGGCGGTATCATTACTAGAGTTAATTTTATAACGTTGACTAGAGGTGGGCGGTATCATTATTTGAAGTTAACTTTATAACGTTGACTAGAGGTGGGCGGTATCATTACTAGAGTTAACTTTATAAAGTTGACTAGAGGTGGCGGTATCATTACAAGAGTAAAATTTATAACGTCGACTAGAGGTGTTTGGTATCATTACTAGAGTAAAATTTATAACGTTGACTAGAGGTGTGTGGTATCATTACTAGAGCAAACATTATAACGTTGAAAAGAGGTTGGCGGTATCATTACTAGGAGTTAACTTTATAACGTTGATTAGAGGTGGGCGGTACCATTACTAGGAGTTAACTTTATAACGTTGACTAGATGTGGGCGGTATTATTACTAGAGCTAACGTTATACGTTGACTAGAGGTGGGCTGTATCATTACTAGAGCTAACGTTACACGTTGACTAGACGTGGGCAGTATCATTACTGTAGCTAACGTTATACGTTGACAAGTGGTGGGCGGTATCATTATTAGAGCTAACGTTATACGTTGACTAGAGGTCCGCGTTATCATTACTACAGCTAACGTTATACGATGACTAGATGTGGGCGTTATCATTATTAGAGTTATTTTTTTTAAGTTGACTAGAGGAGGGGGTTATCATTACAAGAGTTAACTTTATAACGTTGACAAGAGGTGGGCGGTATCAGTACTAGAAGTTAACTTTATAACGTTGACTAGAGGTGGGCGGTATCATTACTAGGGTAAACTTTATAACGTTGACTAGAGGTGGGTGGTATCATTACTAGAGTAAACTTTATAACGTTGGCTATCGGTGGGCGGTATCATTACTAGAGTTAACTTTATAACGTTGACTAGAGGTGGGCGGTATCATCACTTGAAGTAACTTTATAACATTGACATGAGGTGGGCTGTATCATTACTAGAGTTAACTTTATAACGTTGACTAGAGGTGGGCGGTATAATTACTAGAGTAAACTTTATAACGTCGACTAGAGGTGGGCGGTATCATTACTAGACTAAATTTTATACCGATGACTAGAGGTGGGCGGTATCATTACAAGAGTAAACTTTATAACGTTGAATAGAGGTTGGTGGAATCATTACTAGAGTAAACTTTATAACGTTGATTAGAGGTGGGCGGTATCATTACTAGAGTAAACTTTATAACGTTGACTAGAGGTGGGCGGTATTATTAATAAAGTAAACTTTATAAAGTTGACTAGAGGTAACGGTATCATTATAAGAGTAAAATTTATAACGTCGACTAGAGGTGGCGGTATCATTACTAGAGTAAAATTTATAACGTTAACTAAAGGTGTTTGGTATCATTACTAGAGCAAAAACTATAACGTTGACTAGAGATGGGCGATATCATTACTAGAAGTTTACTTTATAACGTTGACTAGAGGTGGGCGGTATCATTACTAGGAGTTAACTTTATAACGTTGACTAGAGGTGGGCAGTATCATAACTAGAGTTAACGTTATACGTTGACTAGAGGTGGGCGGTATCATTACTAGAGCTAACGTTATACATTGACAAGTGGTGGGCGGTATCATTACTAGAGCTAACGTTATACGTTGACTAGTGGTGGGCGGTATCATTACTTGAAGTTAACTTTAGAACGTAGACTAGAGATGGGCGGTATCATTACTAGGAGTTAATTTTATAACGTTGACTAGAGGTGGGCGGAATCATTACTAGGAGTTAACTTTATAATGTTGACTAGAGGTTGGCGATATCATTATTAGGAGTTAAATTTAAAACGTTGACTAGAGGTGGGCGGTATCATTACTAGGAGTTAACTTTATAAAGTTGACTAGAGGTGGGCGATATCATTATTAGGAGTAAACTTTATAACGTTGACTAGATGTGGGCGGTATCATTACTAGGAGTTAACTTTATAACGTTAACTAGAGGTGGGCTGTATCATTACTAGAGTTAACTTTATACGTTGACTAGAGGTGGGCGGTATCATTAATAGGAGTTAACTTTATAACGTTGACTAGAAGTGAGGGGTATCATTACTAGGAGTTAACTTTATAACGTTGACTAGAGGTGGGCGGTATCATTACTAGAGTTAACTTAATAACGTTTACTAGATGTGAGTGGTATCATTACTAGAGTTAACTTTATAACGTTGACTAGAGATGGGCGGTATCATTACTAGGAGTTAACTTTAAAACGTTGACTAGAGGTGGGCGGTATCATTACTAGGAATTAACTTTATAACGTTGACTAGAGGAGGGCGGTATCATTACTAGAGTTAACTTAATAACGTTTACTAGATGTGAGTGGTATCATTACTAGAGTTAACTTTATAATGTTGACTAGAGGTGGGCTGTATCATTACTAGAGTTAACGTCATACGTTGACTAGAGGTGGTCGGTATCATTACTAGAGCTAACGTTATACGTTGACAAGTGGTGGGCGGTATCATTACTAGAGTTATCTTTATACGTTGACTAGAGGTGGGCGGTATCATTACTAGGAGTTAACTTTATAACGTAGACTAGAGATGGGCGGTATCATTACTAGGAGTTAATTTTATAACGTTGACTAGAGGTGGGCGGTATCATTACTAAGAGTTAACTTTATAACGTTGACTAGAGGTTGGCGATATCATTATTAGGAGTTAAATTTATAACGTTGACTAGAGGTGGGCGGTATCATTACTAGGAGTTAACTTTATAACGTTGACTAGAGGTGGGCGGTATCATTACTAGGAGTTAACTTTATAATGTTGACTAGAGGTGGGCGGTATCATTACTTGAAGATAACTTTATATAGTTAACTAGAGGTGGGCTGTATCATTACTAGAGTAAACTTTATAATGTTGACTATCGGTGGGCGGTATCATTACTAGAGTTAACTTAATAACGTTTACTAGATGTGAAGGGTATCATTACTAGGAGTTAACTTTATAACGTTGACTAGAGGTGGGCGGTAATATTACTTGAAGTTAACTTTTTAACAATGACAAGAGGTTGGCTGTTTCATTACTAGAGATAACTTTATACGTTGACTAGAGGTGGGCGGTATCATTAGTAGGAGTTAACTTTATAACGTTCACTAGAGATGGGCGGTGTCATTACTAGGAGTTAACTTTATAACGTTGACTAAAGGTGGGCGGTAACATTACTAGGAGTTAACTTTTTAACGTTGACTAGAGGTGGGCGATATCATTATTAGGAGTAAATTTTATAACGTTGACTAGAGGTGGGCGGTATAATTACTTTAAGTTAACTTTATAACATTGACTAGAGATGGGCGGTATCATTACTAGAGTTAACGTTATACGTTGACTAGAGGTGGGCGGTATCATTACTAGAGCTAATGTTATACGTTGACAAGTAGTGGGCGGTATCATTACTAGAGCTAACGTTATACGTTGACTAGAGGTGGGCTGTATCATTACTAGAGTTAACGTTAAACGTTGACTAGCGTTGGGCGGTATCATTACTAGAGCTAACGTTATACGTTGACAAGTGGTGGGCGGTATCATTACTAGAGCTAATGGTATAAGTTGACTAGTGGTTTGCGGTTTCATTACTTGAAGTTAACTTATTAACATTGACAAGAGTTGGGCTGTATCATTACTAGAGTTATCTTTATACGTTGACTAGCGTTGGGCGGTATCATTACTAGGAGTTAACTTTATAACATTGACTAGATGTGGGCGGTAATAAAACTTGAAGTTAACTTTATAACATTGACAAGAATTGGGCTGTATCATTACTAGGAGTTAACTTTCTAACGTTGACTAGAGGTGAGGGGTATCATTACTATGAGTTAACTTTTTAACGTTGACTAGAGGTGGGCTGTTTCATTACTAGAGTTAACTTTATAAAGTTGACTAGAGATGGGCGGTATCATTACCAGGAATTAACTTTATAACGTTGACTAGAGGTGGGCGGTATCATTACTAGGAGTTAACTTTATAAAGTTGACTAGAGGTGGGCGATATCATTATTAGGAGTAAACTTTATAACGTTGACTAGATGTGGGCGGTATTATTACTAGAGCTAACGTTATACGTTGACTAGAGGTGGGCTGTATCATTACTAGAGCTAACGTTACACGTTGACTAGACGTGGGCGGTATCATTACTAGGAGTTAACTTTATAACGTTGACTATAGGTTGGCGATATCATTATTAGGAGTTAAATTTATAACGTTGACTAGAGGTGGGCGGTATCATTACTAGGGGTTAACTTTATAACGTTGACTAGAGGTGTGTGGTATCATTACTAGGAGTTAACTTTATAACGTTGACTAGAGATGGGCGGTATCATTACTAGGAGTTAACTTTATAACGTTGACTAGAGGTGGGCGGTGTCATTACTAGCAGTTAACTTTATAACGTTGACTAGAAGTGGGCGGTATCATTACTAGGAGCTAATTTTTTAACGTTGACTAGAGGTGGGCAGTATCATTACTAGGAGTTTACTTTATAACGTTGACTAGAGGTGGGCGGTATCATTACTAGGAGTTAACTTTATAACGTTGACTAGAGGTGGGCAGTATCATTACTAGGAGTTTACTTTATAACTTTGACTTGAGGTGGGCGGTATCATTACTAGAAATTAACTTTATAACGTTGACAAGAGGTGGGCTGTATCATTACTAGAGCTAATGTTATACGTTGACAAGTGGTGGGCGGTATCATTACTAGAGCTAACGTTATACGTTGACTTGTGGTGGGCGGTATCATTATTAGAGTTAATTTTATAACAATGACTAGAGGTTGGCGGTATCATATATAGAGCTAACGTTATACGTTGACTAGAGGTGGGCGGTATCATTACTAGAGTTAACTTAATAACGTTTACTAGGGTTGAGTTGTATCATTACTAGAGTTAAATTTATAACGTTGACTAGAGGTGGGTGGTATCATTACTAGGAGTTAACTTTATAACGTTGACTAAAGGTGGGCGGTATCATTACTAGGAGTTAACATTTTAACGTTGACTAGAGATGGGCGGTATCATTACTAGAAGTTTACTTTATAACGTTGACTAGATGTGGGCGGTATCATTACTAGGAGTTAACTTTATAACGTTGACTAGAGATGGGCGGTATCATTACTAGGAGTTAACTTTATAACGTTGACTAGAGGTGGGCGGTATCATTACTAGGAGTTAACTTTGTAATGTTGACTAGAGGTGGGCGATGTCATTACTAGGAGTTAACTTTATAACGTTGACTAGAGGTGGGCTGTATCATTACTTAAAGTTAACTTTATAACATTGACTAGATGTGGGCGATATCATTACTAGAAGTTTACTTTATAACGTTGACTAGAGGTGGGCGGTATCATTACTAGGAGTTAACTTTATAACGTTGACTAGAGGTGGGCGGTATAATTACTTTAAGATAATCATAAAGTTAACTAGAGGTGGGCTGTATCATTACTAAAGTTAACTTTATACGTTGACTAGAGGTGGGCGGTATCATTACTAGAGTTAACTTAATAACGTTTACTAGAATTGAGTGGTATAATTACTAGAGTTAACTTTAGAACATTGACTAGATGTGGGCGGTATCATTACTAGAGTTAACTTTATAACGTTGACTAGAGGTGGGCGGTATCTTAACTAGTAGTTATCTTTATACGTTGACTAGAGATGGGCGGTATCATTACTAGGAGTTAACTTTATAACGTTGACTAGAGATGGGCGGTATCATTACTAGGAGTTAACTTTATAACGTTGACTAGAGGTGGGCGGTATCATTAATTGAAGTTAACTTTATAACTTTGACTAGAGATGGGCAGTATCATTCTTAGGAGTTAAATTTATAACGTTTACTAGAGATGGGCGGTATCATTACTAGGAGTTAACTTTATAACGTTGACTAGAGGTTGGCAACATCATTATTAGGAGTTAAATTTATAACGTTGACTAGAGATGGGCGGTATCATTACTAAGAGTTAACTTTATAACGTTGACTAGAGGTGGGCAGTATCATTACTAGGAGTTAACTTTGTAACGTTGACTAGAGGTGGGTTGTATCATTACTAGGAGTTAACTTTATAACGTTGACTAGAGGTGGGCGGTATCATTACTAGGAGTTAACTTTATAACGTTGACTAGAGGTGGGCAGTATCATTACTAGGAGTTAACTTTATACGTTGACTAGAGGTGGGCGGTATCATTACTAGAGTTAACTTTATAACGTTAACTAGAGGTGGGCGATATCATTACTAGGAGTTAACTTTATAACGTTCACTAGAGGTGGGCAGTATCATTACTAGGAGTTAACTTTATAACGTTGACTAGAGGTGGGCAGTATCATTACTAGGAGTTTACTTTATAACTTTGACTAGAGGTGGGCGGTATCATTACTAGAAATAAACTTTATAACGTTGACTAGAGGTGGGCTGTATCATTACTAGAGTAAACTTTATACGTTGACTAGTGGTGGGCGGTATCATTACTAGAGTTAACTTAATAACGTTTACTAGATGTGAGTGGTATCATTACTAGAGTTAACTTTAGAACATTGACTAGATGTGGGCGGTATCATTGCTAGAGTTAACTTTATAACGTTAACTAGAGGTGGGCGGTATCTTAACTAGGAGTTATCTTTATATGTTGATTAGAGATGGGCGGTATCATTACTAGGAGTTAACTTTATAACGTTGACTAGAGGTTGGCGATATTATTATTAGGAGTTAAATTTATAACGTTGACTAGAGATGGGCGGTATCATTACTAGGAGTTAACTTTATAACGTTGACTAGAGGTGGGCAGTATCATTTCTAGGAGTTAACTTTATAACATTGACAAGACGTGGGCTGTTTCATTACGATAGTTAACTTAATACGTTGACTAGAGGTGGACGGTATCATTACTAGGAGTTAACTTTATAACGTTGACTAGAGGTGGGCTGTATCATTACTAGATTTAACGTTATACGTTGACTATAGGTGGGCGGTATCATTACTAGAGCTAACTTTATACGTTGACAAGTGGTGGGCGGTATCATTACTAGAGCTAACATTATACGTTGACTAGTGGTGGGCGGTATCATTACTTGAAGTTAACTTTATAACATTGACAAGAGTTGGGCTGTATCATTACTAGAGTTAACTTTATAACAATGACTAGATGTTGGCGGTATTATTACTAGAGCTAACGTTATACGTTGACAAGTGGTTAGCGGTATCATATATAGAGCTAACGTTATACGTTGACTAGAGGTGGGCGGTATCATTACTAGAGTTAACTTAAAAACGTTTACTAGAGTTGAGTGGTATCATTACTAGAGTTAATTTTATAACATTGACTAGAGGTGGGCGGTATTTTTACTAGGAGTTATCTTTATACGTTGACTAGAGGTGGGCGGTATCATTACTAGGAGTTAACTTTATAACGTTGACTAGAGGTGGGCGGTATCATTACTAGGAGTTAACTTTATAACGTTGACTAGAGGTTGGCAACATCATTATTAGGAGTTAAATTTATAACGTTGACTAGAGATGGGCGGTATCATTACTAAGAGTTAACTTTATAACGTTGACTAGAGGTGGGCGGTATCATTACTAGGAGTTAACTTTATAACGTTGACTAGAGGTGGGTGGTATCATTACTAGGAGTTAACTTTATAACGTTGACTAGAGGTGGGCGGTATAATTACTTTAAGATAATCATAATATTAACTATAGGTGGGCTGTATCATTACTAGAGTAAACTTTATACGTTGACTAGAGGTGGGCGGTATCATTACTAGAGTTAACTTAATAACGTTTACTAGATGTGAGTGGTATCATTACTAGAGTTAACTTTAGAACATTGACTAGATGTGGGCGGTATCATTGCTAGAGTTAACTTTATAACGTTAACTAGAGGTGGGCGGTATCTTAACTAGGAGTTATCTTTATACGTTGATTAGAGATGGGCGGTATCATTACTAGGAGTTAACTTTATAACGTTGACTAGAGGTTGGCGATATTATTATTAGGAGTTAAATTTATAACGTTGACTAGAGATGGGCGGTATCATTACTAGGAGTTAACTTTATAACGTTGACTAGAGGTGGGCAGTATCATTTCTAGGAGTTAACTTTATAACATTGACAAGATGTGGGCTGTTTCATTACGATAGTTAACTTAATACGTTGACTAGAGGTGGACGGTATCATTACTAGGAGTTAACTTTATAACATTGACTAGAGATGGGCGGTATCATTACTAGGAGTTAACTTTATAACGTTGACTAGAGGTGGGCGGTATCATTACTTGAAGTTAAATTTATAACGTTGACCAGAGATGGGCGGTATCATTACTAGGAGTTAACTTTATAACGTTGACTAGAGGTTGGCGATATCATTATTAGGAGTTAAATTTATAACGTTGACTAGAGATGGGCGATATCATTACTAGGAGTTAACTTTATAACGTTCACTAGAGGTGGGCAGTATCATTACTATTTTATTTGGATCTGTTGCACTTAATTGTGTAATTAGTAATTTTTTGATAATATTAGGATCCACTTAAAATATTGATATCATTTAAATATTTAGTTGTTTTTGAGTAGTTTGTTTATTTATTGTCCTATTTGTTTGTATATATTTTGTCATAATTAATTTTAACTCAACTAGTCTAGTGTACGTCTGCGTTTTGTTTACATATACATTGTATTCTCCTGTTCACTGTCAACATCTAATAGGAAGCTGATTCCGTTATTGTTGTCCTGTATTGTGAAACTTATAAATATATATACATTTTTATAAATATTTTCTACTTATTTATTATTTGGACACTGAATCCCAATCCCATGTATATAATATAAGCCATTTATATATGTAAACATTGATATATTTGAATAGTGACAATTGTCAATATCAGTGCCAGTGAAATTTTTTTATTCTCACAATATTGTTGAAATCTATTTGAATCTATTAGAAATTATTAATTGACTATTGATTGGTTTCTTAAACCATAAATATGGAGGTTAAAAATATAGAAGAAGATTTATGGGAAGTATATGAGAGGAGAGGTGAAAAATATGGCCTAACAGGAGAGAAACTCCTACAATTTATTAAAGAAAACATTGAAAAAGAAGAGAAATTAGCTAAAGAAAAAGCAGATAAAGAAGAAAGATTAAGTAATAGAAACTTAGAGAAAGAAAGGTTGGATAAAGAAGAAAGACTAGCCAGGATAGAATTAGAGAAAGAGAGACTTAGACTAGAGGCAGAAGTACAAATAAAAAAAATAGAACAAGAACAAAATACAAGAACACCAACAACAAACTATACAAATGATAAACTAAAGTTGCGTCAATACAATAGCAAGGACAATAATATTGACATATGTTTGGCTAAGTGTGAATGTCAGTTTAGACTTAACAAAACACCAGAAAGTGAGTGGACCAAACACCTTTTTTGTGAGCATTACATGATGAGGCCCTTAATGTCCTACATATTATAGAACATCCGGAAAATAAAACATATAGTGAGCTGAAACACCATCTCCTTAAATATTACAACAAAACTGGAGAATATTATCGAAATTTATTTCATAACACTTTTATGTCTGAAACAGAACACCCTAAAGCTTATGTGAGTAAATTAGAATCATATTTGAAGGAATTTATTAAAGCAGAAAATATAGATTCATCTGATCCTCAACAAATCATAGAATTAATGTTAGTGGATAAAATTTTAAATCTAAGTTCTAAAAGTTATTTTCATTCATGAAATTAAGAAAGGTAAATAGTAAAAAAGATCTCATTTCTACACTATCAGATTATAGAGACAGTAACCAGAATGCCCCCATGTTCAAGGGTAAGGATAACACTTTTAGTGCCATCAGACATAAAAATAACAACTATAACAACAATTATAGGTCAAGATACAGCAGTATACCTGGTAATGTAATTTGTCATTATTGTTTTACACCAGGACATATGGTCGCCAATTGTAGACAATTAAAATACAGGAATGGGTACAGTAATATACAGAATAATAGACATTTACCTAACAGACAATATTCTAGAAACTACAACAATAAGAACTTTAGCAGATACTCAGGACAAGATAATAGTAGACAGACAACTATTGGCAAATGTAGATGATTTAGCAAATGAAATGGCTCATGCAAAGATTTTCTCACATTTAGACTTAACTCGTGGTTTTTGGCAAATACATATGGAGGAAAATTCAAAAAAATTTACAGCCTTTGCCACTCATGATAATTTCTACGAATGGAATGTTATGCCTTTTGGCTTAGTTAACAGTACTGCTACAATTACAAAAATGATGTCACACATGTTAAAGGGATTACCCAATGTCAGACATTATGTAGATGGTGTGTGCATATTTACAAAAGACTGGGACACTCACATAGAAACAATGACTAAACTACTGACCATACTTAAAAACAACAATCTGACATTATCTCCTGACAAAATAAAAATAGGATACAGTAATATTGATTTTTTAGGGTACAACATAGGTCAAGGTCTAATAAAACCAACAGATAGCAATGTTAGTAAGATTCTAGAAATAAAAACACCTGAAACAAAAAAACAAGTCAGATCTTTAATTGGTCTCTGTAGTTATTACAGAAAATTCATAAATAATTTTACTAAAACCATGAATCCACTTATCAATCTAACTAAAAAAGAAATGAAGCAGAAAGTTGTGTGGAATAGTGAATGTCAGATAGTATTGGATAAAATAAAAAAAATTATTTTAAGAGTACACCTATATTAAATGCCATTGATCCAAATAAGACATTGATATTAAGTACTGATGCCTCCAGTATTGCTATTGGTTCCTGTTTAACGCAAAGAGAGAATAATCTAAATAAACCAATATTATATCTTAGTAGAAAACTAACAGACACAGAGAAAAGATACTCGGTGATAGAAAGAGAATGTCTTGCTATTGTTTGGTCTATCATCAAATTGCAAAAATATTTGCTAGGCAGAAAATTTTTAGTCCTAATAGACCATAAGCCACTTGTCAATTTCAAAAGCAAGCAAATAAATAATGCTAAACTAACTAGATGGTCCTTGCTTCTGCAAGACTATAACTTTCAAATTGAACATATTAAAGGTTCTGAAAATTTCATACCAGACATTTTGTCTAGACTAATTAAATAGTCTCTTTTAAACTACTGAATTAAATTGCTGGCATAGTAAAACAATATATATTACATTAATTGTATGGCACATTGTATGGCTTAAGGAATTGTTTTTATACATTTTTGATAGGTTATGGCACTAATAGGTGATAATGATGATTATAGGCACATATATTGGTAATAATGACATGAAATTTTTTTTGGTATATATTGATCATCTAATTGAATTAATCATATTGGTTGAATTAATATCTTATAATTGGCACATGATAACAATTGATTTTGTTCACTTTGAGTATTACTAAGTGTTGAGTATTATTGAATATCATTGATTATTATTAAATATGGTTGAGTATTATTGAATATCATTGATTATTATTAAATATGGTTGAATATTATTGAATATTAGGTGGATATTGAAATACTTATGAGTTGTTGTTTATGATGGTTATATTTATAAAGAAATGTTGCACATTTTAGGAGGGAGGGGAGGTGTCGAGGAGTTAAGGTTGATTTAAATATCCAATAATTGATTTAGTTTGTGCATGTGTGTTAATCACACTTTTTAAGTAACTCTAGAGAGTATAAATTTTTATATTGTTATGTGACGTAGTTTTTTCTAGTTTGACGTCATTTAAGATTTTGCTTAGAAACAAGCCTTGGTGATAGCGGCAGTTGCTTTCTAGATGATGAACCTATAGGACGTAATTTTATTTAACTCTAGAAGAAGTTAATATATTCGCTTTCATATAGCAACTCATATATATTGTTTGATCTTTTGAAGATGTGCCTTTATGATTTAACATGTTTGCTACTTTAACGTCTTTGTCAATAAATGAAGAATCAGCAACATTGTGTTGAATATTAATTGGAGAATTGTTTGTCTGAGAATAAGTGACACGCTACCACAGTAACGCCTCCTAGTTCAATCTTACTGCAACTGCAGTTAGACCCCAACTTCCATTACATCAAACATCAAACCGTCACACTAGGAATTAACTTTATATCATTGACAAGAGGTGGGCGGTATCATTACTAGGAATTAACTTTATAACATTGACTAGAGGTGGGCGATACCATATATGGCGACTTGCTGTAACCATTTTTTCTATTTAAAAACTGTAAAATGTCACGTTTTTGAGAACATTATAATTGCAAATATTGTATTAAATTTCCTTTTTTAAAAAAACAAAATTTTTTGGACGTCTTGGTTATAAAAAATACTATTTCATATCGATATCTATATGATGCACTAATAAACTCTATCGTGAATTGGTAAAACAAAAGAACGTATTGAAATATTCTAAATAAAATGTTTGGTTTCCTATTTAACAATTTATCTAAATCCATGGCGATTGAAGCCAATATATACTACTTTTGTGAAAGATGATGAGCAAGACTTGAAACAGCTATTGAAAGTTATTTTTTATTTTCCGTAAAATTGTTACATACAGTTATTAATTTAAAACATGTTTTTGAAGAAAAGCTATATTGCTAAAATTGTCACCATTTGAACAATACTAGTGAAAGATTTAATTATGGTATTACTTTGTCCTTCCAAGTTGTTCAATTTTAAGTACGGTTCTTAAGTATGAATATACAGAAAGACAGTCATTTTTATGATTTTAAACATAAAAATTGACAGATGTATTTTTCAAATTATATCTACATAGTTTTATTTATAAAAATGAGTACAAGCGTGATGAGTCAATTTAAAAAAAATGTTTTTCAATTTTAGCTACATAAGCTTAAATGTATCATTTTTATTTAAATTTAGTACATATGTACAGATACAGATAATGCCAGTGTTTCCTATGTACAGATAATGCCAGTGTTTCCTATGTACAGATAATGCCAGTGTTTCCGGTGACAGAGCTATAACCTATGTACAGATAATGCGAGTGTTTCCGGTGACAGAGCTATAACCTATGTACAGATAATGCCAGCATTGGCCGGAAGTAGAAACATTTTACAAGAATCGTCTTTTTGGTTCGTATTCCTACGTATCAAGGCAGAAAATAACACAATTCCCCTTTCTCAAAAAACAAAGTATTTTTGTGTGGACCGACTCCTCCGACACTACGTGACTGACTTCACTCTACCTTAACGATGCGGCTGCACCTTTTCATTGGGCACTATAAATTATGGTTTTTCTATTAAACCTTTTACTTTTTTCATTAGATAGAGTGCTGTCTGTTGCTTATTGCAATATTTAGTTTGGGAAAGTAAAAAAAAAACTGCAGGGTTTTGTGATAACCACATTATCTTCTTAATTGCCGAGGTTACAGAAAATTATGAATTCTAAATCTAATCTGTCCTATTAAAATATTAAGTGCATATTTTTTTCTCAATTTCACTTCATCAACAATTTTAAATCAAACAATTTTATTTTTTATCAAAGTCGAAAAAAAAATTCAACATGCAGAATAAATCAAAATATTAAAACAAGATTTATTAATAAAAGTAAACAGTGTACATAATCAGAGAGTACTACATTATTGTTAACAGAAGATATTGTGACCCTCACGTAAAGAAGGTATGAAGAAAAATCTACAAAATACCAATATATAATATAAGTAAATTATTTGCATTTTGTTTGCAGTTTTATGTTGGTTTTCTTTCCTGCATCTGTTTTGTTCTTTTAGTTATTTTTTATTTGTGTTATATTACTTTTTACCAATGGGATTTAAAAAAAGAATGATTTAGTCACATCAAAATTGGTAAAGTCTCAAGTGACAAAACCAAAGTTTCATTATGACTTTACATCTTGGATGCTTACAGCAAGATGATATTTATCAAATAATAATACTTAGTGAAACTTTCAAGAATTTTAAATATTATTAAATATTATAGCAAATAGTACAGATGAAAATTAGCTAAAATTCAGAACATAAGAATTAATGAGGATTTCTAATATACTATCATTATTTGCAACCAGCAAATGTCAATCTTTTAATGTTAGCATCAAATCATATTCAATGCACGATATTTCCATTCATAAATCTCCAGGGGAGGGGCAAGGCATCTTATTTGTTAAGGCTAGTAGTTACTAGGCTATAACTTGATCAAAAAATTTCGAAATTCCGGTCAGAGATTTTCTCTATTAATAAATATACCAGTGTGCTAAATTAAAATTTCGCTTCTTTTTCTCAATAGGACAGTAAGTAAAGTTCCCTTAACCCTAACGGGGCAGATGAAGTGTAGAATTCATCTGTTTCTATAACCTTGGCATATGAAGGGGTTATGTGGTTAGCACAACGCCCAGCCACCTTTACTCCCCCAACTTAAAGTCAGGTACCCATTTAAAGCTGGGTGGACTTGGGGGACTATCACCAGGACCTGAAAAAATCCCAAGGTTCTCATTGAGATTCGAACCCGGGACCCTCCGGTCGACAGTCGAGCGCTCTACACCGCACGACCACCCGTCCCCATAATAGGATTATTAATTATTTAGAACTCATTCCGAAATGTATTAATAAATTATTAATCGTGTAAAAATGTGTGTTTAATATAACCTTAACCAGCAGTGTTTACTACATAACCTTAACCAGCAGTGTTTACTACATAACCTTAACCAGCAATGTTTACTACATAACCTTAACCAGCAGTGTTTGCTACATAACCTTAAACAGCAGTGTTTGCTACATAACCTTAACGAGCATTGTTTACTACATAACCTTAACCAGCAGTGTTTGCTACATAACCTTAACGAGCATTGTTTACTACATAACCTTAACCAGCAGTGTTTACTAAATAACCTTAACCAGCATTGTTTACTACATAACCTTAACCAGCAGTGTTTACTAAATAACCTTAACCAGCAGTGTTTACTAAATAACCTTATTTTTTCCAAGATGGCCACTAAAGGATGTTGTTTTATTGTTATTTCCGTTCAATGTACAATATGGCCTCATTCATATTTTATCAACACAAGTGTAACACTGACCACAGTTGTTGTTTTGTTGTGTGGGTATGTGTAGATAAGTATATAAGCCTAGAACTTTGACATAAATAAGTGTACTCTATCTGAGGTGTAATATGACCAAACTATGTAAAAGAAAACTTTGAAAAGGTTAGTATTAATCAGCCCCGTAGCGTGAAAATTCTATAGCAGGGGCCAGGCATTCTACAGCAGGGGCCAGGCATTAGCAGGGGGGGCAGGTAATACATTTTACCAAGTAGCACAAAGAAGCAGAGGGGGGCCAGGCAAAACGCAAGGGGGCGGCGCCCCTGGATCCCCCGCACGCTACGGGCCTGGTATTAATAATTGTAAATACATGTATTAATAAGAAAGACATAAATGAAATATATAAGCTAAAGACTACATAAAAATCAAGAGACAAATTTAAGAGAAATTATTTAAGATATAAAGATGATTTAACTATCACAGCTGGTAACTAGACAAATGGACGGAATAAGAAGAATATTTACCCTACATAATTTTGATCTTTGGATTATTTCTTATTTATTGTAATAAAACAAAATTATGTGATAAATGTGTTTTTTCAAAGATCTAAGAGATGAACACAAAGAGTTCGAGAGAAAGGTTTATAATCTAGTCCAGGGCTTCTTAAACAAAATTCTTGGGTCGCGAGAGATAAAAATACAATTTAACAGAAAATGTTTTTTTAACTTGTTTAATAATAATTTATTTTTCTTTTATATTTGTATGGGGTCGTCAAGAAACTCGCAATCATAAATGGGGTCGTGAATTACAAAAGTTTAAGAAGCCCTGGCCTAGTCTATAAAGTTCTGGTGACATGATGGAGCATGTAGAGCTACAAAAAAAAAAACATGAGGGTCATACACATTTAAGGCTACTGATTATACAGTTACCATCTGGTGTAGTTTAAATTCATATTAAAATAAATAATCTTTAGGATTCTATTAAGTTCTTGACCTGACCATGATAAAATTTGAAAACAGAGGTAGCATTATTTGCTATACTGTTACCAGACTTGATTCTTACATTTGTTTAAAAACATGTCCATTAATTAGGTTGGGGGGTTGGGGGGAAGGGGACGTTATTTAACTCCCTTGTATATCTAATGAAAGTGTTAAATTCTGTCATTATCAATATGTATACATTAAATGTAGATTAGCTTTTTAAAATAAAATTAAAATGAATTATAAAGCTGCATTTTGATAATAATAATTATATTATAAAATCACTCAATAAGAGAATAAAAGAAAAACATTTCAAGTTGAGTTTCATATTATTTTTTAAATAAATCTTGCTAGAAGACTGGCAGCTGTAATGATCAGAGCTGAACCTACAATCTGCATGACACCACCTGAAATAATTTTGTAGTGAATTATTGACATATTATATATTTCCCTTATGTTCGCGAATTGCTTGTGTGGAGTAAAATTATAAATAAAACTTATATGATATGATAATTGAGTGTTGTATAGAAGTTAGCGTTTAAGATTTAAAATTGGGTATTAATAAATACTAGCGGTACCCTGCCAAAACCTTTGCATAAAGTTATATCCCCTTAGGCTTGATCGGTAGACTAGGTTTTTTTTTTTGGTTTCGGGCAGATCCGATTTTTTCATCATTGTATTTTAAACTGGAATACTGTTGTATTAATTCTTTACTTTCGATTTAACACAGAGCCCAAGTCGCTTTCATATATATTACTAGCCGTACCGTGCAAAAAAAACTTGTACATAGAGTTATATCCCTTAAGTTTGATCGGTAGGCTATGTTAATTTTTGGTTTCGGGCAGATCCGATTTTTTCATGGTTGTTTTTTAAAATCGCTTTTATATATATTATATACAGCAAATCTTTTTCATTTAAAAACTATAAACATTTAGGGGATGTACATTTAATAAGTTTGCATCATTATTCTCTGCCCATTTAAAATAAATATTCAGGATGTAATATATCCGTGAACTAAATGTATTGATAAACTGAAGATAAATAAATAAGATTAATTACACTGGTAAACAGTGAATTCATTGCCAGTGATATTTTAATCATTTTATACAAAGTCAACTATGCTGATTTAGAATATGTAAGTGCTTTTGCTAGATTGGCTCTATTTTTCGAGATAATTAAAATTAATGAAATAATGTATGCACCGTGTTTAAAAATTGTCAAGAATTGCATGAAGTAAAATAGTATACTAATAAATAGTAGTGAAACTGTTAATGGTCATGCAGAATTTGTTCAAAAATATGTGTAATAGTGTTATAGAGGAAAACATTTTCATTTGGAAAACTAATTATGTCTAATTAATTAATTAATTAATATGTTTATTGTCTATGGTAATGCATTAGCAAATCGCTGTTTGCTCGACTTCCTTGTGTGTGCGTCGTTGGGACAATTGCGCTGGAGGCTCCAACAGTTGTCAGCCATCATATGTATGTCCCATCTTCCTTGATATCTCACCTCCATCACCCTCATATCCTGATGAAACCTCTCACATTGTTCCTCACTGAAGTCCCCAAGGTTACCTGGAAATTTGTCTAAATGACAGTGCAGGTAATGTACCTTGATGTTCATATTTGTTCCAATGTTTCTGAAGTTAGCGAGCATATCTTGCACCAGTTCTTCGTAATTCTCTGATCTGTTATTACCTAAAAAGTTCCTGACAACTGAAACAAAACTGTTCCACGAATAAGCTTCAAGGTGATCCATGAAATTAGTAAAATTTCGATCGTAGATGAGTTTCCGAATCTGAGGACCGTAAAAAATCCCAGCTTTCAGCTTCTCCAGGCTCAATCCGGGAAATGATCTGCAAATATACTTGAACCAATTGCCATATTTGTCCAAAGCCTTAACAAGTTGTTTCATTAAACATAATTTGATATGAAGCGGTCCGAGAATCATCTTATTTTTGTCAACCAGTGCCTTGTTGATGATATTTTCTTTACCTACAGTCATGGTTTCCCTTGCAGGCCATGTCACTCTTGTCCAATGATCTTGCCTTGCCCTGCTATCCCAAAGGCACATGCAGCCTGGGTATTTAGTATATCCTGACTGCTGCCCAAGCAAGAAGTTTACCATTTTTAGATCAACACAAATTGACCACTGATGCTCATAATAACGGACTTTCTGCTATAGTATTTTGATATTCTCATACTCTTCTTTAAGTTTTGTTGAGTGGGCAATGGGAAGAGATGCATAACGGTTACCATTGTGTAACAGAACACATTTCAAGCTTGTAGTCCCATTTGGAGCAGAAGTGCAGGGATGTCATTACAGTAAACAAGATCTTCCTCTTGGCTGAATTATGGAAGAAAAACTCATCTCTTTTCCGATAAAATGTTATTTTAACTTCTGGTTTGAGAAAATTTCTTTCATTGAGCCTGGACGCTTTAAAGCTCAGATGCTTGCTTGGACAGATTTCGGTCTCGTATTAGGTCATTGAGCTTCTTGGCTGAATGGTTGAGGTGTTGAAGAACTTCCTTCATAATCGCTTCTACTATTTTCACCTGCCAAAATCTCCAGATCTTGCCCCCCGTCGGAGTCTGATGGTGAAAACTCTAATAATCCAGTAAACACTGGTATAGGAACTGCACTGTTATGTAGAATTGGTCTCCTTGCAGATTCAAGATCAGGATAATCCCACTTAGATTTCTTGTGGCGATTGAAGCCTTTAACATTCACAATACAAAAATAGCAATCACCAAAACGGTCTTTTGGCTCTCGCCATACCATTGGTACACCGAAACTTAGACTTTTCTTCTCACCATTTGTCCACTGCCGTAGGATCTCCACACAGTCTTTGCAGACCTCATGGGGAGCCCAAGACTTGTCTTGGTCTCCCAGCTTCACACCGAAATAAGCCAAATATGCCTGCTGCACAAAGTCGGTTATATTTCTTCTTTGCTTTTCAATCATGTATTCTCCACAGATGTAACAGAATACATTCGGATTATTTTTGCAGCATCTTCGTGATGAACTCATGATGTCTTTAGAAAGCAGCATAAAAGAGAAAAAAATAAACCAAGTTATAACTTGGTATAGTTAAATTAAACAAAAGACACCAAACT
The DNA here is from genome assembly GCA_021962125.1 of Bulinus truncatus. NCBI lineage: Eukaryota > Metazoa > Mollusca > Gastropoda > Planorbidae > Bulinus > Bulinus truncatus. The sequence goes on along the minus strand of JAGDYQ010000360.1, from coordinate 314,204 downwards.
TATTGCATTTGTTTTACACAAAGGGTATAATCATATTTTGAAGGATGTCCAATATCTCAGAAACTAGAGCCAATTTAGCAAAAGCAGTGGCATTTTTGAAATCAGCACCCATGAATTGTTATAAATTCATTCAAACATTCTTGACAATTCGCAAAAATTTTTTTTTGTTGAGCTGTGTTATCAATATTGGTGACATCACTTTTCTATCTATTATAATTTTTTTGTAAATTTTCTTTTACGATGTCAGGAAGCATTTCTTAAAAAATTAATATAATTAAAAATAAAGTTGTGTCATTATAAAAAGTTGTTTGAACTCAAAGCAACGATTGCAATACAAAAGTAAAAAGTTTCATTTTTAATTGTTGTTTTATTGATAACGATTGTTTTTCAATATTACAATACGTTAGTATGACTTACTTGTACTTAAGCATTCTTCTCCCACTGCTATGTAGCCATTAGAACATACACACCTGTCATTAGCGCTACAAACATCTGTGTACCCGGTCTTGGCCGCTATACACTCGGTGTCTTCGTAACACACCATACCAGGTTCTGGGAAATAAGAATGTAAAGACTTCATTGAAAGTCAACATAAGAGAATATGATCATGACATTAACTCACTTGTACTGCCAAAAAAACCACGTTTATTTTAATTAGATCTGAAACCGATTAACTCCTGTAACCTTTGCCCATTAGCAGTACCGTAGCGAGCTAAACTCTCGCCCGGCATAATACCTTTTAATTCCTTTTTACCGCCCCCTCCCCCCGTTTTCGAAAACCATAATAATATATTTAAAATATTCCATTTTGCGCCCCTTTGTAAGTAACGCCCAGGGCATAATGCCCCCATTGCCCACCCATCACTACGTCTCTGCCCTTTAGGTTTACGACCATTGAATTTTGTAGGTCTGTGATTTTTTTTAGAATATAGAAAGAAGCAAAAATCGATACCAAAAGTTTTCTAACATCAATAAGATTCCCACTTACTATATTTAGAAATACAGGAAAATTATAGAACAATTAAGAACCAGGTAATAAGTGGAATATGTAATATCACATAAAGTTTGATTGAAAAGAATACTAGACGCGGCAAATTGGTAATAAACTTATTCGGTTGTTTAATATTAAAGAATTGAATTTAGAAAAGAGTGTGTTGTGAGTAATGAGTGAAGAGAGATCTGGTTTTTGGTTTTTAAAAACAACTAGGACAATTGTGGGGAGACCACCTAGAGAGTGAGGTTGTTGGAGGACTGTGATCAGGAGTACTGCGATTTTGTTTTCTGATGGACTTGAGATATTCTTTTGATTAAAGTTTCCTTGTGTCTTAATACAACATGTGTGTCTTGTTTACTTATTTGTGTGGATGTGGTTTCCTATTAATCTTTCCTTGACTGACAATCCTTATCTTCCTACCGTTTCACACTCATATATAGATGTCCAGGCAATAATAATCCAATATCTGTTGTAAAGTTTTGGCGCAACCTAAATGCTAAATTCACTCCTTTGATAAAACATTTTAACTCCTCTTTTAAAATCGGGTAGGTTCACCGGTAGAGTTTTAATTAAATATATGGTAATTTTAATTCGTATCACAAATACAGGTTAAGTAAATATAATATGGCACATTATAATCTATATTTATTTGTAAACTGTCAACTTACCGGTAACTGTCATGGTTTTAGTGACACTGCTTACACTAACTACACTGTTGAACTTTGCTTTACAAGTGTAATCTCCGTTATCGCTTTTGGTAATGGATGGTAGAATGTAATATTTATCTGTGACTGATGATACATTACCTGCCCTAGTAGTATATAAGGTAGGGCTGTTAACTGTCTGAATTAGACATCTTTATTGCATACTATTTTTAATGAAAAATAAATCAAAGCTTCTCAGGTATTAATGACTTAAGCTAGTAAAAAAAAAGTGAAGTACTAAATATGTTACTACTTCAACTAGAAGTACATATGTTTCTACTATAAGATTAGCCTATATACTATACGGTTGGCAACTATCTGGACTCATACGTTTATGTTCTAGATAATAAAAGTATTGTGTTGTTTATTATTCGTTGTAAAATGAGATTTTAAATAGGACATTCTAAATGCTATTCAATTTCACATCTATTCAGCCGGATACTCAAAGCTCTATTGTAGTGGTTCCGTAACTTTTTTTTCGATAACCGACCTCTTTTTGAAAAATAAATGCATCACCGTCTTTCATCAAAGCCTATAATTAAGAGTTGTTCTTTGCTTAGAGAAGTCTTGCTAAACAAAAGGTCCCCACTGCGAACGTCCCTTCTATATATGCGCTTGTTTCGCAGAACGAAAGCGTTATACACCAATCACTGCACGTTTCACACCAATCACCGCAGTTTTACATCATCACGTGATATGTCATGTTTTACGTTGAGGAATTGCTGAACACAACGAAATACCTTTTTTCTTTGTTACCAGTTGGTGCACATAGACACGAGACAAACACATCAAAACATGAAATAAATGGTATCAATGAAGTAGGAAAAGAGCAATATGATCTAAGTGAAATTTAACTAGTTGTGTTCTGCAAATAAATAAGCGTTACTCTCGAACACAACCAGTTAAATATTGTTTTTGTAGCAAAGATAACTGGTAGAAAAGAAAAAGGCTATTCAATCGAGAGTAAAGCTTATTTTTTTTTTCTTTGTCCAGTGAGAAATCTAAAAAAAAAAAATATTGTTCTCAAAATTTTCAATAGTGGGAACTCGTTATATTTAGTGATGCATCTAGCCTTGGAAAAAATCAATAGCTACTTATACAACTTAATTTGTGTGGGGTCGACAAGCCTTTAGAATAATTCCAGGGCACTTGTATCATTTTCATGAAATACTTCGACATTTTTGGTCTTGAGTCATTTACTTTCAATAATTTGATTTTTCAATCCCATGTTAATAAATTTTTACTGCGTCATAGCACATTCTTCTTAAAATCTACATTATAAAGCAGCTAAGCTTGTCCTGGTCGAGGTGTGTGGGGAATCCGTTCTATAAATAAACGACCTCCAGAAATAATAAATAAAATAATAGTATTTGATAAAGTAATCACGTGACCAGCGAAGTCACGAAAACATAATTCCAAATGGCGCTTGGGTTCAATCGATTCGATTTTTATTTTTCAAAAATCTACAGTTTTAAATAGTTTCTGTGGTTTGTAAAAGTCCTAAATATTAGATAATAATAATAATATATAATAACATTCAACTTATTTTCGTTTTTATTACAAGAGATAGCATTTTTATTGTCAAAGTGAGTCAAACGTTGTTCAAGGTCACTAGCGAGCGCGTTCGTAAATAAAGTTTATAATATTAGAAAAAAGAAATTCTGCAAATTTCAATATAAATTAAGTCACTATCTACGTTTGTGAAAAACAAAACTTCTTCATTCGAAGGTACACATTTTTTATTAATTTAAATTTATACTATTTGTAAATATTACATTTGCTAATATAAAGGTGGGAGGTATATCACAGTGTATTCCCTGTGACAGTGCACCAAATGGATGATCATGTTGAACGGTGTTAGGATTATGAAATGATCAATAATGAATAATGATAACTTGGGCGATGAAGTGGTTGAAATTCCCAATTTAATGTTATGCACTGGCAATTTAGTTACTGAAATCTATGGAACTAATTTGAAAATAAGTGCAATTAAGGACACCATGTCCCACAGGGCAATTTTGTGTCCCAAAAATGATGACGTCGAGAAGTTGAATGGAGAAATTATAGACGTGCTGGAGGGAGCATACACGACCTACTTAAAAGATTATTGTATTTTAACAGTGACGATGAGGTGATGAATAATTTTCCTGTTGAACTGCTGCACGTTAGGAAGGTGGCATAAATCAGCACCTAATTTACCCAATTAAATTAATTAAATTGGTTAGGAAGGGATTTCACATTACCCCTAGATTTCCCGGGCAACGCCGCGGTTAATTTCTAGTTGTTAATAAATTGTAAATTATAGCCATAAATTCACGATAAAGATTTATTGTCCGATTTTTGTAAAAACTAGATCAATATATTTAAAATGTATGTTCCTTATATTCGGAATTTGTCAACTATTCAACCTTCATCTCATGCTTTCGAGTTTTCAAAATAAAATGTCTGGTAAAACCGATTTTCCTTTCGTCACAATTAAGAAAAAATAATATTTTCTTTTTAAACACATTTTTTTCTCTAAAACAAAAATAACGTTTTTAAATTTAATTGTTGCATATTAATTTATGTTTATTATATTCATTTCATCACATTTAAGCTGCACAATTACTTTGTCAATATCTGTTACTTAAAATAAAAATATTTCTTCTTTTTTAGGATCAAGTTGTGTTTACACGTTTCTAACAATTGTTGGTATGAGATTTCAGAAAGTAAGTAAAATAATGTTGTTTCAATCTCTTCTTAGCGACACACAGTTACATTCTTTTTAGTCATCAATACAAACGTTGTCTGATTAGTTCAGTGTAGTCATCAATACAAACGTTGTCTAATTAGTTCAGTGCGAAAAAAGGACCATCGAATTTATGAAAAATAAAAAGACTATAAACAGAATATAAACAGAATATAAACAGACTATAAACAGACTATAAAGGTTATCTTGCAGAAAAAAAAAAGCTAATTAAAGATTTCTACCAAAAAGAAAAAAAAATTGGCCTAAAAAATATCAAGTACTACATATTAGTCAAGTATATTTTTCTTTTAATTTAGGTATCGATGGTCGTGTGGTAAAGCGCTCGACTGTCGACCTGAAGGTACCTGGTTCGATCTCCGGCGAGGACCAAGAACATTTTTTCAGGTCATGGCTCAAGTTCCCGTTATATCTCCATGGCCATTATATTATCGGCTAGGATGGGGTAGATCGAAGGGCGCCATATAAATCGCCCGATTAGAGATTTCATCTCATCCTTACAGTGACTAACCAAAAAAGAAAAAAAAATTGGCCATAAAAAATACCAAGTACTAAATATTAGTACATTTTTAGAGCATTTTCGAAAATAAAAATGCTCTATCGTCCCCGTTTTGTCTGTCTGTCTGTCCGTCATCACCAAAGATCTCAACAACCATAAGTCCTAGACCCATGATGTATATATCATTTTGTAGGTCTTGGCCTGCCATGTGTGCAGCAAAAGTTTATTTCGCGATCTGACCTCTGAGGGCCGTAAAAGGGGGCTTATAAAGTACCGTTTTTTTACTATTTAAGCTATATTAATAAAGGAGCGCCCTATATCTCAGCAACCATAAGTCCTAGTATATATCATTTTGTAGGTCTTGGCCTGCCATGTGTACATCAAAAGTTCATTTCGCGATAGGACCTCTGAGGGCCAGGCTTCAAGGCTCCTAAGGGGCTTATATATTATATATATGGCCCCCTTCTACACCTTGTACGTTCAATAACCCATTCATTTGGTGCGAAATACTGCAGCACGTAGTTTCACCAAGATTTATTAATTAACTCACCAAATGAAATAGTAAGCTTGTGTTCTGAGTTAAATTGAAAGTATCAGAGCTATGCAGCAATTGACGGAGTTTTCGGACGATTAAATGACTACAATTTCGAATGTTTTCAATTATGAGTCCTATTTAAGTAACCACAAACCACTTGTAGTTAGATTTAAGAGAAAATATTTTTTTTTCAAATATAAAGAAACGTCTTTATAATATTTTTTTACAGATGTATGCATTACACAATTGAATTTATAAACATTTCCAAAATTTACAAATATTTACTGAAAGCTGACAAACGTACTGATACATAACATGAAAATGCGCTAACACGTCCTGTGTCCAGAATGGAACAGGCTTAATTGCTTGTTTGTTTTAATTTAGGAAGTGGCTCCAATTGTAGTCACTTCTCTTATTTTACCAATTGTAGTCACTGCTCTTATTTTACATAGGACCGTGTCTATTTCCTGAAAGACATTTTTTCAGTTTAAGTTCGGAAAATAGATTTATTTAATTATTTAGGCTATGGAAGTGTGACATATTTCTTTAATTCTTTTTTAAGTTGTATTTCTGCTCATTTTTTTTTTATTTTAACTTTTTCTGTTCTGTGTTCAACCCCCTCCCCCCACGCCACTCCCCATAAATTGTTTGAAGCTTCCAACGCCCTCATTGATCATTTCAATGTCTCCAGAAGAACAACATCGCTGGCCCTTACAGAAGGTAAACATCGCTGACCCTTACAGAAGGACAACATTGCTTGCCCTTACAGAAGGACAACATCGCTGGCCCTTACAGAAGGACAACATCGCTGACCCTTACAGAAGGACAACATCGCTGACCCCTACAGAAGGACAACATCGCTGGCCCTTACTATGGTAATGAAGGGTTTCTTACTCTCATTAATGGCATGATGCAGCTGAAATATTGTCGGATGTTTTATTTTCAACTAAACTCAATAGAGAGGCAAAAAAAAAAACAACAACTAAAAACATTTAATTAACATAGTTTCTGTTTGATTGTAAGATATTATGAAATAACACATCATTGACTTACACTGTCCACTCATAGGTCATCCCAACTGTCTCTGAATCAGTGTCGCAGGACAAAAAGTAGTAACCATTCTCACCAAGACTTGTCCCATCGCCGTAGACATTGATAACTGGTTGCTCGATGGTAGCTATGAAATGAAATAAAAAAACTCATTTTGTTATTAATAAACACAAACTATTTTCAGTTATATCATCTATAATACAAAAAATTCAATTTCTGCTCTGTCTGTCTGTTGGACGTAATTTGTCGGATCTCCAATTAAAGTTGTTATTTGGTATTATTTCGTGCATGTGTTTGATAACAGTTTTTAACTAACTGGAGATCCGAGTTTTTTATGTTGACGTAAGAAGAACGTCACTTGGATACTTACTTGTTCTTGAGCTTGTAGGATGTGCTCTGTCTAGTGATTAGCTTTTTTTATGAAAATCAATTAATAATATTTTGAAGTAAAGTGAAAGCACATTTTTGTATCTTTTAAGTCTTTGCCTATGGATTAAATATTGAATCAGCTGCACAGTCTTGCTTATTCATTTGAGAGTTGAGATTTATTTAAGATGAATGTAACGTTGCAAAGTTGACACCACGCTACCACAGCGCCTCCACATTCAACCAGCAACAACAGTTGGACCCAAAACACACACCCCGACAATTTATATATCTATTAAATTAGTTATTGAGACCAGTTTGATGACATGTATCGTCAAGTGATGCGAATTGTTTTTTTTTAAACAACAACAATGCCAAACACATGTTTTTCTCGTACCGTAGATTCCGAACTAATGACGTATGTCAACCCCTGTTTCTCCCTTCCCTGTCATATTTCGCTACACTTCGCCCCACGTAAGACTTGGTATTTCCCATCCCAAAAAATTCACGTCATATTTATCTCTTGGGACGAGGAGTGAGTCTTGCGGTCTATCTCTTAGTGAAAAATGTATTGATGTTTTTATGCTATATACATAGCACAAACGAACAAAGATTTAGAATATTTTAAAAAGTATTGGACTAACAGCATATACAATGTATATATATATATATATATATATATATATATATAACTGATTTTGTATATATTCAAACTTGTAGTAATTTTATTATGAATGATTATGCTAACTATATTCAATAAACACATGACCATAGGTATGTTTGAGGAAGATGAGCAAGTGATGATAAAGAAGCGCCCTGTAGCCGATCCACCAGAGAGCGGCATCACTTATGTAAATGTATTAATTTATTGTTTTGTATATTTTTCCAGATCACAGTTTTTTAACTGACTGGAGATCCGGTTTTTTGATGTTTTCGGATGGGAACGGTCAGTTAGCAAATTGTTCTCGAGAGATGTAGATGTGTTTTTCAGTTAGTGATTTTTTTTACCTTCGAGGAAGGTCAGCCAGTTAGTATTTTGTTTACCCTCGAGGAAAGTCGATACATTTTTGAAGTAAAAAGACGAAGTTTGTAATCCGACAGGATCGGAAGATTATTATTAAAGTATTACTAAAGTGAGATAAGAGATAAATATATTCATCCAATAGCAATTACGGTTTAGGCTGACGCAAGGGTTAAAGAAAGTTGCACTATTATATATACCATATACATGCTTGCTTGTTTTTTTCGTTCGTCCTTTGTTTATTCGGGTTGTTATTTTGTGTTATCGATTTGTGTTATTATTGTTGTTTTTCTAAATATTTCTCTTTTTCTCGGTAAAATTTACGTAGAATAATTGTTTTGGTTTATAAATCTAATTTTAAATAACTAAGAAAATGGTCAATAAGTGTTCTGCATACGGATGCAAAAGTGGATATTCGAGGATATTACAGTGTTGAAAAAGTGGAAAGTAAAGGCGTTTCTTTTCATTCGTTTCCAATAAACAATGTGGAATTATGTGAAAAATGGATTAGAGCTAATCCTGGCCAAAATTTTCAGCCTGGGAAATATTCAAAAATGTGTTCGCTCCATTTCTTGCCAAGTGATTTTGTTAGTGATGTAAAAGATACAAACATGTCTCGACCAAAGAAAAGATGTGAATCCAAAAAACCTGTTAGACCGAAAATGAAATTGAAAGATGATGCAGTGCCAAGTATTTTTCAGAATGCACCATCATACTTATCAACTCCTAAGCACCGTAGAACAACAATGAAGTCTTCGTCATCAGCTCGACAAAAAGTTGTTGAAAATCAAATTATGGAGTTGGAAAACTTGTTTAATGAAAATGATGTCATAACCAAGTTATCTTTAGTTGATCTAAAAGAAACATTAAGTAAAGAGAAAATACCTTCTGGATATCAACTCCATATTCAAAATGAACATTTGTATATTTATTTGTTGAAATTTCAGAATAACATTTTATTTATTAAATCATCAATTTCAATTTCAAAATCATTCGACATATCACTACATCACAAAGGAAAACAATTATCTTAATCATTTTCAAACGATATTTGTTCTACCAATTTGGAAACAATGAGTCAGTTGTTGAATTTGCTTGCTCGTTTAAAATGTTTTAATGAAACTCCTTTTCATGAAACTTTTGATGAGATCAAGCAAGAAGCAAAATCAAATTTTAAAAAAATGATGATTTTTTATTAAGATCCTAATCCTGTTTTTCAACAAATACAATTTCTTGTCGATTAGTTGAAATTGAAGGGGCTGAACAAACATGCGAGAACATACACACCACAAACCATTGTTTGGTCATATCTGGTATATGCATCATGCACTGCGTCTAACTCTAAATTATTGGAAAGTGAAGTTTTGAGCCTGCCTTCAATAAACACTTAAAAAAACTAACAAGACGAGTAAACCAGCTGGAAAGAATGTGCACAATCATAATCGATGAAATATATGTGGCCAAGCGTGTTGAATAGTTTTCCGGCAAGTTTCATGGACTGACAGCTGAAGGAGAAAAAACTTTTACTCATCTGTGTTTTATGGTTAAATCTCTTTGCCAAAAATATAGAGATATGGTAGCTCTCTACCCTATCCATAATTTGACTGCTGGCCAAATGCATCAATGTTACACAGAAGTGATGGAAATGGTGCACCGAGCAGGGGTTAATGTAATTGGCATTTCGGTTGACCATGCAGCTGTTAACAGAAAGTTTTATATTCAAGAACTTTGTGGAGGCACAATTAAACCATCTATTGAAAACAAATGGACTAATCAGCCAATGTTTTTAATTTTCGATGCAATCCAAAATTTAAAAAAAAATATATACAATAACTTTTTGAATCGACGATCCTTTGTCTTTCCAAAATTTTGCAACAATAACATTGCAGCACCTGATTCATCAGCCGATTTTCATCACATTGAGGATCTTTACAACTTGGAGCTTAACATGGTTGTTAAGAAAGCATACAAGCTGAATGCGAAAGTACTGAATCCTACAAATATTGAGAAAATGTCTGTCAAACTCTCATCGTCAGTGTTTTGCGAATCGACTGTGAATGCTTTAAAATATTTTGTGGAGCATGAAAATAAAGTTGAATGGAGTGCAACAGCTTGGTTTGTGGGTATTATCACCAAACTCTGGGAAGTTTTAAATGTAAAAACTTGTTCGAAAGGGAAAAGAAAAAGAAACTACCACATGGATCCAGTAAAATCTTCCTCTGATTAGAAAATGTAATTTCTCTTAGAATTTCGTGATTTCCTACACAGCTGGCAAAACGCAAAAACAAAAGGACTCAGTCGTGAGAATTATTAGGCTGTTGGTCAAACATGTTCTGCTCTTGCTAATTGTTGCAAATATTTGATGAGTGAGACAGAATTGAAATTCATCCTCCTTGGTCATCTGCAGTCGGACCCCATAGAGTTGAGATTTGGATGGTTGCGCCAAATGTCAGGGGGGCAATTATTTTGTCTCAGTTCGGCAAGTTGCAGATAGCAACACCAAGATAACAATGATGTCTCTGTTAAGTCATTCGAAATTGACTATTAGCGAGATCGATGATTTCATTGATGAAGTTTAAACGCTTGCCAGATGGTACGGATAAAAATGTAAATGCAATTTTAGATTGTTTAAAAATTTCGGAAAGCCCTAATGACGATGAAGCATCAACAATATATTATGTTGCAGGAGCAATTGCACATTCCATCCTTCATCAGAATAAGTGTACCAGCTGTAAAGAAAAATTAGTCGGTGAAAATATTAAAGACATTGACAAATTAAGATTGAAAAAGCTGGATGTTTTTTGAACGATGTCAACAGAGGAGGGCTATTGAAGCCATCTGAGTACACCTTCTTTACTTGCCTACGCAATTGGAAAGTATTCAATTCATTGAAAAGATCAGCAAGTAGTCTGAAACTATTTCAAGGACAAATAAATAAAAAAAATTGTTTGTTAAAATTGTTGATAGAGTAACAATTGATGAGTCATTGCTGATTGAAGAATTTTTTTGTAATTTCAATCATAATTTAAAAGAACTTTTTTCTGTTAATTTTTTTAATTTTTCGTCTATAAATTATGTTAAGCAATTGAATGAGACGGTTCATGAAAAACCAATGAAAAAACGAAAAATAAATAAATTGACAAAATAAAGATTTTAAATTAAACAAGCAATTTAAGTCTTTTCCGTTTCGGACAAAGGAAATTTTAGAGCATTTTCGCCGGTTACGCCGAACGAAATCCGTATTTTTTTCCGTGTTTTGATAAATAGAGAGGGAAGTAATCATGATGAATAACTGTTACAAAAATAAATAATGATTACGCCCCTTTGATTAGCTTTTATTATTTATATTTAAAATATAAGCAAAAACGGTACCTAGGAAAGTCTTTTTTTCGGCCCTGAGATGTCAGATCGCGAAATGGACTTTTGATGTACACTTGGCAGGCTAAGACCTACAAAATGATATATACATCATGGGTCTAGGACTTATGGTTGCTGAGATCTAGGGCGCTCCTTTGTTAATATAGCTTATATAGTAAAAAAACGGTACTTTACAAGCCCCCTTTCACGGCCCTCAGAGATCAGATCGCGAAACGGACAAAAGTCATTTCTTGGCAGGCCAAGACCTACAAAATGATATATACATCATGGGTCTAGGACTTATGGTTGTTGAGATCTATGGTGATGACGGACAGACAGACAGACAGACAAAACGGGGACAATAGAGCATTTATTTTCGAAAATGCTCTAAAAATGTGTTATTAAAAGTTTTAAAACTTTAATTGCTTTTGTGTTTATTTCATAAAAACAAAAGTACCAAATAGACAAAACTGCTATTAAGCATGAAGACTAACGCTAAATACTTGATTGTGTGTCAGCCTAAAACGTATTCTTTGAGATACTGGTTTTCCTTCCTGATGCTATATCAAGATTTCCATGGTCAAGCTATACAAAGGGCGCGAGAGACCCCAGACGTTCGTCCATGGCGAATGATGCAAGACCGTTGGTCAAAAGCTAGAAATCTTGCAGTCTTATGAGAAACGCAGGCACGAGAAGCTGAAATGAAATCTGAGACTTCAAGCTTTGACTGAGTTTCATCTACAGGCATATGAATTAGTAAATGTTGTTCACCATGTCTTAAGGAAAAGCCACTAACAAATCAACTGGAACCCAAACAACCAGTAAATGTCCTCATTATCAATAAATTACTTATCACAAATGAGCAACGTAGGGAGCTTAGAATATAGTGTAAAGCAGTTCGAAGTGCGCGAAAGACACTTGATATAATTGCACGGCGTTTAAAGCTAGACCACGCAGCTAAACCAAGAAAGCGAGCAGGATTTAGATATATTTAGGCTTGAGAAGCTGCATTGCGAATTTCAAGACTTTAGGCTCATGAGATGATGAAATTTTTCGATAACCACTTGATGTTTCTTGACATGCGAGTAAACGTAAAGTAGAAGATCAAGAACAGCAGACTAACTGATTGCGACACAATGCTGTTCGACACGCCATTCAAAGTGATGCAAAAGAACAAAAATACGGTCATTACAACCAGTGTTTTGACAATTTTTCACCCGACCCTCTCAGATCTTCCTGAAATTTTCAGGGATTGTGGTACATGCAAAGTTGAGTGATCCCTAAAAATTTCATGCTACTAGGTCTAAAAAAATTCTCAGATATAATTTTAGAGCATTTTCGAAAAAAAAAAAGCTCTATTGTCCCCGTTTTGTCTGTCTGTCTGTCTGTCTGTCTGTCCGTCATCACCCTAGATCTCAACAACCATAAGTCCTAGACCCATGATGTAAATATCATTTTGTAGGTCTTGGCCTGCCATGTGTGCAGCAAAAGTCCATTTCGCGATCTGACCTCTGAGGGCCCAAAAAGGGGGCGTATTAAGTACCGTTTTTTACTATATAAGCTATATTAACAAAGGAGCGCCTTATATCTCAGGAACCATACGTCCTAGACCCATGATGTATATATCATGTTGTAGGTCTTGGCCTGCCAAGTGTACATCAAAAGGAACTCTTAGGGCTGAATATAAGAGTTTCTTAGATAGCGTTTTTGCTTATATTTTAAATATAAATAATGAAAGCTAATCAAAGGGGCGTAATCATTATTTATTTTTGTAACACTTATTCATCATGATTACTTCCCTCTCTATCAAAACGAAAATGCTCTAAAATGTCCTTTGTCCGAAACGGAAAAGACTTAAATTGCTTGTTTTAAAGTTTTAAGGGTAGTCGCAAATTCGCGTGACATTAACATGTTCGCGATATTTGACCGTGAATTTTACAAAAAGTAATCAACGTATCAGGCTGAAATTTTCAGTATTTACTCATTTTCTTTATTCTGTGTTGAATGATGTTTTTATCTCAAGTGTAGCTTGCATACAGAATGCCCTAGAAATGTCCAAACATTGCACTTCAGACAGTTTTCACCAATATTAACCCGGTATCGCCAAGAACCTTTAAGACATGGAATGACGTTTGTTATACATTTAGTAAGTACCAAATATGTTTTTTTTTTTTATAGAGAATTCCTGTTAATCAATACTAGTATACTCATTGTGGGCCCCTTTAAGCATCACGGTCGTCCATTTTTACACGCACTGCGACCCCCGGATGACCATGTTGACGGCAATTCACACATTTCTTATTTTGCACACTTGTTAACCTTGGCAAGTATTAGCTATGGCGCAAAAGGAAGACGCAAAAATTGCACAATAAAAATGCAGAAAATGTGAAATACAAAAGAGACTGAATGGTCTGAAATGTAAACAAACTGACTTAGAATTTCTTTTATTTGTATATGTATATTAGTTTATTATATTACCAAATTTGTAATAAATAGATGTGTGCTTTGTTGTTATAAAAAACATAATTAATAAATTTAATGATACAATACCTGACCAATTTTCTACCCATCTTTCCTTAACCCCATTATTTACCTGTTGAGATAAACTCGTTTTCGCTGTTTCATATTTCGCTCTACTTTATAGCGCGTTATGCGTTATTGCATCTATTAATTATATGTTGACTTGGCTTCTTTCATTAAGATATGAACACATCCCGAGTATCTTGGTGTCTCCAAGTCTACTAACTATCTAACAGTTTAGACCTATATATTTTGTTAATTAGTAGAATGAAGAGTTGATATCCTAGATCTATCTAGCTTAACGATCTGAATCCAAGCAAGCAAATAACAGTGCTACTTCAATGTGCAATATTAATGAAATTTGTCTAGTGCATACATTTAAAAAAAAAATCAAAACAAGAAGATGTCAGAAATATAAGTTTGTGCTATAATTAATAAACTTGTAAATGTATATCGTATAATATATTATGTTTAAACACTTAACAAATAATCTTATACTTACCTTGTGATGTCACAGAAACAACGGAGGACGAGACAAAGAATGTATTTTTGATAGCTGTACACATGTAATCTCCATCATCACTTGAAACAAAGCTGTCAATCTGTAACTTCCGGTCCTTCTGTCCACCAACAGCTTTTCTGTCTTTACTCCATGTATATGTGACATGATCATCTCGTTTATCACCACATGTCAGTATGACACGTCCACCTAGAACTGGTTTACTGGCACTTTTAAAAATTGTTGGAGCCGCCAGATAACTAGGACCTATAAAAAAAAAGCGAAATGTAAATTATATTTTTTATCAGCTCTGTCTTTTTCATCTAAACAAGGAATACCCTAAACTTTAATTTTAGCCATTCGATTAATTTCCTTGAGTATTAATTGCAGTGCGGGTTGGAATCACGAACAGGGCAACAAACTATGGTGTGTGATTAATGTTTACTTTTTATTAACAAGTTAACAAAGGCCGGGTACCTGGACCGGCGAGTAGGCACGCAGTTGGAGTTGAAAATGGTGATATATATTTGAGCGCGTTAACAATCAGTCTATATACAAAAATAGCATGTCTATCGACTCGAAGTGGCCCCAAAGGACATGAAAAGATTATTGTACCTAAAATGCATTTGAGAATAGGGGCACTTAATAGTACAACAAATAAAGTTCATATGTTATTTAGTTCATCCCAAAGAAAATAATCCTCACTATGGGCACATAAGCTTTAGGAAGAGTATCGAATAATTATTTTGGCATGATATTGCTGATGCTCTCCATCCTGGTCTGAGAGACATCTACGGGGAATAGATCATTGGGATTCTCTAGAAATGAATTAAAAAAAAACAACATTTTTGCCAGGGTGGTGGTACTGTGGTCAATAAGGACTATCCGAGACCGTAGTATTCACAACTGGCGGGGTGCCAGATGTGATCAGCAAACAACACCCTTCCACTCTGTCCCACTTAAGCACACCTGCGCAGCCTGCCATTTCGGACTGAGGGTTCAGGCACACTACACCCTCCCTTCTGTCCGAGTGGCAGGAAAAAACCCCTTGCCTTGCCATTCTGGCCGATCAGCAGTACACACACCCTGCTGGTCTGGTCATTTTGGGCAAGGCTTAAAACCCTCTTTTCTGCCATCCCGGCAGATGATAGCGGGCACACACACTCCGCCGCTCTGTAGACATGGCAGACATGCATCAGCACCGCCAACAATGCTGGTGTGGTAGGCACACACACACACTATCATGCTGGCAATGGCGGCAAGAAAAAAAAAAGAAAAAAATAATGGCTTTATTTCTTATGTTACTTCTCCTAACACCGCGCTTATTGCCTTATGGCAAAGATCGCAGCGGTCGAAAATAATTCATGTTGTGATTGCCGTTAATCTTTCACAACCTTTCCTGCCATTTGTAACATGTAGGGTGCTTGGTCACCTCGTCTCTGTACAATGGCTGTCCAATCTCAATACTGGCAGCTAAGTAGGAGACATCTTGGCCGGCCAGTTGGGAGCCATACCATGCCTGTTTAGTAGAATAAATTTTGCCTCCATCTAATGTGACAGACACGGAATTTAATGATAGACACAGGATTGCCGACTGAACAGTAAAGGATTTTTTTTATTATGGATATTTTGTAGGTCTTAAAGAGTGCATACAAATAATATACGGAGCAACAATAGCCAGCTACGTTAGTGGATTGGTCCGATGTATGAGATAGATCGACAGACAGACAGACATAATCCCAGACAGATACATCCAAAGATATATAGATACATAGATAGATACATAGATAGCTAGAAACTAGACATAGAGATAGATATATCGATAGATAGATAGATAAAATATATATATATATATATATATATATATATATATATGCTAGTTTAACTGTCGATTAGTGCAGACGCCACTTACTTATTATAACTTTAACCTGGTTACTGGACGAGACAGTTTGACTATTCAGTCTAGCTGTGCAGCTGTACATTCCAGAATCTGACACTGGGTATCTCACATTTGTTTCTGAGGGGAGGACTGTACCGTACTTCTACAAAGTAAATTAGTTATTACTTTATAGTGGATTTAAAAATAATAAAAAAATGCTTTTTTTATGAATGGGTGATCGAGAGGTTTAGAACAATTGGGTTTGATTCTCATTGAGAACTAATGAAATGGGTGGCCGAGAGGTTTAGAACACCTGGGTTTGATTCTCATTGAGAACTAATGGAATGGGTGGCCGAGAGGTTTATAACACTAGGGTTAGATTCTCATTGAGAACTAATGGAATGGGTGGCCGAGAGGTTTAGAACAATTGGGTTTGATTCTCATTGAGAACTAATGGAATGGGTGGCCGAGAGGTTTAGAACACTTGGGTTTGATTCTCATTGAGAACTAATGGAATGGGTGGCCGAGAGGTTTAGAACACTTGGGTTTGATTCTCATTGAGAACTAATGGAATGGGTGGCCGAGAGGTTTAGAACAATTGGGTTTTATTCTCATTGAGAACTAATGGAATGGGTGGCCGAGAGGTTTAGAACAATTGGGTTTTATTCTCATTGAGAACTAATGGAATGGGTGGCCGAGATGTTTAGAGTACTTGGGTTTGATTCTCATTGAGAACTACTGGAATGGGTGGCCGAGAGGTTTAGAACAATTGGGTTTGATTCTCATTGAGAACTAATGAAATGTTTCCAGGTAAAAGGTGGAAGCCCCTCAGGACTTAAGTTGGAACCCGACTTAAATTGGAGGATTAAGGGCACAATCCCAACATATTGCCGTGGTACAGTATCAGGTGGTGTATTCACTTATAATCTGTTCTATGAACATTTAGAGCTCACGGAACTATCATTTTTAAAAATATATCCCGAGATTTCATTTAGGGAAATATGGTCTTTCATATATTAATTTTATAATGCCGTATAATATTGTAGTACTTTATAAATAATACTACCATTTATAAATAAATCAGATATATGAAATGTTTGTTGAAGTTATCATCAAGTGTAAAATTTCTTTACATATCTAATCATATTTTAAAATTGTCATTATGTGTACAATTCATGTAAATTTTGATCTACACATTAACTCAAAGCACACCAAAAATCTAACATAGCCAGTGCTATTAAAATACATAAAAGAACATTTTTTTAAGCGACAAGCTTTAATAAACTTCCCCCCCAAGTTCAAAAATATTTTTTTTTTCCAAAAAATAAAAACAATACTTAGAAGACTTAACTTTCAAATTCACTTTAAAAAAAACACACACACAGACACAAATGTTCAGTTTTGAAAGAGTTATACTTTCTATTGTTTAGTGCAGACTATCAAACGGATCAATTATATTAGCACAGATGTTCAACGTCATCTGGTTATATGTATAGACAAGGGGGAAGTCACCCACCCTAGCAGAATAGCTGTCCCAATCTGGGAAAAGACGTAGGAGGTAAACAGCAGATGCTAGCGGGAGAAGAGTTTGAACTCTGCCCCTCACCACACCCCAACTTGCCGGTCATTGACTGTCACTGGTCAAAGTAGTTGGGCGAAAACTTCCCCACTTCGGGTTTCGCTCTGGTCGCTCGTCTACTGACGAACCTTATTTATATCCCCACAAAAACTGAAGCTGCTATAGTCTAATATTTACAAAGGTGGGCATACATCTATATTGTGGAACCTGTCATACTTCACTAAGTCTTATGTTTGCCAGGGTTGACATGGATGTATATTGTGGAACCTGTCATAGTTCACTGAGTCTAATGCTTACCAAAGTTTCCATGGATCTACCGACAAATAGGAGATATCATATCCCATGATCAGCTACTATTGCCTTTGTAGTTTGGACGTACCCCTTATTCCCCTCTTAGAGCGAGAAACTAATGGTTACTGATTGGCGGTGTTGAATGGGTGGGGGCTCACAAGAACGAAAGTGGAAGTGTGGGCGATAGCGTAAGAAATGGATATTCGACTAGATTTTCTCGAGGAGAACAATCGACGAAAGAAAGAAAGAGAGAGAGAGAGAGAGTGAGAGAGAGAGAGAGAGAGAGAGAGAGAGAAAGAAAGAGAGAGAGAGAGAGAGAGAGAGAGAGAGAGAGAGAAAGACGTATTTATTCAATTGGATCTGATTAACCATTGTAAACCACTCTGTTTAGAACTGGTGTCTTTGTGTAATAAAGTTTCACATACTTATACACAAAACTTGATTGTTGGCATCTTCACGTGTTGTTATCTGTGGAACGCCTCGTGGCAGAGGAAAATACAAATACAAGTTCAACTAAGCGACTCATGCTCTAAGATAAAGAACCCAAGGGGAACCTTGCTATCTACGAGTTTCATCTGGAATTTGAACTACGACCTGACAAGTTATACTACGCAAAGTTAAGGAGGGGCCGAAGCTGACTTAACTATGGACTTGGGGAGGGGGGGCTTAAATGGCCACCATCGTTCCTGCGAAAGTCTTCAGTAGGCCATAATAACTTGATCAATGCTTTACATTAAATTTCGCCTTAGTATTGTCTGACGTTTTTCTGATGTATTCAATTGAAGTTCTGGGACTTTCCCTCCCATGATTTTGTACCGAAACCGACTCCAGATAAAATGTGCCGACATCGAGACCGGCTCTACAGCCATGTTTTTATTTCATCGTCTCATTCAGGTAAAATTTGGGTTAGTTGTGTATACTCGACGGTAATACATTATAATAATTTTTCAAGTAAATAAATTAAAATCTTGCAAAGATCATATTTAATCACTTTTTAAAGTAACATTATTATTTTAAGATAAACTAATTGGGCAAAAAAATGTTCTAACATATTAGTTGATTTAAAAAAAAATATGTTTTAATAGTTTTCTGATATAAAAAAAATATATTTCTGATTATTCTATAAGCTTAAAGAAATACAGGTTTATTAGACATACAAAATTTTACTATTGTGTGTGTGTGTGTGTGTGAAGTTTTGGTCATGTGAGTGTAATTTTTAAAAAATGGTTAAGTAAAGGAGAAAAACTCACCTTACAATTCAACAACACATCGTTTTGCTGAGTGTATTTACATTAACGTGTTAGTAGGCATACATCTATATTGTGGAACCTGTTATACTTCACTGAGTCTAATGTCTACAAAGGTGGGCATACATCTATATTGTGGAACCTGTCATACTTCACTGAAACTAATGTCTACAAAGATGGGCATTCATGTATATTGTAGAACATGTCATACTTCACTGAGTCTTATGTCTACAAAGATGGGCATACATGTATATTGTAGAACATGTCATACTTCACTGAGTCTTATGCCTACAAAGGTGGGCATACATCTATATTGTGGAACCTGTCATACTTCACTGAGTATAATGTTTACCAAGGTTGACATAGATCTATATTGTGGAACCTCTCATAGTTCACTGAGTCTAATGTTTACCAAGGTTGACATAAATCTATATTGTGGAACCTGTCATACTTCACTGAGTCTAATGTTTACCAAGGTTGACATATATCTATATTGTGGAACCTTTCATACTTCACTGAGTCTAATGTTTACCAAGGTTGACATGGATCTATATTGTGGAACCTGTCATACTTCACTGAGTCTAATATCTACAAAGGTGGGCATACATCTATATTGTGGAACCTGTCATACTTCACTGAGTCTAATGTTTACCAAGGTTGACATGGATCTATATTGTGGAACATGTCATACTTCATTGAGTCTAATGTTTACCAAGGTTGACATGGATCTATATTGTGGAACCTGTCATACTTCACTGAGTCTAATTTTTACCAAGTTTGACATGGATCTATATTGTGGAACATGTCATACTTCACTGAGTCTACCAGAATGCCACTAATTCCCCCATTTATAACAATAAGATCATTTTTGAATTTTTGTTTTAAGCCTGATTGATGTTAGATGTATTTTTTTTTGTTTGAATAGTTTAATTAATAGGACATATTTTATTTGGTGAATGTTTTTATTGTGGTTGTAAATCATAAAAAACAACAACATATTGTATGTATTTACCTGCCAGGTGTACGTTAGTGTGCCAAGATAATTAGCCTGAGGTGTTGTGGCACACTGTAGAATAATTGAGTTACTTGGTCCTCCTAATTCTGACATTATGAAATTGTTAAAAGTGACACTGACAGATTGAACCTCGGCTGGTGTAATAAAAACATATTATTAATATTCTCTTTATATATTTATAGAACCAAATACCAAACAAAATGGTGACTTTTTTTCTAATATGTCTATTGAGGGAAATAATTTGTGTACATTGCTAGCAGTATTAACCGCGTTGCTTGGAAGTCGAGGTGTCGAGTGAAACTCGAAAGATTTCTAATGTTTATAACAGACACAGTTACAGGAATGGTGTAAAAGAATAAAAAAGGTGTTGCTAATTCAAACCACTAAATGTTTCTAAACAGTTAATATCATTCGTCACTTATTACTTTTACCCGTCAAGGCATTATTAAAACCGCAACTTATGTCTGGTTGCTAATTAAAGAAAATACCCAACTTGATCTATATATTATACCCATCTAGATCTATAGATTTTATTCATCTTGACCTATAGATTTTACCCATCTAGATTTATAGATTATACCCATATATATTTATAGAATATACCCAACTAGATCTATAGATTATTCCCATCTAGGTGTATAGATTATACCCATCTATATCTATATAGTATAACAATCTATATCTATAGAATATACCCATCTAGATCTTTAGATTATACCCATATAGTTTTATAGATTATCTAGATGTATATATTATATACACGTCTAGATCTGAAGATTATACCCGTCTATATCTATAGATTATACCAATCTAGATCTATAGATTATACTAATCAAGATCTATATATTATACCAATCTAGATCTGTAAATTATACATCTCTAGATATATAAATTATACCCATATAGATCTATATATTATAACAATCTAAGTTATGGATTATACCCTTCTAGATATATATATATATATATATATATATATACATACATTATATATATATATATACATATATATACATATATATATATATATATACATATATATACATATATATATATATATATATATAATTCCCATCAAGATATATAAATTATAGCCATCTAGATCTATATATTATACCCATCTAGACCTATAGATTATACCCATCTAGACCTATAGATTACACCCATCAAGACCTATAGATTACACTCATCTAGATCTATGGATTATACCCAACTAGATCTATGGATTCTACCCATCTAGATCTATTATTTATTTAATTTTTCTATCTATCAACCTATATAAAGAATTAGTTATTTCATTGTATTGTATTTATCCTTTTTTATTTTTTGTAGTGATAATTTCTCTAAGTTATTTGTATGATCTAATATTTTTTTCTTTACTTTAAACTAAGTTTTTGTTTTGCAAACTTTTGCATATCTTTAATTTACTAAAAATATTTAATTTTATGCACACTTCCTATTTAATTATTACTTCACGAAAGCCGTTTTTATTTCCCATTATAACTTTACTAAAAACACCAAGTTTCGAAATTCTACATGAATAAATATTTTTCTCATTGTTAAATCTTAAAACAGCGGGTTATACGTCTACAATTATGAGACTATGTCAGTGTCTTTTTTGTATGGCAGTTTCTTTCTTTGGCAAATACTACCTGTGTCTATTAGCCCATAAACAACAACATGTGCAGCTAAAAAAGAAAACAGAAAGTGCTAAAAATAGGCTAATTTATTAATGCAGACAAAACAAAAGTCATGTCCAAATGTGCGAAAGTCAGTTGCCTTTTCTCTGCCACAGACGGATCAGAAGAAGAATAGGTTAAGCAAGAAATGCTTATGTCAGAATGAACATTTTATTGAAAACAGCTTCCCTGTCAACTAAGTGAAAGTTACGGAAATTCGACAGTAATGCCAAATCCGTCAGGTTATATGGAGCAACATAGTGCCACGTTCACGTTAACAGTCGGCAGAAAATTATAGATGTTATACTCAGGAGATAAGGTGACTAGACAGATTAAAGAAAACAGATCTTTAGCTAATGGTATACCAAGACCCTATACCGTACACATATAAAGAAGTAAAAAATGATGGTTTTGCCATTAGTTCATGAGGCAATCAAAAGATTTTACAAGAATGGCTGGAGTGAAACCCCTAAGGCTAGAGAAAAGTTTGCTACACAAAGACAGCTTGGAGA
Source organism: Bulinus truncatus (assembly GCA_021962125.1). Lineage (NCBI taxonomy): Eukaryota > Metazoa > Mollusca > Gastropoda > Planorbidae > Bulinus > Bulinus truncatus. The sequence continues at coordinate 291,711 of JAGDYQ010000360.1, read as the reverse complement.
AGATCTTGTGTACGAAAAAAAAATTAGCTATACAGTCTAACATGGAGTGAACTGAAACAAGTTTCTCAAAACAACAGCTGGAGACTTATTGCGCTGGACCTTAACTCCACAAAGAGTTCAATAAGGTAAGAAGCGATTCCGGTCGTTATTGTAAAACAAACACACTTTAAATAACCGCAACATGTTCAGTTTCAAAAGATGTATTCTAGAAGGTCTTTGGCCAAAATTGGTTTTTAATGTAAAATAAGTCAGTTATTCTCTTCTGGATAATTTGACTTCGTTTGTGTTATTTGTGTTTTTTCTATATTGAACCTTTTCTAAGTCTGGACACTGTAAACAATATAGCTAAAAATACTTGCTATTTACAAAATGAGTTATCAGCAAAAATACGTCAGACATGTTTGTAGTGCACCATGGGTTAATATATATATATAACATTTATCTCATTTAGTGAAAGATCATACTCTGGTTTGGAAAAATATTTTCATGCATTTTCCGACATTTATAGTGTGCGAAACCTTTTTTGAAAAAAGGAAATATTTTTAATCACTTGAACTAATGTCATGTTTTAAATTTAAGACAAAAAATAGACTGATTATGGAAATCGGTGCAGTTAAAAAGCTAGGGTATGTCATTTGTCATATTGTTTTAGGTGATTTAAAATTATGTGTGCACGATAACGTTTGTTTCATTTTAAGCATTCGGTGTGTGAAGTCGCTGTTATGATGAGATAAAATCTCTTAGATACTATAAACCACTAATATGGCGGTTTTTATGGTGCCCTTATTTCATCCCCACCATAGTCGATAGTGCATTGGTCATGGAGTCACCACGGGGGACTTAAGCCAAGACCTGAAAATTGTCCTTGGCTGTCACCGGAGATCGAACCAGGTAGATGCATTGGATAGAAATATGTGTTTTAATTTTTTTCTAAAGAAAACGAAAAAATAACATGGAATAAATCATAAATTATTTGCTGATATTTTGAAATAATGCTGCTAATTTATCAAAGGTTTCTATTTTGTTCCATGATAATGATGTTATTAATCCGATGTTTTTTTTATTTGTTTGTGTTATTCTAAGTCATTCTGCCACCAAGTTAAATAAAAGAAACTAATCCTATTACAAAATTATGTTTACCTGAAGGAAAGAAAGTTTTAAATAATTAATTAGACTCTTGATAGTTTTACAGATCTTTATTTTTATGATTAGTATCAAAAGGTTGATAATTCAAATTATAGACTATATATATTAGGGTGGTCCAAAAAAAAGAGGAACATTTTTTTTTTATTTTCTTTGATTTAAACCCCACATTTGATTATCACAATAAAAGTACTCAGAAATATTCAATTTCATAATTTTCAGATGAAATTTAGAGGTTACACAAGCTCTCTGAAAATTTAGGTATGTTCTCCATTTATCACATTGGCTTCAGGAACAGGTGACAGTCAAGCTCAAGCTGTGGTTGAATGTCTGAAGGACTGGGACATTTGTGAAAAAGTAGTAGCATTATGTTTTGACACAAGAGCAAGTAACACTGGGGATTCCAAAGGGGCGTGTGCTTTAATTGAAAAGCTGCTTGAAAATGTCTTATTCATCTTGCTTGCCGCCACCATATGATGGAAATTGTTCTGGAAAAAGTGTTCACCGCATTGAAGATAAATGGGCCCGAATCTGGACCTGATATTTCACTTTTCAAACGATCTAAAGAGCAGTGGCATTTTAATGAGAAGGGATCCTATGATACCGCAGATGGGATGACTGAAGTAGACCTTTTCAAAGAGAGCACATTGCAGTTTGCAATGTCTTCAAATTAGTCCCCCACGAGATGATTACAGAGAATTTTTGGAACTGGCTGACATATTTCTTGGAGAAGCACCACCACGTGGGATTCATTTCCATGCTCCAGGAGCTGTACACAGAGCACGTTGGATGGCAAGAATAATTTATTGCTACAAGATGTGGATGTTTAAGAAGTAGTTTAAACTGAAGCCTTCTGAAGAACAATGACTGTTTCAGTTCCTCTGTTTAGTTTCCAGTACTTGTATGAAACTGTGGTTTCAAACCCCACATCCAGCAAGGGCGCCATAAAATGACCTACAATTTCGGAAGGATTTAGAAAAATATAACTCCGTTAATTCAGTTATTGGAAAAGCAGAAAAAAAATGCTTTCAGTCGACATTTATAGTATCTAAGTGAAATTACAATGGGCCTCGCTTTTTTGATGAAAATATTGATGCCAAGCAAAAGGTTCACATGCTTTAAAATATGCAAGAAAAACCCGGATCTACAAATCGAGCTCAACGTCTTGATTCCAATGGATTATATGCAGACCAGCCCATCAGCTTTTTTGCAACAAACAATACAAAGGCTTTTTTTCTCCATTCTTAGTTTTGCCACATTCATTCCTGGTGATGTCCCCTGAAACATGGAGCAGCAACAATTAAACAATTAAACATGCAGAAAAGGTTGTAACCAGTTTGAAAGCGGAGTGAAACTGATTCAGGATTTCAATGAAGTTTTATGCAGAAAAGAAGACCAGAAGCAATTCTTACTTCAGATGGTGCAAGAACACCAACGATTATATCCGGATGCAAAGAAGACCACAGTGGTTACTAGACTAGCAAAAAGCAGTCAGTGAATATGACGTCCATAAATAGTAAAACTTTGCTTTGTTGCATTATATTATTTTATTAGTTTTGAGGTTGTTATTTCATGTTTAACACTAAACAATTAACATAAACCATTAAATTACTATTTAGTACCAAATCAATGTTTTCATTGCCTTTCTGCAACCCCTAAATATTTCACGATTGTATTCATTTTTTCAGAAAACCCTTTTTTTTTTCTGGCATAACACAATGCAGGCCTTAAATTTAGAAAAATCGAAAAAAAAATGTTTTGGACAACCTTAATATATGCATTAGGGTGCCACTCAAAAAAAAAAATTCTGAGTTTTTACCTTGCCACCCCCAAAATGTGTTAGTAATGTTATAAGAAAAAAATTGGCAAAATTTGACTGTTTTCTGATAATATTTATTGGTAGCTCAACAGTGTCAAAGTTTTGTAATAATAAGTTTTTCGCGACAATACCATACGGTAAACGGTAATCCTGCTGTAACACAAAAAATCAAAAGTTATTTGAAGACACCTATTGCTGTAAAAGAGAACAAACAACTGTTTTGTACATTGCAACAGAATAATAACTTTCAGAGCCTTCAGCTAATTAACATAAAGAGTCAATTCAACATTGTTCCGACTGAAAGATCACTATTCACTAATTACATGTCTTTAAGTCCAAGTAATGATATTCTAGCTGCAGCTGGGACAGTTAGGGTGGACTTGTTAGCATTAGGAAAGTAACGAAGGTGTTTCGCTACTATTTGTAACAAAAACTGTTTCTGTTCATCTTGATTGGTTAGTACTCCATTGAATGCTTGACTCAGGGTCACTCCACGCTCGACTGCATCATTGACGACTTTCAAACTCGCAACTTTCTTCTGGCCAACAATGTAGTTGTTATAAATCAGAAATCAGAAAGTTTATTTTGCTGTAATGTTGGACAGAAGGCTATTCTGATGTTATCGTGTTAAGTGCTGCAACCATGACTAACTTCATTTCAGATGAAATATCATTGTCAAAAAAAAAAAAAACCTACCAGAATTTTACTCACATACCACAGGTGTCCAGATAACAATTTTATTGCTGCTTTGGCAACGGTGTCATTTGTTTCCTTGTAGTTCTCAAATCGTTGAACTAGCTGCCAATCTCTACGGGGAGCAGATGTAGCACATGGTGATGTAAACCAAGAATTCAGGTAGACCTTAAGTATCAAAGTGTTGAAGTGACCCAGTGATGACAATTCACGTGCAGTAAGTTAGAACTGAGAACGTCAAATGAACATCTTAAAGCTGTAAATCAGTTTTGCCATCCACCGGGCCCGGTGATAAGCTCCAGGAGCCAGAATCTTTTCATCTGCACCACAAGCTGCGCCTAGAAAAAGAAGCTCACGATAATCATCTTTGGGCTGAAACAGTGTTAGCTGATGCTGAATGAAGTAAATGAGTTCATCCCGAACTGGATTGAGAACCACTGCAATTAATCTACATCCATTCCACTTGCCTACATTGATGTGTCAATTGAGCCTCAATTTTTACGAAATCTCTGGAATAACTTGATATTTGGTCCACTAGATGGACCCATCAGTGAATAAAACATCTTTACCACAATGAGTTCCATTACATGGCGCCTGCACGCTAAGCTGATCAATTCTCTGCCAAGTTTCTTCTCCAGAATAATGCAGGCACCTGCATTTATGCCAGTGTTACTAGCCGTAGTGTCGAAACACACGAACTTGATGTTTTCACCAATGTTCCACTCTTGAATAAGATTAAACACGGCAGTTGCTCGGCCTCTCCAGTTCCATTTGGTTATTTTGGTACTCCTGTAAAATGTAGATACCAAACCTGGACTCACAATATTGGTGGATCGGACAATCCTCAGTAGACACTTCAGGTGGTTCGGGGAGTTCATCAGGATCATCGGGATCAAAACCATCGGTTATCTTAGCATATGTTTCACTGTCATTGCTGGCACTAAACTCCATCTTCTTTGCCTCATGTTGAATCCGCTTAGCCTGCTTTTCCTTACGATATTCTTGCTCTAAGCGCCTTTTATGAGACCTTTGTTCTTTCCGAGTTAGTACCATATCCACTAGACACATGCAACCACGCCTCCCTTGCTCTCTTTCTGCTTCAAGATATTTTATGTCTTAATGTACCTGCATCTTAGTTAAAGCTTCAGCATGTGCAACATCAAACAAATAAGTATAACTTTCAGTAAATTGGTGCCCCTTCTCCTTTAGTATCTGTTCTGCGGGATACGTTTTTTCTTATTCCAATCCATGCTGAATGGAGATCCTTTATCTTGGCAATTATGTGGCATTCTTTGCGAACTGGAATGCGTGCCTTATGCCAGAACTGAACAACTTCTTTCATTGTCATTGTGGCACTAGCAGTAATATATATTGCACTGACATGAAAATATAAAAAGTAACAGAAATTATATAAATAAGTAACAGAAATTGCCTCCGGTTTGCGTTGTGTGTCAAATACAGGCATTTTCGCATATAATATAAAACTTCGACTCCTTTTAGCTACCTCTAAATATCACTGTATCTTCATGAAACTTGGTAAAATTACTTAGCATAACAAAAGGAAAAAAATTAGGGGGTTGGACAATAAAACTTAAAAAAAAAAATTTTCCCTATACATTGAGCGGCACCCTAATATATATATATATATACTAGTTGCAAGTACCCGGCTTTGCCCGGGTTTAAAAAAAGGTTTTCTGTTTACCTTCTGTTCTCTCCCTACCCCCTCTCTCCCTTCCTCTCTCCCTCCCTCCCTCTCCCTCCTTCCCTTCCCCCTTTTCTCCCTCCCTCCTTCTCACTCCCTCTCTCTCCCATTTCTCTCCCTCCCTCCCACCCTCCCTCTCCCATCTCCCCTCTCCCCCTCCTTCTCTCCCCCTGTCCATTCCCCTCCCTCCCTCTCTCCCCCTTCCTCCTTACCTCTCTCCCTCCCTGCCCCTCTCTCTCTTTATCTCTTCCTCCCATTTCTCCCATCCTCTCTCTCCCTCTCTCCTTCCCTCCCCTCTCTCTCCCTCCCTAACCCCTCTCTCCCTCCCTTCTTTCTCCCTCCCTCCCTCTCCACCTCTCTCCCTCTTCCTCCCTCCCTCATTCCCTCTCTCCCTCCCTGCCCCCTCACTCTTTACTCTCTCCCTCCCTCTCTCCCACCCTCTCTCCCTCCCTCTCTCCCTCCCTCTCTTTCTCCCTACCCCCTCTCTCCCTCCCTTCCTTTCTCTTTCCTTCCCTCCCTTTCTCTCTCCCTCTCTCCCTCCCTCTCCCATCTCCCTCTCTCTCCCTCCCTCTTCCATCTCCCTCTCCCCCTCCTTCTCTCCCTGTCCATCCCCTCCCTCCCTCTATCCCCCTCCCCTCCCTCCCTCCTACCCTCCTTTCTTCTCTCCCCCTGCCCCCCTCTCTCTCTTTACTTCTCCCTCCCTCTCTCTCTCTCTCTCTCTCTCTCTATATATATATATATATATATATATAAATACTTATTATTATGGCTTCACACTTCTTCTAAAATCCTTCATTCCTCAACCTGTACAAATAGGGAAGCATGAAAAAACATCAACAATTCTTTGCAGCACAAAGACACAATATAGCACCAGCGCGCAAGCTCTATTCGATCATCGGGAAATGACGTCACAGAGGAATTTTATCTATGGCGCCGTCGAGATTACTTTAATATAGTAAAATACTAAAATAAAAATAATTAATTACAATTAAACTACCCATCGAGATGAAACGAAACCTGTCCTATAACCTTCCCCATGTAATTATGTGTATGTGTAACAAATTTCACGTTTTTTGGTTTTCTGGATCTTGAGTTATAAGGGAACAGACAGACAGACAGACAACAAATGCGTCTTTTAAGTATATATATATATATATATATAGAGAGAGAGAGAGAGAGAGAGAGAGAGATGAGAGAGAGAGAGAGAGAGAGAGAGAGAGAAGAGAGAGAGAGAGAGAGAGAATACAATTATTTCCATGTTGAATCATGTATTTATAAACGTATCAACTTTATAAGAACATGTGTATAAGTTTAAATTACATTAGCTGGCCTGCATCACTTGTTGGGTTTGAGTATTTGACACCTCCACCGTCCATGATTTCACATGTTACAGATTTCCCTGCGTTAGTGTCGTCAACTGTGACGGTAGCACCTGAGTTGACGCCGTTGACCTATTAGTGTTAATACAATAATGGCTTAAAATATTTTTTACTATAATTAAAGCTTTTTTTTTTCGTCACTAACAAGTAGGATTGAAATAATTCTGGTATAATGAATGACCTGAAACAAGGATTTTGATATGAAATTAGTCGAATTTTCACTTCTCTGGATTTTTTCTTGAAAAATTAATCTCCACTTTCCACAATTAGCCCTCCAATAAAAACAAATTGTTATTGATATCGTTAAAATAAAGTCCAAACATAAGAAAAATACCCATAGACTGTATTAAATTTGTTTAGATCATACACTGCTATAGAAATTATATTTCCTTGAATAAGTTAGGGTACCTATATAAACTTGTTATTTCATGTATTTCTGGCGTCCAAGTTCTTATTTAGTGATACAATAATATTAACTACTTATATGATCTTTTTATAAAAAAATAGTTTTGTTTGTTTGATTGTACTAGTAAAAAAGGACCGGTACCCGGCATCAGTCTATATACTCGCAGTGGCCCCAAGGACATAAACAGATTAATGTAGCCAAAATACATTTCAGAATAGGGACAACTAATAGTACATCAAATAAAGTTCATATGTTAAATAGTTCATCCCAAAGAAAATAATCCTCACTATGGGTAATCAATCTTAACATAAACAACCCCGGATGATTAAACTCTTAAAATCTTAAATCCTTCATAATATTTTAATGGACTCCTTTCCAAACAGTTCTTCATTTTATGTTTTATGATGTTCAAAATTACATATTTAAAAAAAAAAGAGAGACGTGAGTGAGTGCCAGTAAGTTAAGCGAAACGCTACATGTTTAGCAGGTGGTTTATTTACTGTTATACACATTGTAGCATAGTACAATTAACTAAGAAAATATTGCCAACCCGGCAGTGCCGAACCCCAGTAATCCATTCCCCGTAGATCATGGTATGTCTCTCAAACCAGGATGTAGAGCATCATCAAAATCATGCCATATAATTTCTATGATACTCTCCACAAACCCCTGCCTTGCCATTCTGACCGATCGGCAGTACACACACCCTGCTGGTCTGGTCATTTTGGGCAAGGCTTAAAACCCTTTTTTCTGCCATCCCGGCAGATGATAGCGGACACTCACCCCGCCGCTCTGTAGGCATGGCAGACATGCATCAGCACCGCCAACAATGCTGGTGTGGTAGACACGCACACTATCATGTTGGCTTTAGTGGAATTCCATAGTGCCGAAAGAGTTTTCCTAGAGTCTATATATCTATACTCTCAAACACCTTCTCAAAGTTTACAAAATTGACATACAATATTGAGTTCCATTTTAGTGACAGCTCAACTATGAGGTAACCATTTTTTTTGGAAGCTTGAAAAGGTAACCTATCTTCCAGTCTGCTGGTAGGTCTTCTTCATCCCATATCTTTCTAGAGAGATGGTCATCTCTACTAATGCATTGAATTCTGCTTTTAGTGCTTCTGCTGGAATGTCATCTGCTCTAGCTGCTTTTCCATTCTTCATCAATGTGATGGCTTTCCTGATCTCCTCCCTTTTTGGGCTTTTTGCAGCTGATCGGCCAATCCACTTTAAATGTTTAGAGGATTCGGTGGTGCTAGTCTATTCAGGAGTTCCTCAAAGTGTTCAACTTATCTGTCTGTGTTTGTTTTGGCCCTGCTTGTCTTTGACAGGTCTTTCTGGCTTGTTCATCTTCCCTGAGAGTCTCTTGGTTATGATGTATATCATTTTCATGTCTCCGCTATATGCTGCCTGTTCTGCCTCCGCTACCAACCCCATTTACATAGTTTTTCTTGTCCTTCCTAATACTCACCTTCACTACCCTGTGTGATTCTGCATATTTTCTTTGAACCTTACACTTTTTTGCCCTGTATTTACTGTTGTTGATTGCTGCCTTCTTTTTCCTTCTGTCTTCTATCATGTTCAGAGTTTCTGTTGATAGTTCTTGGCTTCACTACCTTTTGGAAAGACTATCATATTGTGTCTTTCACTTGAGTACACTATATTGCTCTTCAACCAATTCTCGAAGTTGAACTGCTCTTTTGTTTTAGGGTCTCTCAGAACGACAATGTTGTATTTGATTCTTCTGCCTGATATATTGTTGTAAATTCATTCGTTACCCCAAGAGTATGAGTGTTCATGGCTTGTTTATTTCCAGTGTTTTTGGTCCCTATTTTGGCGATGAGGTCTCCCGTGAGGATTGTGAGATCCTTGTTTGGGAAATTCTCCAGAATATTTTGGAGTCTGCTGTAGAATTGACCATTTTCCTTTTCGCCCCTGTCATTAGTTGGTGCATAGCACTGGATTGTATCATTTCTATTGTTATAAGATGTCCATTAGGTTTGTTTATAAAGTCCATACACAAAATGGAAAAAAAAAATGATTGCTTTAAAATATACAATTAAAAAATATTTTAGTCGACTTGGTTTATCGTAAATAACTTTTAACACGATCTTTGTCCATTGTTGATAGTGCCCATGAATGTCCAAAGCATACACTGTACTTGTTCTTATATATATATCTATGGAGAGCTAGTTACCGGCCAGATGAAAACAGGGCGACCTAAAATGCGCTACAAAAACACCTGCACCATTAACCCCAACTCCTGGGAGAGCCAAGCAGCCGACCGCCAGTCCTGGAGGCTCGCTGTCCGGCAGGGTTCATTGCGCGCAGAGGCTGAGCAACAGGATAATGCTGCCCTGAAAGAACAAGACGGAAGCGGTAAAAAGAACAGCTACACCATCGTCTCTCGAGACGGACGGATGCCGACGACGATATATATATATATATATATATATATATATATATATATATATTGTCTTAGAACCTGTTTTTCTATGGTGGGCATTTTTTACAATCCAAATAAAAAACCTATAAATTCAGCAATAACGAATGATGCAATCTATGAAACATATATTATTTCAGGAGGTTTTCCCAGTTATATCGGATACTATTCTAATAGTTTCAGAAGCAAAGACTCATTTTGATGGTTATCACATCAGATTGTAAAAGAAGGGAATAAAAATAAAATTTGAATTTTGAATGCTTTCCTGAAAGTAAATTAACAGACGCAACATTATCATATTTTTTAAAAGTACTAAGTAGATATGTAGTCACTGTTGTAAGATTTAGTGACTCCCTTTTTGTTAGCTCACATACACATAATATCCCTCATTGTTTAGAACACTTTTTACAGATTTCAAAATGGCTTTGGAATATCGATGTGCTAACTCTGATACACATTAAAAGCTTGTGGTCGAAAGCATTGATAGTCCTGTGGGTGGACTCTATATTACTGACTGTGACGGAAAAAAATAAATCGCTGCTGGCCAAAAAATAGCCGCCCACCCGGCCCCAGCCGACCTCTCCGCCCAAAAAAAAACTATGTTAAGTAAGTATTCCAAATGTATAGAATATAAAGATGCATACAATTATTTACTGTTTTCCGTATGTCAAGATAGCGTAAAATAAAAATCACAGAAAATCATTTTAAGCTGATTAACGAGGTACGGGTGTGTGCTTGGGGATGTCTATAGACATAATGTCTAATTCTTTATACACCCCTGTATTATCATTCATCTAATTTGATTATTTCGGCCTCTCTTAATCTTTTTTTCATGTTCTGTTAGTGGGCGTAGTCCTTGTTAAAAATTCATTAGGGCACAAACAGGAATGGAAAACTCTAATATATTCGAAAAATTGTTTTTCTCCCTCCTGTGACTTGGAATCACAGTAACGGGGAAATGAAGGTTCTAAAACGAAAAATGTAAAAACATGACACACAAAGAAGGACATAAATCTCGGAGGTTTTTTAAGCTAGTTTCCTTTTTGTCAGTGTCATTGGGAGTAATATAACCTAATTGTGTATTTTGTTTTAAATGTGATATTACAATATAGTTTTATTACACAAAAATAGCCTTTTCGGCTAAGCAAAAACTGTCTCGTTTTATTTTAACAATACGAAAACTGTAAATTTTAAAATATGAAACTGAAACTATTGATGTATGTAATGTATGCTATGTTATTCATCATAGACATCCATATCGTTAAGCCAAATATACGCCTAACTTGACCTGCTAAATTCTTTTGACATTAAAATTACATATAGTTCCTTATTTTTCTTTTAATTGATCGGGATTAAGAAATTTAATAATTTTAATCTGAAATTAACATTCCTTCAATTCTTTTACATGCCATACGTTTTTTTCAAGGTATCGAAAGCCTCGTATATTGTTTACGTCTTTTGTAGTCTATCGGAAAACGTATAAGGAAATGGGTTTATCTCAAGCTGAGAAATTCAATAGTATTACAAGAAATGTAAGTGCCTTTAATGCGAAGGTTGAGATACTTCCCTGGTCTCAAACTTTTAATTAGTTGTATTCAGGCATATTGTTTTGTAAATTAAAAGCATCTTCCTTATTCTAGTGTCAAAAATAATTAGAACACTAATTTATAGTCAATCTCTACAATTACCTAAACGGTATGTCGGATTAATCCAGATAGGGGTCAAATATCTGGCCACTCCTATATACATGTATGTCATATTTGTCTCCGTATATAATTCCGTATGTCATATTTGTCTTCGTATATAATACCGTATGTCAGATTTGTCTCCGTATATAATGCCGTATGTTAGATTTGTCTCCGTATATAATGCCGTATGTCAGATTTGTCTCCGTATATAATGCCGTATGTAGGATTTGTCTCCGTATATAATGCTGTATGTCAGATTTGTCTCCGTACATAATGCCGTATGTCAGATTTGTCTCCGTATATAATGCCGTATGTAGGATTTGTCTCCGTATATAATGCTGTATGTCAGATTTGTCTCCGTATATAATGCTGTATGTCAGATTTGTCTCCGTATATAATGCCGTATGTTAGATTTGTCTCCGTATATAATTCCGTATGTCAGATTTGTCTCCATATATAATGCTGTATGTCAGATTTGTCTCCGTATATAATTCCGTATGTCACATTTGTCTCCGTATATAATGCTGTATGTCAGATTTGTCTCCGTATATAATGCTGTATGTCAGATTTGTCTCCGTATATATTGCCGTATGTCAGATTTGTCTCCGTATATAATGCTGTATGTTAGATTTGTCTCCGTATATAATGCCGTATGTCAGATTTGTCTCCGTATATAATTCCGTATGTCACATTTGTCTCCGTATATAATTCCGTATGTCAAATTTGTCTCCGTATATAATGCTGTATGTCAGATTTGTCTCCGTATATAATTCCGTATGTCAGGTTTGTCTCCGTATATAATGTCGTTGACGACCCACATTGTAAGTCACGTCTATATGAGTCAAGATAACCTTCATTGTAAGAATTTTAAATACATTTTTTTTTTAAATTGATTTTAACCAATTTAATAAATTTACTGAAAAATTATTATATAAACTACAAGATATAACACAATTTAGAAGACACTATCAATTAATATAATTCTGCAATTTGCTTGCTTATATTTTAATCTAAAAAGGAAAAATTGAGAATTTTGATGAATGAGAATATATATTTAAATATATATATATATATATATAATAGCGGTGTGGTTTCAGCGTTAAAAATCGAAAGTAAAGAATTAATACAACAGTATTCCAGTTTAAAATAATAAATATTGCTCCATCTGGTCTCGATTCAATATTTATTTTTAAAAAATTATTCCATTTTAAATAGTTTCTGTGGTTTTTATTATGAAACTTAAAAAGTTCCAAATATTTATTACAACAGAAAGCATTTTAAAATCGTCAAACGTAAACAATAACAATAATCAGACGTACGAGAATAGCGAGCGCCTTCGTCGTAACTAATTTCTTAATTAAAGTTCTTAGAAACTAAATTCTGCTTATTTCTATACAATATTTTCTCAGCTATTATACTATTTCATTTTTTAAAATAAATAGTGCTTTGATTTTTTTTTTCAATTACAAAAAAAGATTATATATTTCAGACTTTCAAGTCAAATATGAGAGCAAAATAATTAAGCAACCTTTATATAATTTAATATAACGTTGTCGCTGAATGGCTAAATCCTTCTCCAGGTTCGATTCCTCTCACGGACATTGCTTTTTTTTTAAATTTTTTTTTATAGTTTATCCTTTTGGATGTTTTAATGAAAAGTAGCAATAACTTATTAGACTCTTTGACACATTTTTTATTGAAATAATTTATTATTTAGAATGTTGCATGGACGAAAAACAACAGCTAATTAGATTTTTTATTTCGTTCATAACTTAAAAAAAAATTAATTTGAAAATATGTATCAAAGCTGAACAATAGTCTATCTCCATGCCAAGGCTTTGCAGAGTACAGCTAGTATTGAAATGTTTTTGTTTTTTTAAGAATGTTTTTTCGTCGTGTCTCATAATTATTGTCCAAAATGGTTTCTGAAAGGACATATTATCAAAAGGACTCTTATATTCCTTAGTGCTGTTTCAACTATTTAATATCTTTTATTAATTTATATTTATTAAAATATATTCTCTCTATCTTACCTTGTATTTTATATTAAAGGGTAAGTAACCCATAGGTATATTGCTGCAGTCTAGTGTCACACTTTGACCACTTACTATAGATTGTGTAGGTACAATGACTATTGGTTTTAAATCTGACGTTGCTGAAATTAAAATGCTCAACTACATTTAGAAGTATAAACACTCATATGATTAAATACTCAACTACATTTAGAAGTATACACACTCATATGTGTATATATATATATATACTAACTGCAAGTACCCGGCTTTGCCCGGGTTTAAAATAAGTTTTCCTGTTTACCTTCTGTTTCTCCCTACCCCTCTCTCTCCCTCCCTCTCTCATCTCCTTCTCTCTCCCTCCTTCTCTCTCCCCCTCTCCCTCTCTCCCCCTCCCTCTCTCCCCATCCCTGCCTCCTTCCTTCTCTCTCCCTCCCTGGCCCCTCTCTCTTTATTTCTCTCCCTCCCTCTCTCTTTATCTCTGCGTCTCTATCCCTCCCTCACTCTCTCCCTCCCCATCTCTCTCCCTCCCTACCCCTCTCTCCATTTCTTTTTCCCTCCCTCCCTCTCCCTCTCTCCCCTCCCCCTCCCTCCCTCACTCCCCCTCCCTCCCTGCTTCCCTCTCTCTCCCTCCCCTACCCCTCTATCTCTCTCTTTATCTCTCTCCCCCTCTCCTTTCCCACCCTCTCTCTTCCACCATCCCTCCCATCTCCCTCTCTCTCCCTCCCTCCCTCTTCTTCTCTCCCCTCCCCCTCCCTCCCTCCCTCACTCCCCTCCCTTCCTCCTTCCCTCTCTCTACCTCCCTACCCCCTCTCTCTCTCTCTCTCTGTACAATTAAACGTCAAATTACGCTTCTTAAATAAACAGAAAACCTTATTTTAAACCCGGGCAAAGCCGGGTACTTGCAGCATGAAAAAAAAAACAACAACAATATTTTATTTCTTTTTCCGTCCCTAACCCTTTCTTCTCCATCCGTTCAATGTCACATTCACTTGGTACGCGAATACAGGGAATGCCATGTGCATTAATACAATTTGAATACAATAACATTACGATGCAGCACCCGCGCGCAAGTTCAATTCGGCTTTATTAGTAGGAAAGTTTAAAATTAAAAATGTATCATCAGGAAATGACGTCACAGAGGATTTTTATTTATAGCGATGGCGTTAAAATACTAAAATAATTTAATTACAATTAAACTACCCATTCAGATGGAACGAATCCTGTTTCATGACCTTCCCCTTGTAATTATGTGTAGGTGTACCAAATTTCACGTCTGGATCTTGAGTTTTAAGGGAACAGACAGACAGACATACAGCAAATGCGTCTTATATATATATATATATATATATATATATATATATACAAACATATATATATATACACACACACAAATATATACAGATAATCATTTATATATATACACAGACATATATATCTACACATTTATAACGTACGCTTCAGGTCACGAACAATTTTGGTTTCGAGTTAAAAATTTAAACTTTTCTTGGGTGCCGAACAGGTTATTGGGTTAAGAACGGGTGTGAGAGAGTGCAAGGTTTAAAAATAGAGATATATTGTCAGGTATCGTACAAACTAAAGCTCAGAGACCTAGTAAAAAATGGGCCTAAAAGTCTATGACAACGACGTGGATTGAGAGCCGTACTGAATAACTAACTGTGGATGAAGTTTTTTATCTTAGGAATAATCAACTTAAACATTAAAGGAGTAAGAGTTGACTAATGATAAGGATCCAGTTATTGTTTTACTGCCAGGATTTAGTAAATTTGCAACAAATGGACAGACGTCGAAGGCTTCATTATGAACCGAAATCTCAATGGGACAGCCAACATGAATGATAATAACTCTATGACCAATATCAGAAAGAATATCTACCAAAGACAGTGATACATTTCATTAAATCTTTTCTGTATACAGAAAGAGATTCGTAGTCAGATACAGAGAAACAGTTACAAGAAATTATTAAAACGAATTATTCAGAATAGCAAGGATTGTGATTGATTTCCCATTTTCGTTTTCTTCATAAAAAAGAAAGACTAAATCATTTTTTTTATAAATTATATTTTATTTATTTTGTGTATTCCTTTTCTTTTAAATTGATACGTGAAGTATACTTTCTCTTTGCATTGTGTCAGGTAAAATACCAGGTATTTTTATGTCAATAGAAAAACAACATTCTTTTAACTTAAAAAAGACTGTCTTATTTTCAAGATGTTTATGTAAAGTTTTAGGTAAACGAAACGAATTAAGTTCGTAACAATACAGCCCCATAGCGTGAAAATTCTACAGCAGGGGTCAGGCATTCTACAGCAGGGGCCAGGCAATAGCAGGGGGCAAGGTAATACATTTTACTAAGTAGAGCAAATAAGCAGAGGGGGCCAGACAAAACGCAGGGGGGACTGGCCCCCCTGCCCCCCCCCCGCTCGCTACGGGCCTGTAACAATAGGTATCAAGTCAAATTTTTTGTTAGTATTAAAATTAATAAATAATATATTTAGATATGTGCTAATTCTTGCAGAAGCTTTTATCGGCAAATATTGTTGTTTAATGATATTTTATAATTAATTTAAAAGCTCTGACAATTAGATTTGCTAATTCTATTTTATTGCTATATTTGATTTTTCTTTCGATGGAAAGGCACATGTTCGTTGGAACACAACATCTTTCTGATGCATTCGGCAGTATGATTCTTGAAACAAATCATTCTCCTTCTGGCTAATATTGGGACGGATGGTCTTGCGGTAAAGCCAACCTAAATACGCCTGGTTAGATCTCCGGTGAGCACCAATGAATATTTCAGATTATGATGAAAGATCTCGATATATCTCCCTTGGTGCCTCCTAAGCTATTGCATTGTCGGCTATGGTGGGGATGATAGAAGGGTATCTTAAAAACTGTCTTATAAGTGGTTTATAGGATCTAAAAGATTTATTTTCATCCTTACAGGGACTTCACAGTCTACTGCCGAACAGTTTAACACCTGGTAGCTGACTGTCAAGTTTATGGGTGCGACTACGAAAAATCGTCAGAATACTTGCGGTGGACGTTAAACATTTTTCGCGGAAATGCAGTACTGAAGTTGTTAAGTTACAATACTAGAGTGCAGTACTGAAGTTGTTAAGTTACAATACTAGAGTGCAGTACTGAAGTTGTTAAGTTACAATACTAGAGTGCAGTACTGAAGTTGTTAAGTTACAATACTAGAGTGCAGCACTGAAGTTGTTAAGTTACAATACTAGAGTGCAGTACTGAAGTTGTTAAGTTACAATACTAGAGTGCAGTACTGAAGTTGTTAAGTTACAATACTAGAGTGCAGCACTAAAGTTGTTAAGCTACAATACTAGAGTGCAGTACTGAAGTTGTTAAGCTACAATACTAGAGTGCAGCACTGAAGTTGTTAAGTTACAATACTAGAGTGCAGCACTGAAGATGTTAAGTTACAATACTAGAGTGCAGCACTAAAGTTGTTAAGTTACAATACTAGAGTGCAGTACTGAAGTTGTTAAGTTACAATACTAGAGTGCAGTACTGAAGTTGTTAAGTTACAATACTAGAGTGCAGCAATGAAGTTTTTAAGTTACAATACTAGAGTGCAACACTGAAGTTGTTAAGTTACAATACTAGAGTGCAGTACTGAAGTTGTTAAGTTACAATACTAGAGTGCCGTACTAAAGTTGTTAAGTTACAATACTAGAGTGCAGTACTGAAGTTGTTAAGTTACAATACTAGAGTGCAGTACTGAAGTTGTTAAGTTACAATACTAGAGTGCAGTACTGAAGTTGTTAAGTTACAATACTAGAGTGCAGCACTGAAGTTGTTAAGTTACAATACTAGAGTGCAGTACTGAAGTTGTTAAGTTACAATACTAGAGTGCAGCATTAAAGTTGTTAAGTTACAATACTAGAGTGCAGTACTGAAGTTGTTAAGTTACAATACTAGAGTGCAGTACTGAAGTTGTTAAGTTACAATACTAGAGTGCAGTACTAAAGTTGTTAAGTTACAATACTAGAGTGCAGTACTAAAGTTGTTAAGTTACAATACTAGAGTGCAGTACTGAAGTTGTTAAGTTACAATACTAGAGTGCAGCACTGAAGTTGTTAAGTTACAATACTAGAGTGCAGCACTAAAGTTGTTACGTTACAATACTAGAGTGCAGTACTGAAGTTGTTAAGTTACAATACTAGAGTGCAGTACTGAAGTTGTTAAGTTACAATACTAGAGTGCAGCACTGAAGTTGTTAAGTTACAATACTAGAGTGCAGTACTGAAGTTGTTAAGTTACAATACTAGAGTGCAGTACTGAAGTTGTTAAGTTACAATACTAGAGTGCAGCACTAAAGTTGTTAAGCTACAATACTAGAGTGCAGTACTGAAGTTGTTAAGCTACAATACTAGAGTGCAGCACTGAAGTTGTTAAGTTACAATACTAGAGTGCAGCACTGAAGATGTTAAGTTACAATACTAGAGTGCAGCACTAAAGTTGTTAAGTTACAATACTAGAGTGCAGTACTGAAGTTGTTAAGTTACAATACTAGAGTGCAGTACTGAAGTTGTTAAGTTACAATACTAGAGTGCAGCAATGAAGTTTTTAAGTTACAATACTAGAGTGCAACACTGAAGTTGTTAAGTTACAATACTAGAGTGCAGTACTGAAGTTGTTAAGTTACAATACTAGAGTGCCGTACTAAAGTTGTTAAGTTACAATACTAGAGTGCAGTACTGAAGTTGTTAAGTTACAATACTAGAGTGCAGTACTGAAGTTGTTAAGTTACAATACTAGAGTGCAGTACTGAAGTTGTTAAGTTACAATACTAGAGTGCAGCACTGAAGTTGTTAAGTTACAATACTAGAGTGCAGTACTGAAGTTGTTAAGTTACAATACTAGAGTGCAGCATTAAAGTTGTTAAGTTACAATACTAGAGTGCAGTACTGAAGTTGTTAAGTTACAATACTAGCGTGCAGTACTGAAGTTGTTAAGTTACAATACTAGAGTGCAGTACTAAAGTTGTTAAGTTACAATACTAGAGTGCAGTACTGAAGTTGTTAAGTTACAATACTAGAGTGCAGTACTGAAGTTGTTAAGTTACAATACTAGAGTGCAGCACTGAAGTTGTTAAGTTACAATACTAGAGTGCAGCACTAAAGTTGTTACGTTACAATACTAGAGTGCAGTACTGAAGTTGTTAAGTTACAATACTAGAGTGCAGTACTGAAGTTGTTAAGTTACAATACTAGAGTGCAGCACTGAAGTTGTTAAGTTACAATACTAGAGTGCAGTACTGAAGTTGTTAAGTTACAATACTAGAGTGCAGTACTGAAGTTGTTAAGTTACAATACTAGAGTGCAGCACTAAAGTTGTTAAGCTACAATACTAGAGTGCAGTACTGAAGTTGTTAAGCTACAATACTAGAGTGCAGCACTGAAGTTGTTGTTACAATACTAGAGTGCAGCACTGAAGATGTTAAGTTACAATACTAGAGTGCAGCACTAAAGTTGTTAAGTTACAATACTAGAGTGCAGTACTGAAGTTGTTAAGTTACAATACTAGAGTGCAGTACTGAAGTTGTTAAGTTACAATACTAGAGTGCAGCAATGAAGTTTTTAAGTTACAATACTAGAGTGCAACACTGAAGTTGTTAAGTTACAATACTAGAGTGCAGTACTGAAGTTGTTAAGTTACAATACTAGAGTGCCGTACTAAAGTTGTTAAGTTACAATACTAGAGTGCAGTACTGAAGTTGTTAAGTTACAATACTAGAGTGCAGTACTGAAGTTGTTAAGTTACAATACTAGAGTGCAGTACTGAAGTTGTTAAGTTACAATACTAGAGTGCAGCACTGAAGTTGTTAAGTTACAATACTAGAGTGCAGCACTGAAGTTTTTAAGTTACAATACTAGAGTGCAGCACTGAAGTTGTTAAGTTACAATACTAGAGTGCAGCACTGAAGTTTTTAAGTTACAATACTAGAGTGCAGCACTGAAGTTGTTAAGTTACAATACTAGAGTGCAGCACTGAAGTTGTTAAGTTACAATACAAGAGTGCAGCACTGAAGTTGTTAAGTTACAATACTAGAGTGCAGTACTGAAGTTGTTAAGTTACAATACTAGAGTGCAGTACTGACGTTGTTAAGTTACAATACTAGAGTGCAGTACTGAAGTTGTTAAGTTACAATACTAGAGTGCAGCACTGAAGTTTTTAAGTTACAATACTAGAGTGCAGCACTGAAGTTGTTAAGTTACAATACTAGAGTGCAGTACTGAAGTTGTTAAGTTACAATACTAGAGTGCAGCACTAAAGTTGTTAAGTTACAATACTAGAGTGCAGTACTGAAGTTGTTAAGTTACAATACTAGAGTGCAGCACTAAAGTTGTTAAGTTACAATACTAGAGTGCAGCACTAAAGTTGTTAAGTTACAATACTAGAGTGCAGTACTGAAGTTGTTAAGTTACAATACTAGAGTGCAGTACTAAAGTTGTTAAGCTACAATACTAGAGTGCAGTACTGAAGTTGTTAAGCTACAATACTAGAGTGCAGCACTGAAGTTGTTAAGTTACAATACTAGAGTGCAGCACTGAAGATGTTAAGTTACAATACTAGAGTGCAGCACTAAAGTTGTTAAGTTACAATACTAGAGTGCAGTACTGAAGTTGTTAAGTTACAATACTAGAGTGCAGTACTGAAGTTGTTAAGTTACAATACTAGAGTGCAGCAATGAAGTTTTTAAGTTACAATACTAGAGTGCAACACTGAAGTTGTTAAGTTACAATACTAGAGTGCAGTACTGAAGTTGTTAAGTTACAATACTAGAGTGCAGTACTGAAGTTTTTAAGTTACAATACTAGAGTGCAGCACTGAAGTTGTTAAGTTACAATACTAGAGTGCAGTACTGAAGTTGTTAAGTTACAATACTAGAGTGCAGTACTAAAGTTGTTAAGTTACAATACTAGAGTGCAGTACTGAAGTTGTTAAGTTACAATACTAGAGTGCAGTACTGAAGTTGTTAAGTTACAATACTAGAGTGCAGTACTGAAGTTGTTAAGTTACAATACTAGAGTGCAGCATTGAAGTTGTTAAGTTACAATACTAGAGTGCAGCACTAAAGTTGTTAAGTTACAATACTAGAGTGCAGTACTGAAGTTGTTAAGTTACAATACTAGAGTGCAGTACTGAAGTTGTTAAGTTACAATACTAGAGTGCAGCACTGAAGTTTTTAAGTTACAATACTAGAGTGCAGCACTGAAGTTGTTAAGTTACAATACTAGAGTGCAGTACTGAAGTTGTTAAGTTACAATACTAGAGTCCAGTACTGAAGTTGTTAAGTTACAATACTAGAGTGCAGTACTGAAGTTGTTAAGTTACAATACTAGAGTGCAGTACTGAAGTTGTTAAGTTACAATACTAGAGTGCAGCACTAAAGTAGTTAAGCTACAATACTAGAGTGCAGCACTGAAGTTGTTATGTTACAATACTAGAGTGCAGCACTGAAGTTGTTAAGTTACAATACTAGAGTGCAGCACTGAAGTTGTTAAGTTACAATACAAGAGTGCAGCACTGAAGTTGTTAAGCTACAATACTAGAGTGCAGCACTGAAGTTGTTATGTTACAATACTAGAGTGCAGCACTGAAGTTGTTAAGTTACAATACTAGAGTGCAGTACTGAAGTTGTTAAGTTACAATACTAGAGTGCAGCACTGAAGTTTTTAAGTTACAATACTAGAGTGCAGCACTGAAGTTGTTAAGTTACAATACTAGAGTGCAGCACTGAAGTTGTTAAGTTACAATACTAGAGTGCAGCACTGAAGTTGTTGTTACAATACTAGAGTGCAGCACTGAAGTTGTTAAGTTACAATACTAGAGTGCAGTACTGAAGTTGTTAAGTTACAATACTAGAGTGCAGCACTAAAGTTGTTAAGTTACAATACTAGAGTGCAGTACTGAAGTTGTTAAGCTACAATACTAGAGTGCAGTACTGAAGTTGTTAAGCTACAATACTAGAGTGCAGCACTGAAGTTGTTAAGTTACAATACTAGAGTGCAGTACTGAAGTTGTTAAGTTACAATACTAGAGTGCAGTACTGAAGTTGTTAAGTTACAATACTAGAGTGCAGCACTAAAGTTGTTAAGTTACAATACTAGAGTGCAGTACTGAAGTTGTTAAGCTACAATACTAGAGTGCAGCACTGAAGTTGTTAAGTTACAATACTAGAGTGCAGCACTGAAGTTTTTAAGTTACAATACTAGAGTGCAGCACTGAAGTTGTTAAGTTACAATACTAGAGTGCAGTACTGAAGTTGTTAAGTTACAATACTAGAGTGCAGTACTAAAGTTGTTAAGTTACAATACTAGAGTGCAGTACTGAAGTTGTTAAGTTACAATACTAGAGTGCAGTACTGAAGTTGTTAAATTACAATACTAGAGTGCAGTAGTGAAGTTGTTAAGTTACAATACTAGAGTGCAACACTGAAGTTGTTGAGTTACAATACTAGAGTTCAGTACTGAAGTTGTTAAGCTACAATACTAGAGTGCAGCACTGAAGTTGTTAAGTTACAATACTAGAGTGCAGCACTGAAGTTTTTAAGTTACAATACTAGAGTGCAGCACTGAAGTTGTTAAGTTACAATACTAGAGTGCAGTACTGAAGTTGTTAAGTTACAATACTAGAGTGCAGTACTAAAGTTGTTAAGTTACAATACTAGAGTGCAGTACTGAAGTTGTTAAGTTACAATACTAGAGTGCAGTACTGAAGTTGTTAAATTACAATACTAGAGTGCAGTAGTGAAGTTGTTAAGTTACAATACTAGAGTGCAACACTGAAGTTGTTGAGTTACAATACTAGAGTGCAGCATTAAAGTTGTTAAGTTACAATACTAGAGTGCAGTACTGAAGTTGTTAAGTTACAATACTAGAGTGCAGTACTGAAGTTGTTAAGTTACAATACTAGAGTGCAGTACTAAAGTTGTTAAGTTACGTTTGTAATGTTAAATAAGTTGTCGTGGGATAAAAATATATTTTCTTTAAACGTATTATTCAATGCAACGTGTCCTTAATGTTTAGACCCCAATAGCGGTGGAAATTTTAGGTGGTAAGCTAACAGAGGTTAAATTGAACTTTTGCCTCATACGACACTGGAAATAGACCCAAATACAATATATCCTAGATCCTTCCAACTGCTAGGGCCGCCTCTGTAAATATACTTGAAGTACCTATAACAACTTTATACGTTATTTTATTTTTCTTGGTTAGCTCGCTATGAGATGAGGCGTCTTCCCAAAACTTTAGAAATTACGAAGTACTATTTGAATTTTCGAATGATTTATCTTGAACTTGTTCGTTGGGATTGAAAATGTTCACTGTGTTTATGTATGTTAAGTGCGGAGTAAAATATTGTAACTGCAGATTCTACGCTTTCTAAAAAATGTGAAAAATCATGTATTAAAGATCTGTGTCAGATGCACCTATATAACATCATTTACATAAAATGTAAATATTTCTAGTTAACGAGTTTGCCTACAATAGGATAAGTTTTGTTGCTAAAATATAGTTTTGTTTAGATCGTATTCTCAGGTATCAAGGCATTGGGCACCCATAATGCCTCCCAAGGCGGACTGAAACTTCCGCCTCACCCCTTATCTACAGTATATATATATATATATACATGGGCGTCGCTAGGAATTTCTCCAGGGGGGGGGGGCAAAAATTCTCCAGGGGGGGGGCAAATAACAACTTTATGACATTTTTTTTCAAAATGCCCCCCTTGCCCCCCCCCATGAACACGCCCATGTATATATATATATATATATATATCATTATATAAACAAGAGATATATAATAGGTTTAAAACAAATATCGACTCACATATTCCTCCAGTTCCCAACAACACAAGTGTAAATGCATCACTCATCTCTGACTTAACTTCTCCATCCGCCGTTACTCCCTTACATCTAGTAAGAGAAATAAATCAGATTACTAGACGTTCTTTTTTATATTTATTACTAGCTATATAATTTTAGTGGCATTGCTGACAAAAACAATTGTAAATGATCCATTTTTAATGGATTAAGAATACTTTGTTATCAATTTTAGCATTTAAACTTACACGCATTAAATCTGTAAAGTTTTAATTTCCATATATTATATCAAGCTGCCTAATAATGTGATAAAGCCACGCAGACGAAAGAATTTCTAAATGCATTTTTTTGGATAAACATAAAACAGTCAGGTTGTAATTTAATTCATCCTTGGTCTACTAACATTTATTAGTTGTGCAGTCTGCTAACACATACATTATGACATGTCGGAATAAACTTAAAGTGCATTAAGCTGAGATAGAGATCAAATAGAATATAACAAAAAGTAATGAAAGTAAATAGTTATACTTGTATGAATATTTAAAGTCCCCGTCTCAACCACTCAGTCCCGCGTAATGATTTATTTTTACAAAAACTCAATACTGTGTGTCATACTACTGAAGCTACGTAAAAAAATTGATCGATCGCAAATCGATATTGATCCAGTCTAAGAGAAGGATATTTTACAAACAGTGAAAATATAATCATAAAAAATAAATTTAAAACTACCATACACAATTTTGTATTTATTATTACACTTGAATCTCGATAAGTTAGCATTCACTTCAAAGAAACCAATTGGTTTATTCTTTAAACTAGTTGCAAGTACCCGGCTTTGCCCGGGTTTAAAATAAGGTTTTCTGTTTACCTTCTGTTTTCTCCCTACCCCCTCTCTCCCTTCCTCTCTCTCCCTCCCTCCCTCTCCCTCCCTTTCCCTCCCTCCCTTCTTCTCCCTCCCTCTCCCTCCCTTTCCCTCCCTCCCTTCTTCTCCCTCCCTCTCTCTCCCATTTCTCTCCCTCCCACCCTCCCTCTCCCCCTCCTTCTCCCTCCCTGCCCCTCTCTCTCCTCCTTCCTCCTTCCCTCTCTCCCTCCCTGCCCCCTCTCTATCTTTATCTCTTCCTCCCATTTATCCCATCCTCTCTCTCCCTCTCTCCTTCCCTCCCCCTCTCTCCCTCCCTAACCCCTCTCCCTCCCTCCCCTCTCCACCTCTCTCCCTCTTCCTCTCTCCCTCATTCCCTCTCTCCCTCCCTGCCCCCCTTAGTTTTTATCTCTCCCTCCCTCCCTCCCTCCCTCCCTCCCTCCCTCTCTCTCTCTCTCTCTCTCTATATATATATATATATATATATATATATACTTATTATTATGGCTTAACACTTCTTCTAAAATCCTTCTTCATTCCTTTAACTTCCTTAAGCTGTACAAATCGGGAAGCAAGAAAAAACATCAACAATTCTTTGCAGCACAAAGACACAATACAGCACCAGCGCGCAAGTTCTATTCGATCATCGGGAAATGACGTCACAGAGGAATTTTATTTATGGCGCCGTCGAGATTACTTTAATATAGTAAAATACTAAAATAAAAAAAATTAATTACAATTAAACTACCCATCCAGATGAAACGAAACCTGTCCTATAACCTTCCCCATGTAATTATGTGTATGTGTAAAAAATTTCACGTTTTTTGGTTGTCTGGATCTTGAGTTATAAGGGAACAGACAGACAGACAGACAGACAACTAATGCGTCTTATAAGTATAGAGATATTCTAGCTTTAAATTTCTACTGTCCGCTAAAATTCTAATATTTATTTTATATCGCATTAAGAAAAAAGTATTTATATATGCGCATTGTTAGGTTTTGAAAATCCTATTGTTTCTCTTTGTTAATTCAATACACTATCTAGGCATCTCTATAAATAATAGCGGTATGGGTTCTGCGTTTAATCGAATGCGGAAAACAATAATTCTAAATTGCGTCATCACGCGTCTTGATTCGATAAATGTCTCTTTAAAATCTACAGTTTCAAATAGTTTCTGTGGCTTGTAATCATTAAACCCAAAGGCCAAAATGTGAAATAATTTAATTTAAATATTTTTTATTTTTTTTTTTTATTTCTACAACATATTGCCACTTCAAATTGTAATAAAATCATGAACAAATCAGATCTGTCCAAAACCAAAAATAACCTAACCTACTGATCAAACCTAAGGGAATATAACTCTATGTACAAGTTCGCAGGGAACAGCTAGTAAATAAATAATATTCTTGCATAAAATTTAAAATCTCTTAAACGCCATAACCTATTTAAAATATTCTGGCTTAAACCGGCTGTCATTCGTTTTATATATAAACCTGTATTTGGAACAAAAATTGTGTCCAGGTTTATTATTTTTATGAATAATATAACAGTATATTTTTTGGAGGTTTTCAGCCTGCAATATTCGAAGGCAGTGCAGAAGCTAAATAATCAGATCTTCAATATATTAAATGACCTTTGTTCTCTAGCTGGCCAATGTCAGACAATAGCCAGTCTATGTGACAAGCCATTGTCGAAGTGATGATGTGAAAGATATAATTAGGAAAAATCAGGAATAACCAATAAAGTAAGAGAAATTTATTGCCAACAAATTGACCACTTTACATGCATTTAATCTGAACATATTACTTTGAGATTTGTAGTATTTGTTATACTAATGAAGATAATTCTAATAATTTTTCTGTCATTCATTGTGAAAGAAAATGTAAAAGAGTCATTGAAAAATTTTGACGAATCTTTTTTGTACGGGTTAGTGAGTTAAAATATTTTCAATGGTAAGTCATCTCTCAGTGTCATCATTTGTTGCAACAAGATTTACTTTTATGACAGATACATCTGTACTGTTTGTAATATCCTTTAAATATTAAAATAATGACATATCACTCCAACACTAACAGACTATAAAGATTGATTTTCCACACCACAAAATGACGTAAACATATACAGTAGTAAATCTTTTTGTAATAAATTTATGTTGCTTAATTTTGCTATACTAGTCATCCCGCGGCGTAGCTTGCGCCACCTTATTAATTAATATTATTTCTGTAATTATTTTTTTTTTTAAATAAACGATCAAACAAAATAACAGGCTGACATACATGGTATGCAAAACTGAACTTTGACCTATCATGTGCAGACATTATGGTCACTATCTGGTACCTTCCAGCAACTTGATTTTTATTTTATTGTTTACAGATTTTTAGTTAATTCTTTGGATGCCTTGATTCTCGATGAGCTGTCAGACTTAATTTTCTATTGATTGGTTAAATATATTTTAATGCCTTTTTTTAAGTTCAGGATTTTTTTCTTTGAATTTAATTTTTTTTTTTTCAGTTTCTAACAAACATATTTCGGGGGATGGGCGTTTAAATTTGCATTGCTTTTTTTTTTTTTTGGTCTGCCTCAATCCACCCCTTCCCCCAGCACACTTTGGTTATATTTTGATAATATTCAGTACAGATAAATGTTAGTTATTATATTTTTTGTAATGCGTACATATTTTGAAAAAGTTAACATTTGCTTGTTATGCGTCATACATATTTATAATTTTCTTAATCGGGATTTTCCCCAAAACAGCAGCACAAAGAAATCAAAACAAAAGATTTCACCATATCTAATATTTTATTGTCTACACTTCAGCGTTGAATGTATTCTCTTTGCCCACTTTGTAGCCTAAATGAATCCACAAACCAAAGCGAATTTCGCGTATCTAGGTAACTCGCAAAATTCGCCCCTCTTTCGCGGCAATGTATTTATATGGACATCCTCAAACCGCTGAGAATTTCCGCGGCGGTGCAGAGAAATTTCGCGGCATCGCTTCTTGCAGAGTTGTTTAGCGTTTTGCGAGTATAAACAGTCCAAAATGGCTGCCTAGAAACATCGACTCAAATGAAAATCAAGGTTAAAATTCATATAAATGTCTTAAAATTAACAAATAAGACTTACATTTATATATAGAATCATGAATTATATCAGAATATACCAAAAAGTAAGTGTTTTATTAACTTTTAACTTGTAAAATACAATAACTGTAGAAAATATATAATAAGAAGAAAATGTCTTCAAACAAAAAAAAAAAGAAAATTAAAAAAAATCATTATATTCGGTCGGCTAACGCCTAATTTCGCTTCCCTTAGGTGTAGCGAGAGTTTTTCGCGCTTAGAAAAATATCACGTGAGAAATAGCGCAGCGGAAAGTTTCGCTTTTGTTTGTGGATACCTTAATGGTAGCGCCGGCTTCCATAGCATTTTCATATCTTATCTATATTATTACACGATATTCTTTTATTCTAAAATATATTGTTTTAGTCTTCACACATAATTGTATTATTAAAAATGTTGTATTTATTTTTTTTTCAAAATAATCAGTTGACATGCTAATTTTATTTTATGTACAGCATTCCCGCATTTTCTGCTACATAATTTACCGCGACTGGGGATAACACGAGTAATTGAACGTTGTTGACCGCGTCTTACTTGCTTTGACGTATTTGGAAAATTCCATAAGAATAGCTTCTTGCAAGCCGCCGTTGTCCCGCAAGGTTGGGCGAAGAAGATAATTATATATATAATTTATATATATATATATATATATATATATATATAAATTATATATATATATATATATATATATATATATATATACTAGTTGCAAGTACCCGGCTTTGCCCGGGTTTAAAATAAGGTTTTCTGTTTACCTTTTGTTTTCTCCCTACCCCCTCTCTCCCTTCCTCTCTCTCCCTCCCTCCCCCTCTCTCCCTTTCCCTCCCTCTCCCATCTCCTTCTCTCCCCCTCTCCACCCCCCTTCTCCCCCCCTTTCCATCCCTCTCGTTCCCTCTCTCCCCCTTCCTCCCTTCCTCCTTCCCTCTCTCTCCCTCCCTGCCCCCCTCTCACTCTTTATCTCTCATCCCTCCCATTTCTCCCATCCTCCTTCCTTCCTCCCTTCTTTCTCCATCCCTCCCTCTCCCATTCCCCTCTCTCCCTCCCCCTCCTCCCCCTTCCTTCAACCCTAGTTTCCTCTCTCTCCCTCCCTGCGACCCTCTCTCTTTATCTCTATCCCTCCCTCTCTCCCAACCTCTCTCTCCCTCCCTCTATCTCCCTCCCTACTCCCACTCTCTCTCCCTTCCTTTCTTTTCCTTCCCTTCCTTTCTCCCTCTCCCCCTCTCTCTTCCTCACCCCTTCTCTCTCCCCCTCACCCTCTCCCCCTCCCTCCCCCTCCTTCCCTCCTCCCTCTAACCATCCTTTCCTCTCTCCCTTCCCATCCCCTCTCTCTCGCTTTACTCTCCCTCCCCTCTCTCTCTCTCTCTCTCTCTCTCTATATATATATATATATATATATATAT
Source organism: Bulinus truncatus (assembly GCA_021962125.1). Lineage (NCBI taxonomy): Eukaryota > Metazoa > Mollusca > Gastropoda > Planorbidae > Bulinus > Bulinus truncatus. The sequence continues at coordinate 263,174 of JAGDYQ010000360.1, read as the reverse complement.
ATATATACATATTATTATGGCTTCACAATTCTTCTAAAATCCTTCCTCATTCATTTACCTTCCTCAAACTGTACAAATCGGGAAGCACGAAAAAACATCAACAATTCTTTGCATCACAAAGGCACAATACAGCACCAGCGCGCAAGTTCTATTCGATCATCGGGAAATGATGTCACAGAAGAGTTTTATCTATGGTGCCGTCGAGACTACTTTTATATAGTAAAATATACTATAATAAAAATGATTTATTACAATTAAACTACCCATCGAGATGAAACGAAACCTGTCCAAAACCTTCCCCATGTAATTATGTGTATGTGTACCAAATTTTACGTTATTTGATTGTCTGGATCTTGAGTTATAAGGGAACAGACAGACAGACAGACAGACAACAAATGCGTCTTATAAGTATATATATATATATATATATAGAGAGAGAGAGAGAGAGAGAGAGAGAGAGAGATTCGCCTAACATGTTCATCTTATTGCAAAATATACTGACACAGAGAAAACTTGAGACACGAATACGACTCCCATTGTCATCCCTGTGGAGAGGAGGAGGAAACAGAAGATCACTTGTTGTGCGAGTGTCCACGTCTGAATGAGTTCAGGCTGGACGAGTCGGGAAGCTTGCTCACCATTATGCGTTTTAGCACTCTTCAGACGCTGTTTGATACATCAGGTTTAATCTCACGAAACCTAAGGTGCTAAGTCTCGGCTCGTTACCATAAGAGAGAGTTCAAATAGGGTGGAGCCTTAACTATAAGGCAAGCCATGTTTGCAATAAATTGTCCTTTTGAATCAAAAATATCGTTGTTAGGTTTACCTATGATCCAACATTGTTCAAATCAATATTTTCAATAATTAAAATAGCCTTAAAATAGTACATTTCACATCACACTAACATCCCAACAAATTATATTTATATAAAAAAGATAGATGATTTATCATTTTGAAATATTGGTACTAAATTACACACAAGAAAAAAAAAGCTTAATCTTAATTTATTAATGACTAGTAAACAAAGGCCCGGTACCCGGACCGGCGAGTAGGCACTCAGTTGGAGTTGAAAATGGTGATACATATTTGAGCGCGTTAACAATCAGTCTATATACTCGCAGTGGCCCCAAGGACACGAACAGATTATTGTAGCCAAAATACATTTGAGTATAGGGACACCTAATAATACATCAAATAAAGTTCACATGTTAAATAGTCCTTCCAAAATGTCAAGGTCCCCTTGCGGGGTCCCTGCGGTCGTTGTCTATTGGTATGATCACCTACTGAGTTCTGGCCAGCATTTATATTTGTCCAAGCTACGTGGTTACACAGGACGCACAACACAACGAGAAATAAGTGAATACACTACAACACGTTTATATACCTCAAAACAGAATATACATCAGCGGGCCTTACGAAAGGCCGTAGCTTTACCAGCTACCACACAAACAATATATATAATGAACATAATACACCACGACAGAATAGTTAGCTGGGGTGGGGTAGCTCTAAAGGAACTTAGGACTGTGGTGATCGAACACTTGTTCTGCCACCCTGACAGCCTATCTTCCCTCACCCCGCTCGAGTAATAGCACGACTTCACTCAGTCACTCTCTGCCGCCCACTGAATAACCAATTGTAACTAAAAAGTTCCGCGACGCACATCGGATCTCCCGGCATGCGTGCCGAGACTTCCGCTTCACTGACCAATCGCAGTGACCGTGTACGTCACAACGATCACGCGTGATCAGTGGCGCCTTCAAGCATGGGGGATAAAGGGACAAAGAACCCATCCCTCTCCCACTTGAATATAACAAGGGCACAGATTACTTCCCCTATAGACATTCTTTTCCCAGGTGATAACGTGATAAGTGGGTGCTAGTCAGACTGACCACAGTGGGGAACACCTGGGAAGACAAAGCCTTTGTCTATCCTATTTTGTTACCCCCCTCTCGAGTGATAAAATAGGAGAATGTTCTGGATTTCATAAAACTTAAGACACAGAATGTGACACCAAAGAAAATAATTCTCACGATGGGTAAACTCTTAAAATCATAATTCCTTAATAATATTTTAATTGACTCCTTTCCAAACAGTTATTCATTTAATGTTTTATGATGTTTAACATGACGTATTTAAAAAAAAATAATAAGAGAGACGTGAGTGAGTGTAAGTTAAGCGAAACGCTACATGTTTAGCAGGTGGTTTGTTTACTGTTATACACAATGTAGCATAGTACAATGACCCAAATAATATTGCCAACCCGGCAGTGCCGAACCTATGGATTTAGGGGCCCGGTGGGCTTGGCCTCTTTGGGGGGTGCCCCTGTATTTTGACATGAGATAATTGTTTTGGCTTCCCTCAAGCTGGGGCCCGGGGAGAAAGAATCGTTGTGTAGCTTTTATCTGACCTTCAATTAAAAAAAAATAATATTCCATCAATGCAGTTGAAGCCACAGACGCAGACAATATCAGGCCTCTTAAAAAAGGTAACATCAAAGATTTAAACATTATTGTTCTGTAAAACCAGTGCCGAACCTAGGGATTTGGTGTTTGTCCTGTTCGGGGGCCCCTGCATGTTGACATGAGATAATGTACTTAATATTTAATGTAAAAAAAAGATTTTCTGGGGCCCCGTTAGATTTAAACATTATTGTTCTGTGAAGCCAGTGCCGAACCTAGGGATTTGGGGTTTGTCCTGTTCGGGGGCCCCTGCATGTTGACATGAGATAATGTACTTAATATTTAACGTAAAAAAAGATTTTCTGGGGCCCCGTTAAGCTGTGATAATACTTAAATCTCACTCCAAAGAGAAAAATCTTCATTATGGGCTCAGAAGCATAACAAAAATAAACCCAAACTATTAAACGTTGAATCTAACATCCAACTATAGCCTACATAATTTGCGCACACAAAACCTTATCATTGATACATCTTAATTCCTTCATAATATTTTAATGGACTCCTTTCCAAACAGTTTTTCATTTTATGTTTTATGATGTTCAACATGACGAAGTTAAAAAAAAGAGAAAGACGTGATTGAGTGCCTGTAAGTTAAGCAAAACGCTACATGTTGAGCAGGTGGTTTAATTATTGTAATACACATTGTAGTATAGCACAACATATCGTACTGAGAATAAAATAAGATAATACTGCCAACCCGGCAGTGCTAAACCTGTGGATTTTGGGGTCCTGTGGGCCTGGCCTCTTTAGAGGTCTCTGAATTTTGACATGAGATAATGAAATTAATATTGAATTTTTTTTTGGCAACCCTTAAGCTGGGGCCCGGAAAGACAGAATCGTTGTGCAGCTTTTATCTGACCTTCAATTAAAAAAATATTCCATCCATCCAGTTAAGGCCGCAGACGCAGAAAACATTAGGCATCTTAAAAAAGAAAGACATATCAAAGCTTTCAACATTATATTTCTGTGAAGCCAACGCCGAACCAAGGGATTTTAGGCCTCTTCGGGAGCCACTACATTTTGACATGAGATAATGTACTTAATATTTAGTTTAAAAAATATGTTGCATTGTAAACATTGTGTACGGCGCTACTCAAACTCAACCCTTGTTCAATTCATTCATGTGACGTAATAGTAAAAAAAAATGCAAAAAAAAATATTGTGACGTTAGTAATAAAAGGGAAATAATTGTATATTAGAAATAGACATAAACAATATAAATATTACATTATATTGAGGTATCCGTAATACAAAATTTGTTTGATTTAAAATTTAGATTGTGGAAAATAATACAGAATATTAATTGAACGATTTCTGTAAATATTTCTTTTATGATTGATTGTCATTTATTAACAAATTTAATACCATAGATATATTACGATATTGTAAGATAACCATAGACATATGCTCTGTGGTGCTTTCCGCTACAGTCAATATCAAGATACACTAGCATGATTTTGCTACCTCTCCTAAGATCGCTTAATTGCCCTTTGGCAATTATTGAAGCGGTAGACAACAGTATTACATTGTGATTGCCATTTGGCTTTCAAAATCTCACCCGCCGTATGTTAGTGTAATGAGTTTGGTCACCACGGCACTAAACATATGGCTGGTTCAATGCCATTACTGGCAGCCAAGTAGGAGACATCTTACTCGGCCAGCCAGTTGGTAGGCGGATCATGCATGTTAAGAAGAAAACAGTAAATGTTTCTGCCATCTTTGAATTGTTTATGCCGCCGTCTTGGATGACGGAAGTCACGATGACAGACGGAAGTGCGATGAGAGACACCGGAGCACATGATGTATTTTTTTTTGTATTATAGATCTTTTATTTCGTTTTGTTTAACAATGGATGACAGACACTGACAGTGCAATAATCAACATTTATAATTATCTTAATTATAAAAAAACAATCTAAGCTAAATATGGTCAAATCAAATAAAAGCAGTCGGCCACTCCCAGTGGTCAATCTATTTGTATTAAATGTATCTTGGTTCCTAATTGTGAGCGGTCGAGATTTGACTGAGTGGTTTTTGAGAAGAGAGTCGATTTATGTGGCTCTGATTGAGATAAAAGAGAGAGAGAGAAAGAGAGAGAGAGAGATACCGAGATAACGTCCCTTTGATTATTCGTTTTATATTGGATTATTATTTTTACTGCTGTTTTTGATTACCTTTGCTGCACTTTTACTAGCCACCAGCTGCCATTACGGACTGGTTTCTTTATGTGAATAAATATATCTTGTTGTTGTTACACACGACTTGTCGAATTGATTATCGTCCCGTGTCTAATTACTGGTGAGACTGTGTGTGGCAGAAACACAAATAAAAATACGAGTTATCACTGAGTCGGCCCTCATACTTCTAGATACAAGCCAAAGGATAATACCCTCATAGGGGTCCTCGACATCACACTTATATGAAACCAGTGCAATTTTTCTAATAAATAAAAGGTACAAAAACTCCTATTTATGTCCGTCGTGTCGTAAACACTGAAATTAGTGCAGTAAACAAAAGACTTCGGACAAAATGTTGCCTTTACGCCGTTCCGGAGCGTTCTGACTATAAATGTATCTATTAAACTAATTATGTAATACAACTTACTTAAATGATCCAACAGTAGTAGAAATGGCTACATCAGAATAGGTATTGCCCACCTTAGTAGGTAGTACTACATCATCCTTATACCACTCGTAATGTTGGGCTTCATCTACTTTACAAGTTAAATCGAAAATTGAATTCACTGTAACTTGATTTGATCTTCTTGGGTTGGCTGCTATCACTGGCTTATTCAGTTTTACTGTCAGTTACGAAAAAGCATAAAATAAAATATTTAAAATTCATTAGCTACATTTGTACCGAGTCACATTTTTTACGAATACAGAGCTTAGATCGAGAAATAAAATAAATATTCTAACAACATATTTAGAGTTAATTGTTTAATCCTCAACGGCAAGTATAAAATGAATTTTAATTTAATAATATGAATATTATAGGTTTTTTTTTAGAACAGATACTTAATTATATTTTTACCAATAGATATTTGGTTTCATTTCATTTATTCAATAGAATATAAGAACAGTGGAAACTGGTTAAAGCTAAACCATTCTTTGCTAAAGAATATTTCTATATATCTCAGTTCAAAAACCAATTCTATGATTCTGCTGTCCATCTCGCTATTATGAAATCAAAGATCAGGTATATCAAATTTTTAGTTTCGATGTCATTTATTATAATAGTATTGCTCTGGGTATTGTGGTGTGAAATATTCGCCTTTTTCAATTTAGTCAGAAATGGTTACTAAATGTCCCGTATCTTTCTTAGCTTACGTTTGACACATACCTGTACCTATTTAACAATCCACAATATAAGACCCTATTTAAATTACACAGTTGTACATTGATAGAAATAATGTTATTCTTAACATTTTATTGTTTCTTACACAACCCAACATTCCAAATTATAAAATAAAATCTACATTATGTCAATAGATACTTACATGCACATCCAGTTCTAACTGGCGTATAGGATGAGTTGATGCAGTTACAAACATCACTGGCACATGTAGACAGAGTGAAGTCTGTAGACTGACAGGTGGATACTGTTATACAGGAGGCTCCATCTACAACTCGGAACACTGCAATACGTTCATTTATTTTAAGCTTTTGCTAAATATAATATAAAGTAACAAGAAATACATTTATAACAATTTAAAATGTACCAAATTATTTTTTCAATTTTTATCGTATACGTATTTTCAAAATTAAAATTTATCGATTTAATTATTTGAAAATATTTAATTATAATATGTCTTCGTAAATTACAAAGTACCGCTCTTTATTTTATGATTGATTTTTTTAAAACAATATTTCTTATTTAAAGACATACCATTTTATTCCATTATTTAAAGACATTCTAGTTTATTCCCTTATTTAAAGACATACTATTTTATTCTTTTATTTAAAGACATTCTATTTTATTCCCTTATTTAAAGACATACTATTTTATTCCCTTATTTAAAGACATACTATTTTATTCCCTTATTTAAAGACATACTATTTTATTCCCTTATTTAAAGACATACTATTTTATTCCCTTATTTAAAGACATACTATACTATTTTATTTCCTTATTTAAAGACATACTATTTTATTCCCTTATTTAAAGACATACTATTTTATTCCCTTATTTAAAGACATACTATTTTATTCCCTTATTTAAAGACATACTATTTTATTCCCTAATTTAAAGACATACTATTTTATTTCGTTATTTAAAGACATACTATTTTATTCCCTTATTTATCAGAATATTGGTGTGTGTGTGTGTTTTTTTTTTTTGTTTTTAAATTAATAACATTTTATATTTACAACAAATTATGTCAAAATGTATCATGAATGGATTTCACGCATGACATTGTTTAGGCAGTAATTGTATTTTGGAGTGCCGACTTGGTTGCCGCAAGTGTACTCATGTCACTAATGAACATGGTAATGTACTAACATAATGAGACTATATCTTTTGACAATAGACGATTATATGTCTCAGCGAATCTGTGTCTTTTTAGTCAGTGCTAGTCTCCTGCCAACAGGTAAATGTATTGAAATGTAATCTCTATATTTATGATATATTGCATCTGTTTAGTTAAATATTTTGTTACAATTAATTTCTCATATATGAAATTTTTATTAAAGCTGAATACTTTTTTTTAAAATGTAAAGTAAAAAAGCCGTGGTCGTAAAACAATCAGAAGCTATAGTTACTAAATGAAAATTGGACTGTAGGAATCGGATTCGAGTATAGAAATATAGTGTAATAATTATATGTGGTCTCAAAATTTACAATAGTATAGTTAGGTGGCCACTTTTGACAGACAGGACATTATTTTGTGAATCTCTTCAAATTATTCAACTTAAAGTATTATGTGTAATTATAAAGTATTTCCACATCTACAAAGTATCTATCAGGGACTAGTCGTGAGTTCTACAAGGGTGAGGCCGGTCATTATTGGTTTAAAAAAAACAAAAAAAAAGTCTTTCACATACATTACATCTACCGATAACTTAAACATTACATGCCAACTTACCTCTATTTTGTAGACTACATATTGAAGTTAGGTTGTATGAAAATGTTTTATTATATACATAATATGTTTTATATATCACTAAAAAGAGCATTGAGAGAGCTTTCCATTGATATAATCAACTTGGTAGCAAGTTACTTTAAAAAAAAATGTAATGCTTTTAGTTGGTGATTTGTGTTGCAAAATTGTTATGCTGAGCAATTCTACTATTCAGTATCAGTAGCCGCCAGCAATTAAAAAATGAGTTAACTCCCATTGTGTTATCGCTGGAACACGATGAGTCACGGAAAAGGAAATTTTGAGATGTGGGCGGGGGAGGGGGGTAACAGGTGACGAGACTAAACAAACATTCTCGCTTGCTGAATTTTTGTCCCCGTTTTGTCTGTCTGTCTGTCCGTCATCACCCTAGATCTCAACAACCATAAGTCCTTGACCCATGATGTATATATCAATTTGTAGGTCTTGGCCTGTCATGTGTACATCTAAAGTCCATTTCGCGATCTGACCTCTGAGGGGCGAAAAAAGGGCTTATTAGTTACCATTTTTATTATATAATCTATATTAACAAAAAGGCATACAAAGGGGTGTAACGCATTATTTATTTTTGTAACAGTTATTCAACATGACTTACTTCCCTTACTTTTTATAAAACCCATAATACATAACACGAAAATGCGCTAAAACGTCCTATGTCCAAGATTGGAGCAGGCTTAATTGCTTGTTTTAATCTGCAGAGCTGCTAACTGTGATATTTTATAAGCAATTTTACATTAGTCGCTACCCGACCTTTGTCTACCCCCTTTGTTGTCTTCCCACATGTTGATGAGATAATTAGAGGGAGGGTGATATGAGACAATATTTGGAAGATTTTTATTTAACCGTCACAGAACCTGTGGCAGTTTTGCAGCTTGTGGCTCCGAGCTAGAGGGACCGCAGAAAAAGTATTCTTGAAAAAATATTTAAAAGCTAGACGAGACAATGGCAATATATGGTCCGTGGGTCAGACACAGGACTGAAGTGTTTTGATTCGACCCGCTGTACAGTCCCTTCTATTGATTTACATGGAATACGTTTACATTTGACTAAAGCTAGTTCATATAAAGTATTACAAATACTCCAATCGCCTGCTATATGTCCCGCCCTACAATAAAATTTCAAAACAAGTATTGTCTTTCAGTGGTAATATCTACATCTGTGATATCTCGTGATATATCTCACACTGCTCTACTAGTACTAGATATACACATAAAGTTGTATGAGCTGCTTACACACTGAATTTTAATTTTGTTTAGAGTACTTATTTAGATTACTTATGTTAAATTAAACAATACAAATTAATTGTCCAATCGTTTTGAGCTGTTTTGTAGCATGTCCATTACGGTTGGAAAAAAGTTTTATAATTTGTACACCCAGGGACGAGTGTTGCCGGTCAGAACTCTTAGAGAAAAATAAATTGATGTTTTTATGCTATATACAAAGCACAAACGAATAAAAAATATATATAAATTTGTATAACGTTTTAGACTAACAACACAAACATTTTATACATAACTGATGTTATATATATATATATATATATATATATATATATATATATACACAAACTTGTAGTCATTTTATTATGAATGATTATGCTAACTATATTCAAAAAACACATGACCATTGTATAGCTAGCTATATAGCCGGACTTTGCATTTTGGGAGTCCGTAGAAATTATATAGACGTGCACATTTATATTTGAATTAGGGGGATGTATGATGTCTTGAAGGGTTTTGTTTCGTTACAGTAAATATTGGAAGAGTTGTGTTTCGTGTCAGCAAATATTGGAAGAGTTGTGTCTCGTTACAGCAAATATTGGAAGAGTTTTGTTTCGTTATAGCAAATATTGGAAGAGTTGTGTCTCGTTACAGCAAATATTGGAAGAGTTTTGTTTCGTTATAGCAAATATTGGAAGAGTTGTGTCTCGTTATAGCAAATATTGGAAGAGTTTTGTTTCGTTATAGCAAATATTGGAAGAGTTGTGTCTCGTTATAGCAAATATTGGAAGAGTATTTTTTTTTTTTTTGGGGGGGGGGGGGAACTTTTGAAAGCAAATGTGACCCGTTGTTGTACTACCCTTGCAGCGGCCGTGATCGTTTAAATGCAACCAACTACAGGAAGGATAATTAAATTTTGTTTTAATGTAAATCTATATATATATATTTCTCATCTTCGAGAAGCAAGACGCAGCCGGAAATCTCGATAGTGAAAAAAAAACACTATACATGTAGTCTGCTGGGAGACGAGGGCTGGGTCACAGCGAGGTTGAAAAAAAAACCCACTATATTGTGCTGGGGGGGGGGGAGGGAGGGGTGGATAGAGGCAGACACGGCGAATTGTCACAGACGACCACGCATTGTTTCACCAGCAAGTGCGTTTTTTTTATAAAACCAAATTATTTTTATTTCTTATATGACGTTTTGTCAAAATAACACTATAGTCTGCTGGGAGACGAGGGCTGGGTCACACAGCAAGCTACAGCGGGGGAAAAAAAAACAGTAATTATTACATCAGCTTGCAAGACTATTTATAGCTGGGTTCATAAGGGAGGGAGGTCACAGATAAATTTAACTTTTTCTGATTTCTTTTATAAAACCAGATTATTTTAATTTCTTATATGACGTTTTGTTCTTTTATATAGTGAAATAAATTAAGCGAATGATACGAGCGCAATGGTGGTTGTACAATACTATTTTATGTCTAGACAGCTCCAGTAATTTTTAAAACAGTATTGTTTGGTCGTAATCATTTTCAGGGGCGGACCTAGACAACTTTGACGGAAGGGGGGGGGGGGCAAAACTAAAATGTTAAAATTATAGTCGTCCGCCCGTCTTAGATCAAAAAATATTTCGATAATTTAATGATGTCTTACCTAAACTTGCGGTAACGGGGGGGGGGTCAACCCCCCCCCCCATTAAATCCGCCCTTGACCATGTTTTTATGTGCTCTAAATACGAAACTACTTCATTTATCCCCCGTCGCGGTAAATTTTGTATCCGTTTAACCGCGGAAATGAGGGAATGCTGAATGAAAAAAATAAACAATAAAATAAAAAATAAACAAGTTGCTGGAAGGTAACAGATAGTGACCATAAAGTCTGCACATGATAGTTCAAATTTGTTTACTATGTATTTTTTCCAAAGATGTCAGCCTGTTATTTTGTTTGATTGCTTATTTAAAAATTTAATTACAGTAATTATATTGATTGATACGGCGGCGTATGTTACGACGCGGGATGGCTAGTACTTTATAAATGTCATTGCTCAAATATCATGTATTATATACATTTTTGAGAGGCAATATGTCTCGCTTTATTTTTATAAATTATTCACAATATTTAAATATTAATTTAAAAAGCAACATTTTTAATTTAAAAAAAAAAAGACGAAATCACTTATTTTACCTAGTAGAAATGGTTTCTACTTGCATAGGTTATATTTATATTAGTGATGCTGATTAATCAGTCAGTAAGACGTAATTAATGCTTTAAATAGATTGAGCTATTAAATTTGTTTCATAATAACACCTAAACGGTGATCTTTGGGGGGGGGGGGGGGGGAAGGCTGCGATGTGTAGCCAAAATATAACCGGGTAGGAAAATGGGGTAAAAATCAGGAAAAAAACACTTTAATAATAATTGACCGGTTACTTTTATAATACTATTATTTTAAGCCGGAAAAGTCACATCAAACACATAATCGCCTTTCGTATGCGTGCATGCGTTGTAGACGTGTGTCTTCCACATCCTAATGGCCCGGATAAATGTTCTTTTCTATTGCAGTATTTCGTACATGCGTTGTGACCGTGTGTCTCACTCAGGTTGATGGTCCGCAGTCTGATGGACTAATGGTCCGTAAACGCTTCTATTAATGGTGAACTGTATTTTTTAGAAATAAAAAAGGGACTAATAGTCACGAACAGGGAAAGTTATTGGCAGTGCATACATTGGATGCTACTAATAAAAAAAAATGATCTTTTTTAAAAAAAAATACTACTTTTTCTAAACAAGTTTCATGTCAGCTGAAAAGATGGTGCAATCGGAACACATGTTAAAAGTCCCTGCTATAAAAATAAATTAGTTATCTATAGAGTTTCAGCCGGGCACAGAGTGAAGCGCGATGAACACCCAAAGTAAATCACAATGAATCAATATAAATCATGATGTAAGTCAATTTTTAACTATATAGAAATCGTTATAAATCACTAGTTGTAAATAAATATAATCTGTTTTAAATCAATATAAATGACTCCCAAATTCGCTGATTTCAATCAGAAAATCGGAGAGTAAATCACACATCAATAAATCAATATAACATTTCCAATCAATATAAATGGTTTTAAATCAATATTAATCAATTGGAACTCAAGTTACGACGCCACTCTCCTACGCCTCTACCAATCGTCAATGTCACGTTCGAATTGCTTTACTATTTCTTCTTCAACTGTACACATTTACAGACATTTGTGTATTGCCACGAGACAACTATACCTCAAAAAAGAATATTCCATGAAGCCGAAATTGCCGATAGAAAACTTCGCAGAAACGAACAAAACGGGAACGGAAACGCATTCGAAAAAGCAAGTGAAACCGACGAACAACGGACCCATAACGGAAATACTCCTCACGACAGCTCCGCCTGCTGCACTAAGCTTTTTCATTTAGTATTATGTTCATGGCAATAAAAGATAAATGTTATTTTCTATTGCAGTATTTCGTACACCTCTTTGATATTTCTTTTCATATCGTATTGTGTTCATGGCAATAAAAGCCAAATGTTATCTCTTCTGTCGGATTTCATTTAGCCAGCTTCAGCAGGCTTTTTCACTAGTATGAGAATAAAATGCCGTAAGGTTGGATAAGCAAGACTTACTTAATGGGTGGGGGAGTGTGGCGAAAATATGACAGCGATGGAGGAGAGAGGGGTTGACATATGTCATGAGTTCGCTAAAGTAGAATACATATTGGCTTTTTGTTGATAAAAAAAACATCGCCTCACATGACATGTTTTATACAAGTCAATAGACTGATCGGAATAACTTATTCAATAGATATAAATGTAATGATTAATAGATCTATTTATTGTGCCCATCATTGAAAGAATATCATGACAACTTAGTTAACACAAATAAATGAAATATTTTTGTGTTGATAAAATGTGGGTTAAATTCGCAATAAAATGTTTTATTATGCGTTTATTTCGAATAATATTGACTATAGTAGAAATCATTTTGGAATTATAATTAATTGTATATCTCTAAAATAATTAAATAAAAATCTCAAAATTTCTGAAATAAGGGGGTCTTCCGTAGATAGTTATTAATTTTAATTTTCAGGGTCAAAAATGACAAAAAAAAATACAATGTCATACAGCTGCTATAATTTTGAGTAAACACACAGTTTTGCGGTTTCTTTAATGGTATTTCTGATTACTGTTATCAATCTAATTTTAATCTAACTAATTCACCGTAGCGTTCAGCTGTTTCTAAACTTTTTGAAAAGAACCAAACTTTCCCGAATCATATATATCGAAAAACCTAAAATAAAACACACAGATGTTGATCCATGACCTGTATTAATAGAATAAGAATTGTGGGCATGTATTGATTTTTACTTTATTTTTCATTCTCTGAAGTCAAAGCATTTGGGTCAAAATAACGCATTTAGACGTGCGTTATTTTTTTTTTATTTTAACGCAATAATTGTGGTTAATGGCGTTAAATCAGCAGCCCTATTTAATAATGTATTGTTTTTAAATGGACTTTTAGCAAGTCATAGGTGAAAAAATATAGTTCGTATAGACAGATCTTTTTTTTTTATTTATGCAAACTTTGAATGAACTCAAAATTACATTGTTACATATTTTAATACGTTATTGTTATTTTAAACGTAGCATAAATATTTATAATAAACAACAATAATATTGTTGCGAACATTTGCAATATGTTCTTGATGTTTTCTTTCTTCTCGTTTTAATATTGAAACTGTTTTTCTTTCAATTTCCTGATGTGTTAACGTAATGTCTACCTAATGCTCGTTTCTTGTTAAAGAAAGTGTTCCAGCCTTGAGTGGGCTACATTGTATACCCCAAACAAAGTTACGGTTCCATGGTAGGTACTGTCACTGTTTTTAGTTGGTCCACATTGTTATTAGGATGAGATTGTCACATGCTAGCAACCAACGCTTCAGCACTGACTCTACATATTGATTTATGTAGATCAACACTCCAAGTGGCCTTAGTTTACTAGCTCCACCTCGGTCCCCTCTTCTTAATTTAAAGTTATTTGTTCCATTGGATTGTTGGGTGCTTTTTACAATACAGTCACAATAATTAATCTAAATTTTGTTGAAATAAAGATGATGAGTCATGTAGCCAACAATTTCTGAGCTTGTGTATAGCAGATTTTGTAGATACAAAATGTGCAATTTGAACAATCAGCTAAACTCTTTTAACTTAAAAAGAATTTACTTAGCTGGCAAGTTAGATATGCATGGTCATGAAAATATTTGAATATTGTTAAACTTTAATTAAATTTTGAATTGATTTTACATAAATTTTTTAAATTATTTGCTTTAAAGGGTATTTGTTATTGAATTGATATGAGCAAAACAAACAAATGTAGTTACCCCCACCCTCCTGGCTAATTAAACTATACCCTTACCATGGTGTCATAGCGCTTTTTCAGACTTTACTTTGCGCAATACTTTTTACAGACTTTACTTGGCGCAATACTTTATACAGACTTTACTTGGCGCAATACTTTATACAGACTTTACTTTGCGCAATACTTTATACAGACTTTACTTGGCGCAATACTTTATACAGACTTTACTTGGCGTAATACTTTATACAGACTTTACTTGGCGCAATACTAAATACAGACTTGGTGCAATACTTGATACAGACTTGGCGCAATACTTTATACAGACTTGGCGCAATACATTATGCATACTTTACTTGTTGCAATACTGTATACAGACTTTACTTGGGGCAATGCTTAATACAGACTTGGTGCAATACTTTATACAGACTTTACTTGGTGCAATACTAAATACAGACTTGGTACTTGGTGCAATACTTGATACAGACTTGGCGCAATACTTTATACAGACTTGGCGCAATACATTATGCATACTTTACTTGTTGCAATACTGTATACAGACTTTACTTGGGGCAATGCTTAATACAGACTTGGTGCAATACTTTATACAGACTTTACTTGGTGCAATACTAAATACAGACTTGGTACTTGGTGCAATACTTGATACAGACTTGGCGCAATACTTTATACAGACTTGGCGCAATACATTATGCATACTTTACTTGTTGCAATACTGTATACAGACTTTACTTGGGGCAATGCTTAATACAGACTTGGTGCAATACTTTATACAGACTTGGCGCAATACTTTATACAGACTTAACTTGGTGCAATACTTTATACAGGATTTACTTGGTGCAATACTTTATACAGACTTGATGCAATACTATATACAGACTTTACTTGGTGCAATACTTTATACAGAATTTACTTGGTGCAATACTTTATACAGACTTGATGCAATACTATATACAGACTTTACTTGGCGCAATACTTTATACAGAATTTACTTGGTGCAATACTAAATACAGATTTGGTGCAATACTTTATACAAACTTGGTGCAATACTGTATACAGACTTTATTTTGTTCATTACTTTACCAATAATTTGCTGATCGGATGGCCGAGTGGTGAAGATACTCGACTGTCGACCTGAGAGTCCTGGGTTCGATCCTCGGTGAGACCCATGGAATTTTTCCAGGTAAAATTCAGTGCAAAGACGTCCCACAAGTTCACCCAGCTTTAAATGGGTACTTGACTTAAATAAAGGCGGCTGGGCGTTGTGCTAACCATACAATCCCATCATATGCCGAGGTTATAGAAACAGATGAATTTTACACTTCATCTGCTCCGATGGCCCGTTAGGGCTAAGGGAACTTTTATAAAACATATTACACGTTTTTATAAATTTCATCTATGGATTTTTTAATAATTTTTGTATCTTAGATCTTTAATAGAATTTCATTAATTTAGCATATATAAAAGAGACACATAAAAAAGGTTTGCAATTCCGCGCTAATCTGCATCGGCGCTTTGCTTCAATTCAATTCATGTATGTTCATGTCAAAAATTGACTTGCAATATTTGAGAAATCTCTAGAGAAACAAAACATCGTTTAACGGTACGAATGATATTACTTGTACTGAAGACCTCACTAGTATATTAAATCATTTTTTTTTTATTAGTTTCACTTACAAATGTTGCTCTTCAAACCAGTTCAATTGTATTGCGATTGTTGGCATGTCTAACAAAACTCTTGTGAAGCCAATTAATCGTAACCAAAGTTTGACGGTATTTTTCAGTCATTGAAAAACGTAGAAAGCATTTGTGTGAACAGTTGCGTTTTAAATTATAAAGAAAGATGACTGAATATACTTGATTGAAAACAATATGTAAATACAATTGTGATTACATTTTGATTAATATAAATCAGTTCATTATGATTGTATGAAATGTTGTTGATTAGTATTATTCAATTATAATTCTACGAAAGTAAACATATTTAAATACGTATTATTATCTATAACTTGAATGTGTACTAATTGAAAACAAAGTGTATATTTTCCACTAAATAAACTTCCAAAAGCTAACAGCGTGAACACAACCACATTCATTTTGTATGAAGATATGAATGGCTGAATAATAAACTAGGTCTTGATGGGCCGACTGATTGAACATTAATATTACATCTAGTCACACAAACACGTATATATGTTAGTCTTGTGCATATTATAAACATTGCTAAAATGTCATAGAGACCAAAGAGACATTCTGTTGGTTCAAAATTTGACCTAGTGGTCACGTGGTGGTAACCACACAAACCACGTCATACACAGCTGTCTGTGTTATTGATATCACTAACCTAACCACACCACCCTTCCATTATAGTCAACAATCTTGCAACTTAATTGTCTGAAACCAACTATGTGGCAAACATGTTGTTTTTAGTGTTAAGAAAAAATTAGTAGTGGAGTCTTTCATTAGCACTAGTCTTAGTTTTAGTTTTTAAAGAATGCATGGCAAATTAGAAGTGGAGTCTTTCATTAGCACTAGTCTTAGTTTTAGTTTTTAAAGAATGCATGGCAAATTAGAAGAGATGAAGAAAGAAATAAGTCAGGGAGTAGTGTATATGGCAGAGTAGAGCAGATGTCGCCCAAGGCCGATAGTATAACAATTGTAACAGGAAGAGTTTTTTGAGGACAATAAATAGATAATTATTTTACACAATTTATAGAGGAGATCAATGGATTCAAAGATTGAACGAATTGAAATGGAAACGGTTTTAATACAAATTAAGTTTGAATTATGAGGTATCATTGAATTTAAGCACGGAAGATGTTGCAGACGATGGTGGTAGAGTTGGCGCTTTAAAACGTTTAGCAGATGCCGCCTGTTTTATGCTTCAAAAAGATGTAATTAACCACTTTTTATAGGATACATCAATGGATCAATCATTTGTGTATGAATTTAACAGGAAAAAATAATTTGGAGCTTAAAATGTTATTTTCAGATACTGGGGTAGTAAAGTACATTAGATGCTTACTGATTATTACCAGGGCTGGGGAGCCGGTGTCGGTGAACTTTAGTTAAATAATCCAGAAGAACGTCAAATAGTTCTTAGCCAATCTTTAATTTATAGTTTTCTTAAGTTCTTCTTTTCTTTTTAAATAAATACTTGATAAATCTGTTTATCGACAAATGTATTTTTTTCCAAAGCGAGTTTCTCTAAATTACAACAACATGTCAACATTAACAGAATTGTGTCTGAGAGCAGATAGGAAGGCTACTGGCTATGTTCATTCTGTTATTCACTCAAACATTGTAAATCATGAGAAAGTTTAGTTTGCATCTCTCTATCAATATCCATGTTGGAGAAAGATTACACACAAATCTATTGAAGTCTTTTAGAACTTCAAAGAATGATCACACTCTCCACAGCTTAATTTCTCTCAGCCATAATGAAACATTACCAGTCTACGTCACAATGTCACTACATTAAAGTTCAGTCCGTAGCTGGAGCCCCCACCACCTATTACAATACAAACATTTTCAGTAAATATTTCAGGTTTAATTCGGGTGTAAAATAACGATTCATTCCTCTATTAACTGTTAATTATGCAGTCTCTCTCTTTTTTAAAGAATAGGCCTGGAACAACATCTTTTATCATTGCCTTTAACCTTTGTCGTGATTTTATTTCAGCATTCCGCATTATCTGAATGACCACTTATAAACTTCCAAGCATCATTGCTCTAGTGTTGTTGGATGTGTCTGTACTTTGCAGTGGACTTGCTGACTCAGGCAATCGTTAATAATAATCTTGACCAATATTTAAGCATAAGTCAACACATAAATGAGACATTATTAAAAGTAGCGAATTGGCCGCTTCAGGTTTACTATAAAAAATAACATCCCGCATACTGTGGCATATCTTGAAGTAAACCATACACTTTTGTTACATCAATGTATTTACTGCAGCTACTCTTGATATCCATATCTAGTATTTTTCGTGAACTTTCAATATTACATGTACAGCTGATAACTTTTTTTCCCATCATAATGGACATGCTGCAAAATCGCAGATCAGGGATGTAAATTTATAACTACTGAAGAACCACAATATGTTCTTAAATTTGATTGAAGGGCTGGACCAAGAGCAGATCACTGGGGTGTTTATAATACTTTATGTGAGCTAACATAAATGTAAATGTTATCAATGTAAATGAAAAAAGGGGAGTGTACTGTGTGTCAAATCAAAACGTTTAACGGGACGTACATTGCCCATGTCTGGTTTAGAAGCTGAACATTGTTTTCAGGATTACTATTTCGGAGACCCGTCTAGCTCGGCACCCTGTGCATAATTATTTAAATAAACACATTTAACTGCTCAGTTCGGGAATTTTTAAATTTACTTTTGTTATTTATTAATTACACTACAAATTACGCCCATACAATGCATGCTGCAACATAATTATACCTTCTTTAAGTTTTTTTTTTATATTCATCTATAAAATTAGGTATATTCATTGTGGGGTCGGAAAATAAAAATGCCGACAAACTTGCTTTGAAAGAGTAGCTTAGTAAGATACAAAGGCTATTTTTATTTTGTTCATACAAATAAAAGCTACCGGTACCATAGAAGTGGTGTGTGTGTGTTAGTTAGTGTTGTTTTAGTCCCAGGTCCTATTTTAATTTCAGTTTTTATTTCGTTTTTTCTGTAATAATTTTAGTTATAGTCTAGTTTTAGTTTTAGGCCCAATTTTAGTTTTTGTTTTAGTTTTCGTCGACTAAAACACCAGAGTTTTAGTTTTCGTCTTATTCATTTTAGTTTCACTTTTAGTTTTAGTCTTGTAAACACCAATTACAAATAACATCATTATTCATGACCAATTGTTGAAACAGATTGAAGCATAATAATAGTAGTCACAGAGATGACAGCTCAGTGTACTGAAACTGAGTCATTTCACTTCATTGTCACATTATAAGTCACACTATCACATTGTGTTATGTGCCAATACCATGACTAAATTTTTGACTATGTTGTAGACTAGCAGACTTGCAGTGCATGTACAAAAAAATAACTAAAACATTATAACAATAAGAAACCGAAAACGTAAGTCAAAATTAAAACAAACGTGTTTATTCTAAGACCTAGAACTCTGAAATAACTAAACTAAGTAACAACAGTTTACTTGAAGAGTGAAGTAATTCTATTATTTTGATGACTTATATTCAGGGTTGTTAGTATCGAAGTATCGGTATCCGCCAATACAGTATCGGCGATACTTTTTTTTATTATTGGTTGCTGTATTGCCGATCCTTTTTGTATCAAGTATTGATTTGTGTATCGCCGATACAATTTAAACAAAAAAATTTCGATACTCTATACCGATACTTTACTAGTGCCACTATTTGCAAAAAAACAACAGGATTTTAATACATTGTCATCTACATAAATTCAATCCCTACTAGCAGCCATCAACTCTACCAATATTAACGACAGCCACCTCCCCATCAATACACCACGTTCGGCGAGTTGAAGGAAAAATTTAGCTTTAATCTTCTTTTGAAGACTCTTTGCGCGCCGAGGTCTATAAATGTTATTCTTAGATTCTTTCATTCATTTACTTTCTTTCTGTCAACTATTTGTTCAATGTTTTAATGAACGACAGAAAAGAAAACAATTTTTTTATCCATCTGTCAGTTATACACACACACAACACACCCACACACACACACATATATATATATATATATATATATATATATATATATATATATAAAATGTATATACTGTAAGTGTTTATAGGTTATTTAGTGATAAATTATATACCTTGCTGTATTCTTGTGTGTATGTTTGTTAATTGAGTTGTTAATTCATTTATGCTTATTTATATTTATAAATTGTTTTTATTTATTAATTCATTTTTTTAGTATTTACTACATTTCATTAAAAATAATTAATTGAATGGTATTAAATTCTAAAACTGTATGTTTTAATTAAAATTGAAAACTTTGTAATAAAACAATATCATATAATTAACACATATTATATTATTAAATAATATGCCGAGTTCAACAAACAATACAATTTGGGTGGTTAAAAACAATTAATTGAATAGAAATACATGAACATCAACACATTTTTAAAAAAAAACAGTGGATTCCGCTTTATTGGGACACCGCTTATGTGGGACATATCTCAAAGAAACCAAACCAAGAAGCCAATAGTAAATTTGTATGTTTAACTGGGACAGCCGCTTAATTGGGACAAAAAGCCTCGGTCCCGATGTGTCCCAATTAAGCAGAATCGACTGTATCTTGTAAAACGACACTCTTTGATCTAACCGCATGGCAATTTCAAACTTTCAAAACAAAATTTATATCGTCGGCTGTCATTTTTCTTTTTTTTTTTATCTTTTGTTGTTCTTTCTTTCATGTGTCAACATTATACCGGAAAAGACGATAAATGGGGATTTTAGTTTTTATTTCGTTGGGGAGTTTTAGTTTCAGTTTTTATTCAGTCTTTTGTCTACGAGATTTAGTTTTCGTCTAGTTTTAGTCTTGCTGATAATTTTAGTTTTAGTTTTAGTTATCGTTGACGAAAAGTCAACATTTTCGTTAACGAAGGTTTTAGTTTTAGTTTTCGTCGACGAAAACAACACTAGTGTTAGTGCAGTGGTCCCTAATTATTTGATAATTTCACCGCGGCCCGAGAAGGGTAGGTGTCGCACTACCCTGAGAAAAATACACTACAATAAATAAAATGGAAATAATTTAATGTTTATTGGGCACCCAGTGCCATTTGATCCACGGACCGGTACTGGGGATTGGCGACCCTGTGTTTGTGGGTACCCAGGCAGTCGGACAGTTTGATTATACTTTAGAGCGGCAACTTCCAGATAATGAATAGGAAAGATTGGAAAACGTTAAAAATGTACCAGTATATCAAACCTGTATTAAACTTCATAGTTGCATAATATGTGCACGAATATTACCTATTTGGATTATAAGTATACATTGATTTTATAAGGAATCCGTAACAACAGTAAATATATATTAAACAAATAAACTTCACCAAAGCTCTAAATATTTAACCAGAAAAAGTATATATTGTTTATTAAAAGTATACATTAAATAAAAAAAAATATCGATAAAGTATAAATATACAATTTCAGCAAAAAAGCAGAAAATATGCTAAGCACTTGGGAAAGGACAATATTTAGGAAATTATATGGGCCAGTAAAGGAAAATAACGAGTGGAGAAGTAGAACCACTCCAGAGCTGTACAATCTGTACGAAGAACCAAATATAACAGCTGAAATCAAAATGAATAGATTGAGGTGGGCAGGGAATATAGAAAAAATGGAAAACAACAGAGGTTCAAAAGTAATATATAAAGCAACACCCAATGAGAAAAGACCTAAAGGCAGACCGAGAAGCAGATGGTTGGAGGAAGTGGAGAAAGACCTTAAAGCCATAGGAGTGAGAGAGTGGAGAAAGAAGACCATGGGTCGGGAAAAGTGGAGAAGAGTAGTATGGCAGGACAGGGCCCTAAATGGGTTGTAGAGCCAAGAAGAATAAATATACAATTAGACGTGCATCTTTATATATATAGTATGAGATATATACAGGGGAAAAAAATCACAATTATCTCCCTTTGTCCCCCCCCCCCGGTGTCGGCGGTTGATGAAATGCCGACACCGAAGTCGGTCCGCGTTTCGGCAAATATTTTGGCCGACACCCCACCCCTGATTATTACTGTATACTTACAGCACTATACCACGGACTGTGCTGGCTTAAACAATCGGTAATTTTAATCTAGGAAAAATCGTTAAATTTTGGGAGCATCTCATTCATTTCAATTAGTTATTAAGGGAAAGAAATGATTCGAAACCTTAAAGATTTAGAATTCAAACACAAATTTTACAGATTTAGCTCATATTCTGATGTTATGATGTACCGAACCCTTAAATATCAGCCCCATCCAGCTGCAGATAAAGTACCAAACGTGTTGGACCCCCCCCCCCCCCACTCAGTGATCCTAACCTCGACCAACTTGAACTATTTTGTCGAACCCGACAGTTAGTTTCACCACGTCACACTCTTGGACTAAGATGTAGTTGTATCTCACTTTTTGTTTTACCCTTTGGTGATATTAGCTGTCATTTTTGTCATTTCTCATTTTAATCAAAGTATGTTCCTTCCCATCCGTCTCAATTAAAATAGGTTCCTTCTATATGTCTTATTAGAAAAATGTTATTTCTATATGTCTTATTTGAAAAATGTTCCTTTTATATTTATTATTTGAAAATGTTCCTTCCCATCCTCACCAATCTAAATATCCCCCATACCAACCGTCCCAATAAAAATGTACTCCTTTCTTTGTGTTTCTGCTAGTTTGAAATTCCTTCTCAACCTATTCCCGTATTAAATGATTCTCTATCTGGATGCACATCATTTTAAAATAAACAAATCACCATGAACAAAGATCAAACTTGTTTTTAAAAACAGGTTGCACATAGTATTAAAACATTTTTTTGTTTATTTTTGATTAAAATAGTTGGTATTGTAGTCATTACCCGTACAAGGCTACATTCAAGAGATATTGTTCCCTGATTAAGTTACAAGTCACACTGCTGTTTACTAGAGATGACATTAAAATACTCAATGGATGAGATGTTAACTTGTGTATCGTTGGTCAATCAATTTTAAACAAACAATTATTGATGTTTAGTAAAAGTCTGTGTGTGGGTGGAGGGGGGAGGTAAGTGTGTGTGCAGGTAGTTTTGTTTATTTGTATTTTTGACTTTCTCAGATGAACTACTGATATTACTGTTATAAAGTGAACTACTGATATTACTGTTATCAATTTTACTAATGATATAACTGTTATCAAGTTTACTAATGACATTACTGTTATCAAGAATATTAATGATATTATTGTTATCAAGTTTACTAATGATATTACTGTTATCAAGTATACTAATGATATTACTGTTATCAAGTATACTAATGATATTACTGTTATCAAGTATACTAATGATATTACTGTTATCAAGTGTACTAATGATATAACTGTTATCAAGTATACTAATGATATTACTGTTATCAAGTATACTAATGATATTACTGTTATCAAGTATACTAATGATATTACTGTTATCAAGTGTACTAATGATATACCTGTTATCAAGTTTAAGAATGATATTATTGTTATCAAGTTTACTAATGATACTACTGTTATCAAGTTTACAAATGATAATACTGTTATCAATATGAATGTTTTTGTATTGAGTTAGCTAACCTTTCTTTTATTATGTTTGTAGTCAGTGTTACTTTTCCAAAAAAAAAAATTATTGGAACGATGTCGTGCCATAAACAAATAACACTGAAAAAAATGTTTACGGAAATAAAGGTGCGGGATCGCGTTACTGCTGCGTTCCGAAATAAAAATAGATTTGGTTATAGTAGACCTTAAGAAGAAGACAATAACATACATTATTTCTTCTTATTATTGCTTTGTTCAATGATAAACTATAAACAATAGTCTTGGTTGTTTTAAATACAATGAAGAAAGACCGTGCAATATTGATCCATTTCAACTTAAAGTGAAGCGATGTAAAGATATTACGATAATGAAGCTGAACTATTGAAGTATATCAGAGTAGATCAAACTAAAGTACTAAATACTTTATAGTTGTTTAATAGTGGATACCATTCATATTGCACAGCCTATCTCACTCACACAGATCATACAATAACCAATAAGTTTAAAACATAGTTTTGTATTTAACAATGAAAATAAAAACTTCTCTACATTCTATTCAACTTAAAGAAAAAAAAAAATTGTATCGATCGATCCATCTCTTAACAAAAAATCATTTTTATCTGTCTGAAGAAATTCATTCATTAACACACACATTGACAAGGATACACACTAGTACATACACACACACACACACACACATCTATATATATATATATTAATACAACCTAACACGCTTACACTGACCTATTTTTATTGATATAGAAACAGTCTCAAGTAAAATAACATCACATTAAAAAGAACTAAAAAACTGGGATGATTTTTTTTCCTTAATTCTATTATTTTTTTACAGTGATCAGGTGTAAACCACGTTGAAGTAAGTTCAGGTCTTAACTGTCTACATTATATATATGTCGGGTGTATGGTGTCACTCAACTAACACTAGTCATATCAAATCATTCAAAGTTGTACTCAGACATATCTCTGTATAATAGTTCACAGAGTATATTGTACACTGTATACATTGAAACAAGATGCTTTTCTTTTTTTATAGAATTAATCGATTTCCTTACATGCATTATGAATAATTGACTTCATTACAAAAGTGGCTTCATTTCTCCCCCCCCCCCCCCCATGACAATCAATTATGTTATAAAGAATACTTTTCTATATTCTTGGAATAAACATAATGAGACATCAATATCAAAGTAGCAGTACTACACAAAGGGTTTTAATTGATAATGACGTGGTTCATGAAACACTGTGTTCGTTGAGCAAGTGACCACACAATCTAGTAATCTGGTCTCCATGGGGACAAAAAACAATACAGTAGTAACAAAACATCCTGATCATCACAGTATCATAACATGGTGTCAGTGTGTGTGTGTGTGTGTCAGTGTGTGTGTGACAGTGTGTGTGTCAGTGTGTGTGTGTCAGTGTGTGTGTGACAGTGTGTGTGTGTGTCAGTGTGTGTGTCAGTGTGTGTGTGTCAGTGTGTGTGTCAGTGTGTGTGTGTCAGTGTGTGTGTCAGTGTGTGTGTCAGTGTGTGTGTATCAGTGTGTGTGTGTGTCAGTGAAACCATACTGAAATTTTTATTTTTTAAATTTAAATATAAACAACTTTCGAAGAGTAAGCTTTTTTTAAAATGTTCTGAATCTTCTAGTGTTACAAGTATTTATAAATATTTGAATCCCAAATATGTGTCGTGCTTTAGTCGATGCCTTCAGTCACCTTATATATGTCTTGCTATATTGGATGTCTTCAGTAATCTTATATGTGTCTTGCTATATTATATGTCCTTAGTAACTCTATATCTATGTTTCCTATCCTTCATTTATCTTTTTCACCTGCTAGCGCAGGTAAGGGGTAAAGTCCACAAGTATTGGGCCAACACGGTGACGCCTGTTAGAAGAGTTTGATTCACATAAATAGCCTGCTAATGACCACTTAAGGTTTCATTTATAACCGTCATGAGGTTATAGCTTCATCTTTTTCAGACAATACACGACATTTGATCACTAATGGCTTTTCAATATCCCAGTCTCCCTGTCTGTCGCTATTTCCGCAGATAGATTCTTCCTGTATTTCGCTACATCTGCAGCATAAGCTTTTTTGAGATCTAAGATATTGGCTGTTCTAGATGAAAGAAATTGGTCGAGTGAGATTAAGATATAGCTGTTTGAGATGTAAGATATTGACAGAAGGAGATGTAAGATAATGGATGTGTTAGATGTAAGATGTTGTTTGTGTGAGATGAAAAATACTAGCTGTTTAAGATGTAGAATAAACATGTCAGTCTGACTAATTCTGACACGCTGATTACAGTGGTGTAATCAAAATTGTTCTAGCACGTCAGATTCTTGAGTTATATGACTTTTACATTTTTGGTAAAAAATGGCATGTTATAGCTAGCTATTATAATTGTTTAATAATGTTGTACACTTGCCGTGCTGTGTGCTTTACCTTTAAAATGTTAAGTTTTTTTTTTATATTTTAAACTAATTGTGTATTAACTTCAAAACAATATGAAGAAAGTTAAAAGGGGTTGTTCGAATCATCCAAACTATTGTTCTTATATCTGTTGACATTTTACTCCCTGTGATCAGCGGAAACATCTTACAAGAAAAGTGAAATTTGCCTATCATCACTAATCTGGCGTCATAATATGCAATCAAGACAGAACCTGGGCGCCACATATTTGCTGCAGTGTTTGTTATGTGGGGCTCACCCAGTGGCTAAATGGCAAAAGGAAGTCTATGCCTTTTGCGGTACCAATGATATTGCAAGAGCCACGAGATCTTCATTCGGACTGCTACTTTTGCATGACAAATATTGATGGATATTCCAAAAAAAAAAATAAAATCAGCAATTCCTTTTCCAAATGGTGAATCTGCTTTGAAACCTGTTCCACACAATGAAAAAAATCCTATTCCCAATTCTCTAGTATTTCTTGACAGCGAAAGCGACAATGATGATGAGCAAAGTCACAGGGAGCAGGAGAGTGATGCATTTGAACCTCTAGATGATGAAAAGATACCTCATCTTATTGGTCAAGTTGAATTGAACGATTTAGTGAGGGATCTGGGGTTACCGAAGATGAAGGCAGAACTGCTTGGATCTCGTTTACAACAATGGAATTTGTTACAAAGCGGAACAACAATTTCACATTTTACAGCTTGCTAAATATTATGACAAGAATGCCATTATCTTTAATTGTACTGCCAATAACTGTTTAATGAAAGAACTGAACAGTGAGTATATTCCAGGAGACTGGCGTTTGTTTATAGACTCAAAAAGTCAGTGTTAAAATCAGTTCCAACTATTCCACTAGCACACGCAGTCAGATTACATAAGACATATGATTATATGAAGTTGCTCCTCAACGTTATCAAGAACAGAGATCACAACTGGTACCTATGTGGGGATCTAAAAGTAGTTTCCCTTCTTCTTGGATTGCAGCTGGGATACACAAGGTACATGTGCTTTCTATGTCTGTGGAACAGCCGTGATGACGAAAATCATTACATAGTAACGAATGACCAGCAAGAACTGATCATGAACCTGACAGATACAATGTACAACATGAGTCTCTTGTTGATCCTAACAAAGTACTTCACATAAAGCTTGGACTGTTAATTTTGTGAAGGCTCTGGACAAGGGTTCAGGTAGCTTTGCGTATCTTCCTAAGATGTTCAAGACTACTTTTACATCAGCAAAGGCTACGTTCAGGCGTGTTCACCGGACCTCCAATTCGTGAAGTCATTCTAGATCTCACCTTTAAAACACAGTTGGCATCGCTGGGATGAATTTGTGGCTATGGTTTCTAACTTTTTGGGAAACCACAGGTCTGAGAACTATGCAGAGTTGGTTGAGAGACTACTAACAACATACAAGGATATGGGATTCATAATGTCCTTAAAAATTCACTTTCTGCACTCCCATCTGAGTTTCTTCCCCCACTCCAGTCTATGTGCTGTCAGTGAGGAACAGGGTGAACGTTTTCACCAAGACTCCAGTCTATGTGCAGTCAGTGAGGAACAGGGTGAACGTTTTCACCAAGACTCCAGTCTATGTGCAGTCAGTGAGGAACAGGGTGAACGTTTTCACCAAGACTCCAGTCTATGTGCAGTCAGTGAGGAACAGGGTGAACGTTTTCACCAAGAAATAGCAACGATGGAAAACCGAAATCAAGAGAATTATTTCATGCAGCAGCATGTTGGGTGATTTCTGTTGGTTTTTACAGCGAGAGTGTGATACAGCAGCATGATGGGTGATTTCTGTTGGTTTTTACAGCGAGAGTGTGATACAGCAACATGATGGGTGATTTCTGTTGGTTTTTACAGCGAGAGT
Source organism: Bulinus truncatus (assembly GCA_021962125.1). Taxonomy (NCBI): domain Eukaryota; kingdom Metazoa; phylum Mollusca; class Gastropoda; family Planorbidae; genus Bulinus; species Bulinus truncatus. The sequence goes on along the minus strand of JAGDYQ010000360.1, from coordinate 235,375 downwards.
GTGATACAGCAGCATGATGGGTGATTTCTGTTGGTTTTTACAGCGAGAGTGTGATACAGCAGCATGATGGGTGATTTCTGTTGGTTTTTACAGCGAGAGTGTGATACAGCAGCATGATGGGTGATTTCTGTTGGTTTTTACAGCGAGAGTGTGATACAGCAGCATGATGGGTGATTTCTGTTGGTTTTTACAGCGAGAGTGTGATACAGCAACATCATCAAACTATTTCTGACTTCAAAATACATTGTATTAGCTGATTAGCTGATGTTATGTGCATATATGATGCTGTATAGTTGCATTGACAATATATTTCAAGAGACCGTAAATATGATCAATACAAGGTAATATTTTATGATCAATACAAGATAATAAGTTATGATCAATACAAGGTAATATGTTATGATCAATACAATGTAATATGTTATGATCAATACAAGGTAATATGTTATGACCAATACAAGGTAATATGGTATGATCGATACAAGGTAATATGTTATGATCAATACAAGGTAATTTAAAGATCTTTAAAACATGGGAGAATCCATCTTTCAAATTAGGAGTAATATATCTTTTAAATTGGGATGAGTGTAAATACAAATCGATATTATTATACAAAATTAGATTCATGTCTTTATGACAGTTATAAATGTAGATAAAATATATTCGTTAATCAAACAATTGCATTATGCATCAACATTCTGTTGACTGAGGGCGAATATTCTGGGCTTTCAATGCTATATCTCAGAATACGTTCATAATGTTCATGCAAGTGTTCGAATTTCAAAGAGTTACAATTTTCTAAAAATGTACCGCCGGCCAAGGCAAGTATTCGAACTCCAAATCGTATTTGTGCATTTTTTTCCCTAATGAACGAATAAATATACTGCTGGAGCCCTACCTAAATTCGATTATTTATTTATTTATTTTTTACTTGTGCTGTAAATATGGGTCGTCATCTGATGAACTTATTCAAAAAACTAACAATAGGAGGGAGTGAACAGGGTGACATCTATCATACAATGATACCTCATGAGAAAATTTAGTTGTATTAAATTCATTTTCAATTGTTAGGTCTATAATTAATTATATCCCCTATATAAAATGTGGAACGGATGGCCGAGTGGTGTAGATGCTCGACTGTCGACCTGAGAGTCCTGGGTTCGATCCTCCAGGCGAAATTTGGTGCAAAGTCGTCACAAGTCCACAAGTCCACCTGACTGTAAGTTGGGGAAGTAAAGGCGGCTGGGCGTTTAACCACACAATCCCTTCATATGCCGAGGTTATAGAAACAGATTAATTCTACACTTCATCTGCCCCAATGGCCCGTCAGGGCTAAGAAGGGAACTTTTTTACTATATAAAATTAATAATATTATAATTAGAAGATCCGTATCTGGATCCCCACAAGAAGCTTAATTGTTACATCAGTTCCGCCATCAGACAGGGGCGGAATCTATTGTACTTTTATACAGCAATTACTCCGCATTCAGATGGTGTTGAATAGTGTATACATTTGAGAGTATAAGGTACATCTAACAAGTGTAAAGAGAGCAGACAAGAAGGTACAACCAACTAATGAATACACATCAGAGAATAAGGTACAGCCAACCAGTGTAGACGCATCAAAATATCAGGAACAGCCAACCAGTGTAGACAAAGCAGAGTATAAAGTCGAAAAATAGTGTAGACATAGCAGATGAAAAGGTTCATCCAAAATGTTTAAACATAATAGATTAGAATGTACAGCCAACCAGTGAAGACAGAAAAAGTAGAAGATACAGCAAACCAGTGAAGACACACTAGAGTATAAGGTACAACCTACCATTGTAGACATCACATAGTAGATGGTAAAGCCAACCAGTGTAGACACAGAAGAGTAGAAAGTACAGCCAACCATAGTACACAGAAGAGTAGAAGGTACAGCCAACCAGTGTACACACAGAAGAGTAGAAGTTACAGCCAACCACTGTACACAAAGAAGAGTAGAAGGTACAGCCAACCAGTGTACACACAGAAGTGTAGAAGTGTTTTTACTAATACTAATCGCAGTGGTCCCAAGGGCATGAACAGATTATTGTAGCCGAAAAACATTTGAGAAAAGAGAAACTAATAGTACATCAAATAAAGTTCATATATTAAATAGTTCATCCCAAAGAAAATAATCCTCACTATGGGTAAACAATCTTAACATAAACAACCCCCAGTGATTACTCTTAATATCTTAATTCCTTCATAATATTTTAATGGACTCCTTTCCAAACAGTTCTTCATTTTATGTTTTATGATGCTCAACATGACGTATTTAAGAAAAATAGAGATGTGAGTGAATGTCTTTCAGTTAAACAAAACGCTACATGTTTAGCAGGTGAATTATTTACTATTATACACATTGTAGTATATCATACTGTGAATTAACTAAGAAAATATTGCCAACCCGGCAGTGCCCGGTGGGCTTGGCCTCTTTGGGAGCCACTGCATTTTGACATTTGACACCATGACATGAGATATTGAACTTAATATTTAATGTAAACATTTTTTGGTGCAACCCTCAAGCTGGGGCCCGGGGAGATAGAATCGTTTTGTGGCTTTTATCTGACCTTCAATTTAAAAAAAATAATATCCCATCAATCCAGTTGAGGCCACAGACGCAGAAAACATTAACACTTTTAAAAAAGAAAGAAATATCAAAGCTTTAAACATTATAGTTATGTGAAGCCAGTGCCGAACATAGGGATTTGGGCCTCTTCGGGGGCCCCTACATTTTGACATGAGGTAATGTACTTAATATTTAGTCAAAATATTTTGGGGGCCCTCCTAAAGCTGGGGCCCGGTGGGACTTTCGAATGGCGAACCCCCTCCACAAATCCTCTGTGTGAAGCCCCCATCATAAATGGGTTAGTTTGCATTGTCAACATATAGTACGGCGCTACTCAAACTCAACCCTTATACAAATCATTCATGTGACGTAATAGTAAAAAATGAAAAATAATATATTGTGACGTAGTTATGTTAGTAATAAAGGGAAATAATTGTACATTAGATATTGGCATATTTTAGAAATAATAACAAACTAAACAATATAAATAGTACATTATCATGAGGTATCCTTCATTCAAAATTCGTTTGCTTTAAAATTTAGATTGTGGAAAATAATACAGAATATTAATTGAACGATTTCTGTAGATATTTCTCCTATAATCGATTCTCATTTAACAACCAATTGAAACCCATTGATATATTACATTATTGTAAAATATACATAAGAAATTCTCTTCATAAATGCTCAGTAACCTGTACATAGTACAGAATATCTCAATTTCTCTCCTAAGATTGCTATCATTGCCTCATGGTAATGATCTTGACGTTCGAAAATATTTTCATTTTGTGATTGCAGTTTGCCCTGCCGTGTAAGAATAGGGTGCATGGTCACCACGGCACTATACATATGGATGGTCCAGTGTCATTACTGGCAGCCAAGTAGGAGACATCTTACTCGGCCGGTCAGTTGGGAGCCGGATCATGCATGTTAAGTGGAAAAAAGTAAATGTTTCCGCCATAATTGTATTGTTTATGCCGCCATCGTGTGTGACAGACACAAGAAGTGTGACAGACACCGGAACACATGAATGATATTGTGTATTACACTGGGCAACAGCCAAAATATCGTCAGGGGTTTTTCAACTGATTAAGACTAATTTTGGTGTTCTGAGTCCGAATATCACATTGATTTTGCTCGGTCAGGTCAACTTCTTGAGATACAACCATAGACCTACCTGTCGAGCTATACGTATTCTAATATCAAGGGTTTTGAGTTCAATCATTTATCTAAATTAGCTGCATAAAAATTAGCAGCAAAATAATAACAATTATAAAAACAGAGATAATTATATTTTTTTTTATAAATCATCAATCTTGATTTTCACTTGATTATTTAATGCATCAGCACTTGATTGGGAACAGCCTCCAGTACCCCGACCTTTCATCTGCCCGTCGTCCAGCTGCTCACTGCGAAAAAATTCTTGTACCAGCGTTCAGAGATCTTCCTGACAGCGACGATGAGGCCACCAATTTAGACGAGGGAGGAGATACAGAAGAGGCGTATGAATCACAAGATGGTCCGCAGCCGTTAGTAACTGACAACAATTTCAGCTTCCCACTGCTATTGGCAGGGGATGCACAAGAGTCACAAAGTTTTACTAAATTAATAAAAAACGCATTTTCGTTGAATTTTTTTAATTACATTTTTAAATCATGCCATTACTGTAATGTAGCTGTTAAGTAACGAAAATATCAAAATAAAATGTAAATTGTAGAGTGCTGAAGAGTACATTGTCTAAACATTGTCTACACCGAAACAGCTCAGATGGCAGAATTCTTTGTAGTTTGTGTAGGGATGACTTTTCTGTTGGCTTCAACAACTAGCCAAAAAAAATGCTTCTCTTCCTCGTTTTTTGTCAGCAGTCTATTATATTCCTCAAAAACTTCACGTTCTGCAGCATCGTTTACCACACGCAAGTCGTTAATGCGCTGCTTACCCTTCTGGTGTTCAATATTATCATTCCACTGTTCTGGAGGAAGAACTAGAAAGGAGTTGCCTATGTATAGCTTTGTAAGCAGGTTCTGTGAACGCCTTGTAAACTGACACCTTCATTTTGGAGCAATGATGGATCACATGGAACATGTCGCTCACTAGGTTCTATTTCAGAACCTGTTATTGTTTTATCTCTCAATTGGTGACACTTCACCGGAAAATAATGTCAGGCTGACAGTCTCATCAGATAGATACCACATGTGATTCTGGAGAAATTTTTGTGCTGCAATACTGATGTCGTGATTAACAGACTGATATTGCTGCAGGTCCTTCCAGAGCAAAAGATCTCCTCCATGTGCTTCCGCTGCACTGGTTGCTTGAATCCAGGACAACAAGGTTCCAAACTGTACATATCGTTTGAGTTGGCTCTCTTCATTGAATGTAAGACTGAAAATTTCTCTCTGTAAATTTTGATAGCATAGATCAGCTTAGCCATCCACCTAGCATGATGTACAGGGCCTTGTGCTCTCCAGTGAATGGTTTTTGGAGGATGTCCTAAGATGATCATTTTCAGTTCAAAAAGTTCTTCATAATCATCTCTGACCTGGGACTTCAAGTCAACGAAATTTGTCAGGAAACTTACCGTTTTTTTCTCGGAAAATATCAGTGCTTGAAGGCAGTTCCAACTTACTATAGTTGTCAAGTTTATGCGTCCCCAAACTTCTTTAAATCTTTTGAAGATAGGTATGTTTGGTGAGTTAGAGGGACCGCAACACAAACTAAAAGCCTTTGCCAATACCAGTTCAAGAACATGATGACGACATGCCAGACACAATAGTTCTCGACCAATACGATTCTCAAGCAATACACAAGCTCCATTGAAACGACCAGTGTTGACAGAAGTGGTGTCAAAGCTCGTAGCCTGGATGCTTTCTAACAGTGTCCACTGTTCTAACTGACCATAAATAGCATCAGCAGCATTCTTTCCTGTCCTGATGTTAGTTTAGGGAGACCAGGTAATTTTTCACTGTCATCACCAGAAACCAGCACCGGCAAGCGGTCAACTTCTCCAAGATTCAGGCTTTCAGGTAAGATTTTTCCATCCCAGTGTAGAATACAGCATAGTCAGGCTTGAATGAAGCTTTTATATCTGATGCTTGTTTACACCTGGCTTTCTTTCTGGCTCTTTGCATGGCACTTCGTGAAACTGTCAATGATGAAGGATCATGTCCCAGTGCTGCAGCAATAGGAATCATCAATCGCAAAGCTTCACGATCAGACGTTTGGTTGCGATCCAAGGCACTGGTAACATGCTTAGTGAACAAGGAAGTATGATACCCAATCTCCGTCATGTTTGTCCGTTTTTTAGTTGAGCTTGAACGGTTCATATTCATCTCGGACTTCAAATATATTGGATGTTTCATTTTCACCTGATTCACCTTCTATAGTTTGTTGCTGTCGTGTTTCCTCTTTCTGTTTACGAAGTATCTGTTTCTGTTGTGATGCCATCTCTTTATTTTCACCACTCATGAACATTATATTTGTTGATTTTCCGTCTGCACAATGTTCATAAAAACAACAGAAAGTTATGTATCTAAAATGATAACTAGGTCAGCATGAAATAGTTCATAAGTGATTTAAAACGTTGTACGTCCACCAGTCAACAAAATCGAGTAAAATGCCGTGAAAGGTAAAACAACGAGGCCTGTGAGCATCCCCTTCTACTTGGAATTTAGTTATAAAATTTTAACAGTATACTAAGGCAAAAGGAACTTAAAAAATGGTGTCCCGGTATGTGGCACGAAGTTGGATTTTTTGGGCCACTCTACTGTGGGCCCTCTCATATATGTGGGCCCTGTCATTACATGGACTATCTCATATATGTAGGCCTAGGGTGATTCATTATTGCATGGTAAAAAAAAAATAATTCTCCGATTCTAATGCACGGTGGCGCATTTTATTTTTCCTTTTGGCAAGCAAATCAAGAAAAACTATTTTTTTTATTAAAATGACCACTTTTAGAGGTCTCTCAAGCGACCCGAAGTTTCACTGTATGAAATAATGCGGCAGTTCTGATGTGTCGCTTGTTTGCTTTCGGTATATATCAATTTTAGTTCTTTGTAAAATTGAGAGTATACCGTGATATTTGGTTTTAGATTATATCTAATTTTATTATTCAAGTTTGCTGGATAATAAAGTAGTTTCTGATTAAATACAAATTATCGAATTGTTATGGCATCCACATCAATTGGTAATTGATACACTTTGCGAATTACCATTTTAATGTAGTTAAAGTGACGTAGTGAAACGTCAATTGTCATTTTACTTGGATACCAATTAGTCTTGAATCATTAGTGAATTGTTTGGCTTTGATGTGGCAAGACGTACCTCTGTTCTTGGTACTAGTTAGATTCTTACTTAGAACTTAGAAGCCGTGCCTTTGTTTAGAATTTGTTGATTATCAAGATCACTTAGTATTTTGATGTCAAGAACAGTTTGTATATTTTATATTTAAAGTCTTCGTCTATAAATTAAACATGGAATCAGCCGAACTGCTTTGTTTATTTATTTGAGATGAGAGCAAGGTATGAAATTAAAGTCTCCCGCACGCTACTACAACGCCTCCATACAATAATCATCAATCACAAACCAAACCTTACATCATCCACAGAGTTGTTTTTTTCTTTATGGCTCCACAAACAGCCCTAACATTCCACTGTTCAAACGTTTCAAACGATTTTAGCCTAAGGTTGATCAGAAGCTGTATAGTAGTGTATAGTCCGATAGAGGATTTTAGACTAGATAATCCGTTTATGGTGGAACACAAACACGGTGTTGTGTCATTCCTGTAAGACAGTCTTTCAAGTTACATACCACTTGAAGTTTACGGAGTGTAAGCAAGCAACCGTACCACTTCCATGCCCTAGGTAATTACCATATGGCTTGCTGGATGGCGAAAGTGATATACTGCTTCATGATCTATATGTTTAGAAATCAGTTCTGGCTCACACCATCAGAGGTAAAAATTTTGTAAGAATTCTGCTTGTTTGCCACTCACATTTACGTCAAAGCTTGAATCTTTGAGTCGTGATGCTCAGTTAACGATTTTTTGTTATTCAAGCAGATCTCACGAAATTCTGTCATATACAGCATGGTGTTGAATGCTGCGAAAAAAAAATTTGAAAACCATCTTTGGTATAACAGTCCAGAGGTGCATTTTATTGCGATGTTTTCTGAAAAAGTTTCTGCAGATGAAAACTGCAGTATTGTTGGAGCGATGCTGAAGACTGGCGATGATTGGACTAACTTGTGGACAAAAGAACTGCATCACTTTTCACTTTATAGGTACCTTATCAGTATCTGCAATGCATTTAGTCGGTATTGATACCAGCCTGGATGAAGTTGATCCAGTATCCTGGGATCAATTGCCGTCATTTGCTGAAGTAAAGTGTATTGTCGATTCGGCGTCAATGATGCAGCCGAGCGGTTGGTTTCACTGATGCCATCATTTAATAAGTCAATCACTAAGACGGAATCTGAAATGCAGAGATTGCTGCAAGTTGTAGAAGATTCAGACTGAGAGTGCCAAATTTGAAGAAAAGCGTGGAACTGACGATCATTAGTAACATGTACTTGTTTATGTTTATAATACCATGTATACATAAATAAACAAGCAGTAACTTTTTCGTATCATTATATTTCAAGCTATTTAAGATTCCAACATGTCTTATCGCTGTAATTAATGTTTAATGTTGATTTTAAGACAATGTTTAATTTAATGTTTATATCATACTAGTAAACAAAGGCCCGGTATCCGGACCGGCGAGTAGGCACTCAGTTGGAGTTGAAAATGATGATACATATTTGAGCGCGTTAACAATCAGACTATATACTCGAAGTGGCCCCAAGGACATGAACAGGTTATTGTAGCCAAAATACATTTGAGAATAGGGACACCTAATAATACATCAAATAAAGTTCACATGTTAAATAGTCCTTCCAAAAGAAAATAATCCTCACGATGGGTAAACTCTTAAAATCATAATTCCTTAATAATATTTTAATGGACTCCTTTCCAAACAGTTCTTCATTTAATGTTTTATGTTTTTCAACATGACGTATTTAAAAACAAGCAATTAAGCCTGTTCCATTCTGGACACAGGACGTGTTAGCGCATTTTCATGTTATGTATTAGTACGTATGTTAGCTTTCAGTAAATATTTGTAATTTTTGGAAATGTTTATAAATTCAATTGTGTAATGCATATATCTGTAAAAAAATATTATAAAGACGTTTTTTTATATTTGAAAAAAAATTATTTTCTCTTAAATCTAACTACAAGTGGTTTGTGGTTACTGAAATAGGACTCATAATTGAAAACATTCGAAATTGTAGTCATTTAATCGTCCGAAAACTCCGTCAATTGTTGCATAGCTCTGATACTTTCAATTAAACTCAGAACACAAGCTTACTATTTTATTTGATGAGTTTCTTAATAAATCTTGGTGAAACTACGTGCTGCAGTATTTCGCACCAAATGAATGGGTTATTGAACGTACAAGGTGTATATATAATATATAAGCCCCTTAGGAGCCCTGAAGCCCAGCCCTCAGAGGTCCTATCGCGAAATGAACTTTTGATGTACACTTGGCAGGCCAAGACCTACAAAATGATATATACATCATGGGTCTAGGACTTATGGTTGTTGAGATATAGGTGCTCTTTATTAATAAAGCTTATATAGCAAAAAACGGTACTAAGCCCCCTTTTACGGCCCTGAGAGGTCATATCGCGAAATGGAAAAAAGACATTTCTTGACAGGCAAAGACCTACAAAATGATATATACATCATGGGTCTAGGACTTATGGTTGTTGAGATCTAGGGTGATGACAGACAGACAAAACGGGGACATTTTTTTTAGAAAATGCTCTAAAAAAATGAGAGAGACTTTTGTAAGTGCTTGTGTTAAGCGAAAATGGTGATATATATTTGAGCGCGTTATTAATCAGTCTATATACAAAAAATAGCATATCTATGTACTCGAAGTGGCCCAAAAGAACATGAACAGATTATTTTAGCTAAAATACATTTAAGAATAGGGGCACTTAATATTACATCAAATAAAGTTCGTATGCTTTATATTTCTACCCAAAGAAAATAATCAACATTACAGGTACAGAAGCTTAACAGAAACAACCCCAGACGATTAAACTCTGAACCTAACATTCAACTATAGTCTACATAATTTGTGCACACAACACCTTAGCATTGATAAATATTCATTCATTCGTAATATTTTAATGGACTCCTTTCCAAACAGTTCTTCATTTAATGTTTTATGATGTTTAACATGACGTATTTAAAAAACAAGCAATTAAGCCTGTTCCATTCTGGACACAGGACGTGTTAGCGCATTTTCATGTTATGTATCAGTACGTTATGTTATTTGTACATTTTGGAAATGTTTATAAATTCAATTGTGTAATGCATATATCTGAAAAAAGATATTAAATGGACGTTTCTTTATATTTGAAAACAAAATTATTTTCTCTTAAATCTAACTACAAGTGGTTTGTGGTCACTGAAATAGGACTCATAATTGAAACATTCTAAATTGTAGTTATTTAATCGTCCAAAAACTCCGTCAATTGTAGAATGTTTATATAAAGTACGGGAAGTAAGTCATGTTGAATAACTGTTACAAAAATAAATAATGATTACGCCCCTTTGATTAGCTTTTATTATTTATATTTAAAATATAAGCAAAACGGTACATTAAAAACTCTTATATTTTGGCCCTGAGAGGTCAAATCGCAAAATGGACTTTTGATGTACACTTGGCAGGCCAAGACCTACACAATGATATTGAGTACATTATGGGTCTAGGACTTATGGTTGCTGAGATATAGGGCGGTCCATTATTAATATAGCTTATATAGTAAAAAACGGTACTTTATAAGGCCCCTTTTACGGCCCTGAGAGGTCAGATCGCGAAATGGAAAAAAGTCATTTCTTGGCAGGCCAAGACCTACAAAATGATATATACATCATGGGTCTAGGACTTATGGTTGTTGAGATCTAGGGTGATGACGGACAGACGGACAGACGGACGGACAGATAGACAGACAGACAAAACGGGGACAATAGAGCATTTTTTTTTCGAAAATGCTCTAAAAAGAGAGACGTGAGTGTGTGTAAGTTAAGCGAAACGCTAAATGTTTAGCAGGAGGTTTATTTACTGTTATACACATTGTAGCATTGTACAATAACCCAAAAATATTGCCAACCCGGCAGTGCCGAACTTATGGATTTAGGGGCCTGGTGGGCTTGGCCTCTTTGGGGGGTGCCCCTGTTTTTTGACATGAGTTAATTGTTTTGGCTTCACTCAAGCTGGGGCCCGGGGAGAAAGAATCGTTGTGCAGCTTTTATCTGACCTTCAATTAAAAAACATAATATTCCATCAATGCAGTTGAGGCCGCAGACAATATCAGGTCTCTTAAAAAAAGGTAACATCAAAGATTTTAACATTATTGTTCTGTGAAGTCAGTGCCGAACCTAGGGATTTGGGATTTGTCCTGTTCGGGGGCCCCTGCATGTTGACATGAGATAATGTACTCAATATTTAATGTAAATAAAAGATTTTCTGGGGCCCCCGTTAAGCTGCGATAATACTTAAATCTCACTCCAAAGAGAAAAATCCTCATTATGGGCTCAGAAGCATAACAAAAATAACCCCCAACTATTAAACGTTGATTCTAACATTCAACTATAGCCTACATAATTTGCGCACACAACACCTTATCATTCATAAATCTTATATCCTTCATAATATTTTAATGGACTCCTTTCCAAACAGTTCTTCATTTTATGTTTTATGATGTTCAACATGACGTAGTTAAAACAAGCAATGTAAGCCTTTTCCGTTTCGGACAAAGGACATTTTAGAGCACTTTCGTGTACGCAGTGGCTACGGTTACACCGGACGAAATCTGTATTTTTTTCCAGGTTACAGCCATAGATTTTGTTCCACGCGTATGGGTTTTGATAAATAGAGAGGGAAGTAATCATGTTGAATAACTGTTACAAAAATAAATAATGATTATGCCCCTTTGATTAGCTTTTATTATTTATATTTAAAATATTAGCAAAAACGGTACCTTAAAAACTCTTATATTCGGCCCCGATAGGTCAGATCGCGAAATGGATGCACACATGGCAGGCAAAGACCTACAAAATGATATATACATCATGGGTCTAGGACTTATGGTTGTTGAGATCTAGGGTGATGACGGACAGACAAAACGGTGACAATAGAGCATTTTTTTTTCGAAAATGTACTAAAAAGAGAGACGTGAGTGAGTGCCTGAAAGTTAAGCAAAACGCTACATGTTGAGCAAGTGGTTTACTTATTGCTATACACATTGTAGTATAGCACAACATATCGTACTGATGTTATGTACAAGGATCTTTCGGGGCGTTGACTTGACGTCGTCACTAATCAAATGTGTCAGTACTCTGAAATAGTCAGTCAGGAAAACAAACACGGTATTCCTCAAAAGCGAAAAAATAATAAGTAAATTTAATCCAACCATATATATGAAAATAACATCATGACAAGAATATAATAGTCCCATGAATACATCCACAGCCTAACTTCTACAAAAACGTCTACCTCTAGCTGTCACTTCAACGACTGACCACCACGGGCTGTTACCTCTTAACTCCCCACTGCCGTCCCACACAGCAGACTACTGGCTAGTCCGTGTTCACTAGTTCCGGTCTCCTACCGTGAACTCCTTTTACCATTAACGCACTCCATGCCCTTTACCCATCTGCTGACCCAACACAGCTCTCATAGCTAGCACCCGACAGTCCCCCACCCAATATCCCAACCAATGCACAACACTGAGAATAAAATAAGATAATACTGCCAACCCGGCAGTGCCGAACCTATTAATTTTGGGGCCCTGTGGGCCTGGCCTATTTAGAGGCCTCTTAATTTTGACATTCGTCACCATGACATGAGATAATGAAATTAATATTTAATTTTTTTTTGGCAACCCTTAAGCTTTGGCTCGGAAAGATAGAATCGTTGTGCAGCTTTTATCTGACCTTCAATTCAAAAAAAAATATTCCATCCATCCAGTTAAGGCCGCAGACGCAGAAAACATTAGGCCTCTTAAAAAAGAAAGACATATCAAAGCTTTCAACATTATAGTGCTGTGAAGCCAATGCCGAACCAAGGGATTTTAAGCCTCTTCGGGAGCCACTACATTCTGACATAAGATAATGTACTTAATATTTAGTTTTTTTGCGAATTTGTTTTGGAGAGATCATAAAAAAATGTTGGCATTATTTTGTGTTACAATTCCTAAGATCGCTTAATTGCCCCTTGGTAATTATTGAATCGGTCGAAAACAGTATTACATTGTGATTGCCAATTGGCTTTCACAATCTTACCTGCCTTATATAAGTGTAGGGTGTTTGGTCACCTCGCCACTATACATGAGGCTGGTCCAATGTCAATACTGGCAGCCAGGTAGGAGACATCTTACTCGGCCGGCGAGTTGGGAACCGAATCATTCTTGTTAAGAAAACAGTAAATGTTTCTGCCATCTTTGATTTGCTTATGCCGCCATCTTGGATGACAGAAATAATCTCGATGACAGACGGAAGTGCGATGACAGACACCGGAACACACGATGTATTTTTTTTATTATAGAAGAATTCATGTCATTAAAGAATATACTATAAACTTCAGTCTCGATGAGCGACCCCTAAATGTAATTCAATTTCAATAAAATTTGGTATGAAACTATAGGAATAAAAAAGGAAAAAATTAACAACAATGCAATATTAAATTAAAATTTGTTTTCAATTACCCTAATGTAGGCCCTGTCATGTTAGTAGGCCCACACATATATGTAGACCGTCTTATGTATGTAGGCCCTCTCATCTATGTAGGCCCTCACATTTATGTCGGCCCTATCATGTATGTAGACTTTAACATGTATATAGCCCCCATCATGTATGTGGGCCATCTCATATATGTAGGCCCTGAAATATACATGGACAATCTCATGTGTGTAGGCCCTGTCATTATGTGGGTCCTCTTTGATGCGGAATCTCGGATATTACAGTAGTAGCAGTAGTGGGGGGACATTTAAATAGCACTCTATGATTAAATGGTAAATGTAGAAAGCTATCAATATTATTGTTTTAACCGTTATAACAAACAAAAATTATAATAAATATACTAAAAACAAAAAATATTCTTTATATCAAAAACATATATATTTTCCTTCCTAAAATAATGCGTTTTTAACGAATTAATTAGCTAGCTTGATGAACAATTTATTAAAACATATTGTATATAGCCATGCTTTCAATTGTACTCGTGAACATGTATGCAAATATTTTAAATTAAGCCCGGTGTTGCCCGGGAAATCTAGGTGTAATGTGAAACCCCTTCCTAATCAATTTCACTAATGAATTTTTAAATACGATTAATTAGGTTAATGTGCAGAAATGACCTACTTTGTATACATCACAAATTACGTTTTTCACATCAACGCTAACCATCCAAACCAGCCGATCAACCAACCAAACAAACTAAACCAACCAACCAACCAAATTATAATGGCAATAGTTTTGCTGTATTGATTTTATGTAAACGTAACCGTTCTGGTAATGGGGTATTTTATTTTGCTTATAAAAATGTTTAGATTTATTTCTCTTTATAGGATTTGATTATTAACTAAATATTTTCTTAACTTTTTTTCACGCTGCTCATGTGCGTAACAAATTAACCCATTTAGATGTTAACGTTACTTTTAATTGCGTAACTTTTAACGCATTAATTACGCGTTAATTGCAGATACTAATAAGCCCTATTTAAAATGTATGCTATAATAAGGCTTTTATTTTTTTTAAAACTGAACAATTTATACAGACAATGTAATTCAATAATATTAGTTGGCACTTGTTAAGCTAAAATTGTGACACAGTCGTATAGCTATAAAAACAGACTTATCTATACATCCCAAGATGTATAAAATACACCAGATAGTTCGAAAAAAACTAAAAAGTAGACACAGTTATCTACTTCCAGTCTTCTTTATCATCTTTCAGAAAAGTGGTTTATAGTGGCTTAAATCACTCTGGTTTTATATAACACATTTTGTTATTGATAATATTAATAATATAAAATTAGAAAAGTTATTGGATATCGTGGGAAAAATTTTTAATAAAGAGCTCGCCCAATAAATCAGTCATTAAATGTAGATGGGGGGGGGGGGGGTGTTCTGACAGAGTTTAACTGTTGCTGATACGGGGAGAGCGGGAGTTAAGATTAACTAACGTTAATTTTATACTTTTTTTTTAAACTATACGATTAAGATACATTTACTCTCTCACCCCCCCCCCAGTTTTATAAAATAGATAAAAGGTGTCAAAATTATTGATAATATGGCATATTTTATATGTATTTTAGTAGATGTTTAATAATTTATCAACTCTCTTGAAACTATTGCAGTTTAGAAACTAGACACTTTAAATTGCCCATTATGTTTATCAGTCGCCGTAATTTGTCACATCTTTCTGTTGGCATTCAAGAATATAAAATTGGTATAATTTGTTCTGAGATGTGAAATGTCACACCCGTTGATTGTGAATTTAACCATGCTAATAACATCTAGCGAAACAATACATTTTGGTAACCATTCATCATACATTACTTAAACTAGCTCTATTATTGCCTTTTAGCTCTAACCCAATTAGCCGTTCAGTGTTTATAAATCTATTTCCTTGATTTCTCATATATTTTACTACTCTACAAAATCAAAACAACACATTTGATTCATCTCATTTTAGCATACCTTTAAATAGTTGAACACGAAGATTTTTTAAAAAATAATAATCAAATAAACATTTATTTTCAAAACAAAAAGTGTACAACTATCTAGAGCACTACATTATTGATAACAAAAGAAATCATGAAATACAAGTTTTAGAATGTATTAAATGAATACATGAATATCTTCAAACTGATTTTACTCTATAAACTAACAACACTTTGTTGAATTTTTTTCTGGAATAATTTTTATTTCCCCATTTAACTTAATGTTAAAGATTTAAATAATAACAATATCTAGTAAATGTATCTTAATTTTATTTATTTTTTTTTCACTTTTTTATCTTCTCCCTGTAATTGTTTCGTTATTCTCTTTAAACTTCCATTTTTCTTCATCTTCAATTATGCGTTTTTCTATATTTAGTCACCTCAAAATTGGAAATATCAAATGTGACAAAACCAATGTTTCATTATGACTTAATATTATTGACTTCTTAAACAAAATTTTACATAGTTTTTGTTAGGACTAAATAATATAGTCCAACATGTAGGTACGTGTTGCTCATTATCTACAGATCTAAGTTGTTTAACAAATGTTAACATTTCCAATATGAATAGTAAAATATAGTGTGTACGAATTCGTAGTCAATGCTGAAATTCGATTTATATTGTAACATTGCTAATCGCATGTTTACTTGTGAACATCGAACACACAATATTTTAAATGATACATTTTATCTTCTCTCTGTTGGTGTAATTGTCTTATTGGGTGTGAAAGTAATAAGAAATAAGTTGGTTTATGCAGAATACTAAGCTATGACTTGAGTAGAATACAATCTTATTCATATTGAGTTGATGGTGAATTGTATATTCAAGACTTTCGTATAAACAGACAACTACCGCATGTTTAAAGGAAACAAATGTTTATAAATAAACACAATCCACTGACTGTTCCACTTTTCCCCAATTATTTTGGATGCCCATAAACCGTTTTTTTTAGTTTCTGGTGTTTATTTTAGTCTTGTGCGTTGACGGGTAAAATAATTGTACTATATCTGAGTTGAAAATTAAAAAAAAAAACATTTGTATTAGTAATTGTTAGTCAAAATACACACATTCAATAACTACAAGTTGTGTTGAAATATAGAGATAAAGTAAATAAAAATGTATCACCTGACCAAAGTCCAGTGTTTAAACACCACAGTTGGTTAATGTCCAGTATTTAAATATCACAGTTGGTCAATGTCCAGTGTTTGAATATCACAGTTGGTCAATGTCCAGTGTTTGAATATCACAGTTGGTCAATGTCCAGTGTTTGAATATCACAGTTGGTCAATATCCAGTGTTTTAATATCACAGTTGGTCAATGTTTAGTGTTTTGATATCACAGTTGGTCAATGTCCAGTGTTTGAATATCACAGTTTGTCAATGTCCAGTGTTTGAATATCACAGTTTGTCAATGTCCAGTGTTTAAATATCACGATCAATATACATCAGAACGGAATATGAAGAATATGTTCCTACAATAACATTAGTTTTTAATTATTTCTTTTAGATGTTTATCTAAGTAAATAGACACAGTAAAGTTGTACATGTGTTAAAAGATCTTAGAGACAATTAAAAGAGGGAAAAAAACAAAATAATGCAATTTTTCAAACAATGCCGCCGTGAAAGAGAATGCATAATTAGCTATGTAACGGGGCATTTCACTGGCAGGAAATTGATGCTTGAATATTTCATACTCTAAGTCTAAACAATGAATGGCGTTGGAATTTTGATATAGGAATTGATGCAGCTTTACACATGTTTTACTGATATTTCATGTACTTTAAGCTAAACGTATGTAAATAAAGCAAGTTAATAATTAAATTATGAATTATATTTCCCATTATTCAGATGGCTCTGAAAATGGTTTACGACAGTTATCAAACTAGTGTCTAGTCTCTTTATATTTCATTTGATTATGATAATAATAGTATATTCTTAGCTTGTAAATGGCTTATCAAAAAAAAAAAAACGAAATTAAAAATAAATATTAGTATGTTAATTATGAATACAATCACAAACAAAAAAATTCAAAATATCAAATTGGGATTTAAGTAACTTGTTATATAAATCTTGTTAGTAGACTTGTGGCTGTAACTATTAGAACTGAACCAACAATTTGCACGACACCACCTGAAAATAAATGTGTAGAAAAGTCATTTCAAACATAATATATTAAGTAATATTCGCGACACAGTTTTAAAAACAAATGATAAGCTAAACATTTAAAATGACAAAAGTTATTTAATAATGACGAATAGCTGGCTTGGTTTTTTTAGTTGTTGAGTCTAATAAAAATAAATTGATATGGTTTATGGGCCTAGATATGAATAACATTGCAATTATAAAACAAAAGGCGTTAAAACTGTGGCAAGATAGGGAACGCTTCGTATTGTGGTAAAACGATCAACTGTCGACTGTATGGTGACTGGTTCGATCTCAGGTGGGAACCAATGGATATTTCAGATCATGGTTTAAGTCCCCGCTCTACTCTCTGTGTGCTCTTGACCAGTGGAAAATTTGATGACGAATGCTTACACGCTCTTACTAATGCCGCTAGAAAATTTCTGGGGGGGAAATAATTTTTAAGGTCCCTTAGCCTATGAGAGTGATGGCGTACTTTTGGCACAGTCGGCACTCAGAGTTTCATAGGTCGGCACACGACTAAAATATCACTTCCTTAATCAATAATAACAAATTAAATGATACAATGTAATTTAAATAGGTATTGTAGACTGGTCTTCAACATATCACTTTCTTATCGTATTGTTTTATCTCTGCTTCACCCCCCCCCCCAGTCACACCCCTACCCGCGAGATGAATGATGCAATCACGACTTTAATAAAACGCATACACATTGCTATTTCGTTCTTTCACCCCTTCCTTGATACGATTGATGAAATAGTGTTATTTGCCATCTGCACATGCAAATCCACGCAATGACCACACTCAGTTTTGGCGGGAAACTAATGCAACGAGCGTGGGTGGACTAACTATAAAAGGAACTGTGCTGTGATTCACGGAACCTAGAGAGACTACTTTCAGCTAGATTAGTTGTACACACAATTGACTTTTGTTTTCGCCTGGACAATTATACCATGTACCTCAGATTAACAAAGTAAAAGCCATGGTTTGACGATATATCAGTATGTATACAGCACCGAAAATCCCATTAATTTAGGAAAGCCAATATATTTTTTGCAATTTTTTTTGTACCGTAGAAAACTCTCTTCTCATTTTTGTTTCTCTATAAGTCTTAAGACAAGTATTGTTATTTTGCTAAACCAAACCCCTTTTATCAGGTTTAATTAAAGTCTTAAGACAAGTATTGTTATTTTGCTAAACCAAACCCCGATGACAAGTATTGTTATTTTGCTAAACCAAACCCCTTTTATCAGGTTTAATTAAAGTGTTTTGCCACCACTGGGCACCTGGCTAACACTCAGTTCTGAGTTTGCCTGGCTGTTGGTGATTACGCATGTCCGAATGAGAAACTCGTATACAGTTTCTAGAGAAGCGAAATGAATAAAAATAAAAGAAACCTTCTAGCTAGAATTTTTGATTTTCTAATTATTGGTTATAGGCTAAATAAAGTCCAGATAAGTTCTTGTGCACTTTAATTGGGGGTTCATATAAATGGAATCTATACCCTATAGAACGTTCATATCAAGTTTATTTTTCTTATTCTTACTTTAACGTGTTTAAGGTGTTTAACGTGTATGTTTTTCTAAATTATATATTATTTACATTTGTTTTCAAAGGTATATTTCTTTTAAGATTCAATCTCAAATTATTATCACATTTAATAAAAACAAGCAATGTGTAATTAAATTTTCATGACTATATAAAAAAGCTAAACAATATGTTTTTTGGTCACTTAATATGATGCCCAGAGTAAAAGAAATACTGGTCCTGGGAGTGGGAGGCATGGCAGCCGCATAGAACTACTCATGATACAACTCTGCTAATAATGACTCATTCAGTGAATCGCAGTGTAGGTACAGTCAACACCCAAACTTAAACTTGCACTCGCTAATTTCCGTATGCCTCCTGTGTGCTGTATCCATCAAGTTAAATAAATATTTTCAGTTTTTATCTTCTAGAAAAGCTTTTCTTTAATCGCCCTTCTTAATTTGAAAGTTGAGTACGAGGCCCCAAGTTGACACACACTGGTCTACATAGAAAGAATAGTTTTCAATTTGTTTTTTTTCTTTTTATTATTTTTTTTTTCGACAAGAGAACTTAACCACATACATTGATTATAAGGTTAAAGAGGTTCTATTTTTCAAAATAATCAAGTAATTGATATATATATTTTTAAATTTAACAATTAATATTTAACTATAACTATTTATGTATGTATGTATGTATATATGTATATATATATATATATATATATATATATATAGTTATATATATATAGTTATATAGCTATATAGTTATATTAATATTAATTATATATATATATATATATATATTAATATACAACCTTGAAACTGTAACAGCGTGGGACTTACTGTTGATTGAACATTCTTCTACGGCGGCTGTGTAGCCATCAGAACAAACACACCTGTCGTTTTTGTCACAGATACCTGTGTAACCTGTCTTAGCCGCTATACAAACATTGTCTTGATCGCATTCCAAACCAGGACCTGGGAAATGAGAGTACAATGAGCTCATTAAAAAAAACAACTGTAACTATAATAAAAAAAACGCTCTTGCACTGTACAATTTAACCATGTCGACCATAGACTACATCTATCTTTCTTTTATGGACAGTAGCTTAGCAAAAGTCATATATTTTAATCAAATTTTGTACGATTCCAGAATTTCTCTAAAATCCCGAGTTCGAAAAACAGTGAGAATCCTAGTTTTTTTTTTTCATATCTCGATAAAAGGTAACACACATTTAAAACATTGATATATTTATTTTTTTTCTTTTTTGTAAACAAACAACTTACTGGTAAGAGTTATTGTTTTAATGGCACTGCTATCGCTGACAGCAGAATTGAACTTTGCTTTACAAGTGTAATCACCGTTGTTGCTACTGGTAACAGCAGGTAGACTGTAATATTTACCTGTAACTGAGGTTGTCTTACCTGCACTGTTGAATATAAAGCATGAATTATCCTTAATGCATAGTGTCTTATTTTCTTTAAATTGTTTGTTTAGTTTTGTTTCTTTAAACTTTCTGATATATTACTTTGAACAAAGTATTCCTTCCTAAAACAATTTCTTTCTTCCTGACACATATTCTACCCAGAGCCTCTCTATGGAAAACGAGACCACTGAATACTGCCCCCCCCCCCATTACTTACGACCCCCATTCCACTAAAGTTTCATATCGTATCTTATGTTTTGGGTCCCTGACCGCTACTTTCCCATCCACCTATAAAACCAAAATCAATATCTCCAAGGTTGACACCAAACGAAGTCTGTTATAAGTGAGTGGTGGATTCTATGACAGACAAGCGCCCTCAATTCTGTTTAAATCTTAAAAGAAAAATTCTTCTTTAACTCACAAAAAATCTTTTATCTGAAATTCTTTAAAACTATGTAAATAGTATGTGTTCTCATTTTAATTGTACTTCAAACTATGACAGCTTTGTCCAAGATTCTCAGATAATTATGTAAATATTACTGACTATGTTATCATTAACCTGAAGCTTTAAATTCATTTTATTCATTTATGACGATGTCTTTCAACAATGACAAATCTATAAGCTATGTTGGATCTTACTGCTTGGAATGTTTCTTTTTTAAATGAGTAAAGAGTATTTCTTTTTAAACCTTGTAAAACTAAACATGATTATAACGCATTATACTGCTGTGTGATTGGAATTTCACTTTTGCAACTAGTTTTCTGGTTGAACAATGCATATATTATACTTCACTCTTCATTGTGTAATAAAAACGCAACACTTGGAATCCGTATTGTTTCTAAGTAGCCAAAAGTCTACTTTTACTAGACGGAAACCTGCTACTGTCTTCTTCTAACAACTCAGACACTCATAGTCATTGTTCTCCCTTAAAACAACACAATTTAGATGAGTTAACATCACTGGCTTGGAATCGATACATATTAAATTCCTAAAATCTCTACTTACACTTTCCTAATAGATTTTTTGAGAAATATTGAGTCGTGTAGATGAGGCTGTCGTCTAAATTAGAGACCTCCACTATAAAAGTAATGTTGAGTTGTGTAGATGACTATTTACTTTTCTCTTAGCAGGTCTAAAAACATATGCATTCCATTATGTAATTTTATGGATTTAACTAGACCCACTGTTGACGATCTACCAATTAAAGATCTATATCTGGCTCTCGAAAGTATATTTTTCCTCCAACACTCTTTGCTAACATATCATTCAACACCAATACATGTAATCGATTCTTCCAGAATACCAATTTAGTAACAGGTGTAAAACTTCAGACACTATCCTCCAATAACCAACAAATGCGTTTGGTTTAAATGGGTTGTCGTCTCCCAGATACTTTTGCGCTAAATGAAGCATCCAGGTGAGTCGCCCATTTGGTCAATAGTCTCCTCGACTA
The DNA here is from genome assembly GCA_021962125.1 of Bulinus truncatus. Classification (NCBI taxonomy): domain Eukaryota; kingdom Metazoa; phylum Mollusca; class Gastropoda; family Planorbidae; genus Bulinus; species Bulinus truncatus. The sequence goes on along the minus strand of JAGDYQ010000360.1, from coordinate 213,392 downwards.
CATCAGATGACTAGAATCAAATTACGATCAATCTATTCTCTAATATAGAATAATATAATAGCGAAATTGGGATCTGCATTACACCGAAAGTAAAGAATTAATACAACAGTATTCCACTTTAAAATACAATCATGAATAAATTGGATCTGCCCAAAACCGAAAAATAACCTAGCCTGCCAATCATGCCTAATGGGATATACGTCTATGCAAGGGTTTTGCACGGTACAACTAGTATGATAAATAATGAACAAAATATTATTTTAAAAACTCTCTCTAATATAATTCATTACAAAAATACAACAACCTCACTCATGCCAATCGAAATTGTCATAACTCTTGTTATAATCTTTGGTTAAGTGCATGTTGTGAGTTTTATTCAGTATGAGAGAGTGTGCTAGTGCTGGAGTAAATTGAGGGCATGTAAAAAAGCTGATTAAAGTTGAAGAAATTTCTCTTATGTGTATTTATTTTATTGCTATCCTTATGTTTGTGTTCAATAAATAATAACTCATGAAATTTTAACTATTGTCGTTTTTTTAATGAATATATGCGTCAATCTAAATATGAAACAAAGTAACACGTCCTAAGAAGTAAAGTGGTGATTTGATATGTAAAAGTCCCAAGAAGTAAAGTGGTGATTTGATATTGTGGAGAACATGGTTCTCACATATCGGTTAGAATGTATGATAATATTGTTGTAACCCCCTGACCTACGATTCTGTGCCATTTTATCACCTGGACAGGTGTGTAAATAAAGAGATGGGGGTGAAACAACTGTCACTCCCCTCCCCTCATCAAATGGCGCTAACATCAGGACGATAGTCGAGAGACCAGTCACGTGACCTGGTTTGAGGGGTCGGGGATTGACTTCGGTCTCTGATATAAGCTAGTGACCAGAGTGAAAGGACAGTAGATTTCTAGAGAGAGTCGAGAGTGGACACAAGTAGATTATCAGTTGATATTAATGTTATTGTACGTAGTGAAAATGATGTTGGGTCATATTGCATGTGATGTACCTTGTGTTTATAATAAATATTACCATATACACGGAATCCAAGTGCCTCTGTTATAAATACTACTATACGGAGTTTGAAAGCGTCTGTATTTAGATATATCTAACTTATAAAGCAGCTAAGTCCGGGACGCTTCCGTCCATGTGGGGAAAACGTTCTATAAATAAACGGCCTCCGTAAAAACCGTCGGCTGCGCATATGGCAGAAATAAATAAAACAATAATAGTTGATAAAGTAATCACGTGACCAACGAAAACAAAAATTCAAAATGGTATCATGCCCGTGTCTCGATTCGATTTTTTTTTAATCTACAGTTTTAAATAGTTTCTGTGACTTTTTATTATGAAATGTAAAAGTTCCAAATATTAAATAATAATAATAATATATAATATCATTCAAATTATTTTAGTTTTTATTACAACAGATATCATTTTAACATCGTCAAACGTAAACAAATTATAAGACTAGGTCACTAGCAAGCGCGTTCGTTGGTGGATTGTGATCGTAATCGAATTAGCAGACGCCTCTGTTTATGACTTGATTATTCTCATATTAAACATTTTATTGAGATAAAATCTTTAGTTGCGAATGCAACGGGCAACTACTAGTCTATAATAGAACGAGTGGATACAGAATGAAAGAATCCTAGGCAGACAAGATACTAAATACACAGTAGAAGTGGCACTTAAACCAACACGTAACAGATATGTAACACTTCCCAAGAAGTAAAGTGGTGATTCTATAAGTAACAAGTCCCAAGAAGTAAAGTGGTAATTTGATAAGTAACAAGTCCTAAGAAGTAAGTAAAGTGGTGATTTGAAAAGTAACACGTCCAATAAGTAAAGTGGTGATTTGAAAAGTAACACGTCCAAGAAGTAAGTAAAGTGGTGATTTGAAAAGTAACACGTCCAAGAAGTAAGTAAAGTGGTGATTTGAAAAGTAACACGTCCAAGAAGTAAAGTGGTGATATGATATGTAACCCGTCCCACGAATCAAAGTGGTGATTCGATAAGTAACAAGTCCAAGGAAGTAAAGTAATGATTTGATAGGTAACATGTAGGGGTGTGCCGGATCCGTTTTTCCCAACCGGTACCGGATCCGGATTATTATTCCGGATTTTGGTACTTTGCAGATACCGTTAAATCTGATGGGTTGGATGCCTTCTGAACAAAAAAGGCTAAATGACATTGGCTGATTGGAAGTTGGAAGTGAAGAACTTTGAAATAAATTAGAAAATAGAAATTATTCAGAAATCACTGAAATCAGAATATAACGCAGATTGATAATAAGTTATTATCCATATGTAACTAAACTCGCTGTTAAGTTCTAACTCGCTGCAAGGTCAAAGGAAAAAAACTTTACTATTAGTCTATTACTTTCATTACTTTGGCACTTGCAACTTGGCAGTGTAATTTTTAACTATTGTAGTGCACTAATTGTTTTAAATCTGAGGAGAAAGTCAGACTCATCATCTGAGTTCATCTCGTCTTGTCATTGGCTCATCGGATGATGGATGCTTATTGCTTATTGTTATTGTTCAGATATAAAATTAAAACTCTTTTCTCAATGTAATTAAAACATGTCATGTTTTGAAAGAATATTTTAAGTACTAGCTGCACTCTGCAAAACCTCTGCGTAGTGATAGACTATTGCTCAGCTTTGATAAATATTTTCGAAATAATGATTTTTTTTTTTTTAAAGTTATGAAAGAAATTTAAAAATCTAATTAGCTGTTGTTTCTTTCCCTTACAAAATACTAAAAGATAAATTATTTATATACAATAGTTTGTCTAAGAGATCTAATTAATTGTTACTTCCTATTAAAACAACTAAAAGGATAAATTATTAAAATGAATAATAATAATAATAATAAATGTTTACGGCTGTGACAAGAATCGAACCTGGATAGCCAGCAAAAAAAAAATATCGCTTAGCCATTCAGCCACAATTTTATTGCGTCATATTGAAAATCTCTCGATTATATTTCACTATCACTTGACTTAGTCTTTTGCATATATAATCTTATTTTGTAATTTAAAATAAATCAAAGCCCTATTTATTTAAAAAAAGAAATATCATAATTGCAGAGAACTCACTTGTATATAAATTAGCAGAATTTCTTTTTTTTATATTAGATCGACTTTTGAAAAGAACTTTATTTACGAAATTGGTAACGACGAACGCGCTCACTATTCTCATACGATGGAGAATTTTCGATGATTACTATTGTTTACGTTTGTCGATTTTAAAATGTCTTGTAATAAAAACAACAATAATTTGAATGAAATTATATTAAAGTTAATTTTTGATATTTGGGACTTTTAAGTTTCATAATAAAAACCACAGAAACTATTTAAAACTGTAGATTTTACAAAAAAAATATCGAATTGAGACCGGCATAAGTGCCATGTTTAATATTTTAAACTGGAATACTGTTGTATTAACTCTTTACTTTCGATTTAATGCAGAACCCAAATCGCTATTATTTTACTACATTACATTACGTGTATATTTAATAATTTAGCCGGTAGTTGAGATACATGTATGAAATTCTAATGCAAGAAAATGTTGAATTTATCAAAAACCATTTATTTCTGTTATTTATTTTGTTAAGAAGGTGGCGGGCTGGTGGCCAGGCGCTTGGGCAGTATAGTTGCTTATTATTTCTGTTACAACGTCATTGGTGACGTCACGAATAATAATTACACATCCCCGCACTATCATCTATGGGATTAGGCCGATTGGCCACTATTAGCGGTGCTGACTCTAGCCTCTGGTATGTTCAAAAAATTAAACAAGCTCAATGCTCGAAACAATCGATTAATGTATCGTGATCGTGTGGAATTCAGGAAAGAGAATTAGTTTTATTTTATCCGGTGAGTCACAAAATCTGGCAAATTCCAAAACCAGTATATTCCGGAATCCGGTTATTCCGGATACATGTAAATCCGGTAGAACCGGATTTAACCGGATAGTGCAAAATCCGGCGGAACCGGATTCCGAACAGGATTCCGGCACACCCCTAGTAACATGTCCTAAGAAGTAAAGTGGTGATTTGCTTCCGAGCTACGCGACATAAGTATAGTTATTTTTGTTTCAGCTGGTGTAAGGATAATAATTTCGGAACCAGTAGTGTTGGCACTGGAGAATGTGCCAGTGATGAAACAAAAAGCTACTAGAATGAAGAATAATAATGTTGGTTACAGCCGGTGTAAAGATAGTAATTTTAATTAACATCAAAGTTTAACTATAGGTATATTAGCTTTGTTGCATCATATGAATCGTTCTTTGAAGTGACAAGTCTACCATATTAAGCTCATAACAGTTTTGTGTAATTAATTTGACGGAAACAGTTAGCTATACCTAGTATGAAGTGACTATATCGAATATTTAACTGAATGTAAATAACACTGATAAACAAGTTTTGGATTTCTTATATGTCATTAACGTTTTCTGAATCAGTTTTTGATGCTGATTTTGAATCTGTAAATCATTTTGCTCTATCAGCTCAAATTATTAAGATATTGCCGAACAAAGTTTTGTATGCGCCCAAACAGGAATAGACTGCTGACAGCATAATTTTATGCACACAAACGCACGCACCTGCGCGTACACACATGTTCACAAACACACATACCTCGTAATTATATACGTATATTGGCAATGTTCTTTTTTTTCTGATGATGTCAGATGTTTGTAGGGTGAGTGTTGATTTGCAGTTGTGTTATGAATTGCGCATTGTCTTAGAATTTGATTACGTTGCAGTTTCAGACTTCATAAAAGGAGCAGTGAATGTGGCAATTGAAAGTTGTTTAAAATATGGCGACCAGAGGATGCGTAAATTCACCGGATCTGTTTTGCTATGTGTGCGGCTTTTTCACAAACAAGTCTCATCAGAAGACTTTCACGCCGTAACTGAAGAAAGCTTATCAACTTTATTTTGACTCAAAGGTGGATTGTGGTAAGTCGTGGGCACCACAGTTCATCTGTTTGACATGTTCATGCAACTTGCATGGTTGGACGAGGAAGGCAAAGAAAAACAACCACATGGCAATCGGAGTTCCTATGATATGGCGTGAGCAAAGCAATCACTCCACAAATTGTTATTTTTGTTTGGCAAACATCAATGGAATTTGTTATAAAACTCGTCCAACTGTCAATTACCCAAACGTTCCATCAGTTTCAAAACCAATTCCACACGATCCTGTCATTTGTCCAGTACCACAATCGCCTGTAGAATACACAATAGACGAAGAGAAGGATGAAGAAAGTGATGTTCCATCTTGTGCCGATGACTCAGACCCTGACAACAAAGATGCAGTAGAAGGAATTCATTTGATGAATTATGCTTAACTTTGCGACCTTGTGCGAGATCTGGCGCTAACAAAAGGCCAAGCTGAACTCCTTGGTTCACGGTTAAATGAATTTAATTTGCTTGCACCAGGTACAGCTACAGCAAACTTTCGTCACAGGCATAAACAGCTTGTTCAATACTTTGATGTGACTGGCAGTATTTGCCACTGCACAGATGTTGACGGCCTTATGAGAAGTCTTGGTGTCGAACACATTGTTGAAGATTGGCGACTGTTCATTGACTCGTCAAAGACTAGCTTAAAAGCAGTATTGTTGCACAATGGAAACAAATATGCTTCAGTACCAGTTGGATATTCTGCCCACATGAAAGAGACATATGAAAACATGTCGGAATTGTTGGAAACAATACGTTATCGCGTGTACAACTGGAATATCTGCCAATGAAGACTTTCAAAACACTTTAAGTCATCCTGAAAAAGATGCGTGGGTGGCATTCAAGTCAGTCGTAACCAATTTTCTTGGAAATAAGAAGTCTGCCGACTATGAAACAGTTGTAAAGAAATGCATTAGTGCCTACAAACACCTGGGATGCAATATGTCTCTGAAAATTCATTTACTCGATTCACATCTAGACTTCTTCCCAGAAAACCTAGGCGCAGTAAGCGATGAACATGGCGAACGCTTCCACCAGGACATTTCTGTGATGGAGTCACGCTACCAGGGCCGGTGGAGTGCAGCGATGTTAGCTGACTACTGTTGGACTCTACAACGCGACTTGCCAAGTACTCAGTACAAGCGGAAGTCCACAGCCAAGAAATTCAAACCATGAACATTTTAAACATTTTACACATGCATTTGACTTTAAATGGAATATATTTTTTACGTATAATTTTATTAGTTAGAACTGATTTCATGCTTGTGTTTAATATTTTTTTACATTAACTGCAAAAGAGAATATATGGTTTAAAAATTTCATTTTTATACATATTGGAGTATTATAACTATAATAAAATTAAGATTGCGGATTTCTTAAAATTGGAAGCTGATAGAGACAAATAGTTTGCATATTCGAAATCAGCGTGTGTAAATTGAGTATGATTAGATGATGGGTACCAAGAAATCCACGATAAATTATTTTTTGTTTTCCAGTGTAATTGTTTCCAAAACATTGAGCTGTAAGAGATTTTTTAACATTTTGTTCTACATATTTAAAGAACTGCGGCCAATAGCTGTCTTGCACCAGTAAGCCCACTTATCTAAATGTGAAGGCATTAATTATTATCATCATTATTAGTAAATAGAGACCATGAGTCTTTAGACACACGCAAGCCGGCATATTTACTTTTAAAGTAACAAGTCCGCGGCCTATGAATGTATTGAAAAGTCTCTGACCTATGAAGTAACAAGTCTCTGACCTATGAAGTAACAAGTCTCTGACCTATGAAGTAACAAGTCTCTGACCTATGAAGTAACAAGTCTCTGACCTATAAAGTAACAAGTCTCTGACTTATGACGTAACACATCTCTGACCTATGAAGTAACAAGTCTCTGACCTATGACGTAACAAATCTCTGACCTATGAAGTAACAAGTCTCTGACCTATGAAGTAACAAGTCTCTGATCTATGAAGTAACAAGTTTATAACCTATGAAGTAACAAATCTCTGACCTATGAAGTAACAAGTCTCTGACCTATGAAGTAACAAGTCTCTGACTTATGTAGTAACAAGTCAATAGCCTATGAAGTAACAAGTCGACCTATGAATGTATTAACAAGTCTTTTTCGTTTCGTAGCCTGTGAGCTAATAAAAGCCCTGTAATAGTTACACTCACATTCTTATATGTGCTTATGCACAAGATTGCGCTTAAATTAGATTAGTAACACACAACACTTTTAATTGTACTAAAACATGCTCTATTGTGTGCATTTTTCTCAAGAAAACAGGCTGCTGATTGAATGTGAAGCAATCTGCCAGAAGAACCTTAACAGTAAGAAACCGGTCAACAGAAAGTCAACTCTACCATCAACTACAACATTCCTTTGACTCTTTGTTGACAATCATTTAAGTTGCCGTGTTGACGGGTGGAAACAAACAAAAACATGTAAAGTAATTGTTTTATTGTCCCCGTTTTGTTTTTTTTTAAGTACATTTTTAATACACTATTTAATTTCTATGATGATTAGTTTTTGCCGATTGTACTACAGCAAAATTGCATATTTTGGCGAATTTGACTCACTTAAGTCTATTGGTTCGTTTACATCATTTATGGATTTTCATTTACTTACATTAGCATAATAATTTGTTTACATAACATATTTTCTTATGTGCATTATTTGTTGATATATAATTTTGAAAGTTTTCTTAGAGTCTATCTTTTAATGTAAAGCGTCTTATAAAAACACATTGCATTGTGACACAGTTAATATAAATAAAGAGTTAATTAACATGGAAGGTAAATAAGAATAGAGAATAGATCAAGCACGAGATCTTTGGGGAACATTTGAAGCAATATGAGAGAAAAATGGATTACAAGGGGAAGAACTTCTACAATTCACTGAACATAATATCATTCAAATTATTGCAGTATTTATTACAACAGATAGCATTTTAAAATCGTCAAACGTAAACAACTGTAATAATCAAAAATTCTCCGACGTTTAGCGTGTTCGTCTTATTTAATTTCCTAAATAAAGTTCCTTGTAAATGTCGATCTAAGATAAACAAAGAAATTCTGCTAATATCTATAAATTAAGTTCTCAGCTATTATAATATTTCATTTTATTAAATAAATAGGGCTTTGATTTATTTTACATTAGAAAATAAGATTATGTATGACAAAGACTAAGTCAAGCGGAAGTGCAAAATAATCGAGCAATTTTTTACACAATACAATAAAATTAAATTCTCAAGTATTACGTGGTGGGTGAATGGCTAATCAACTTATTTTTTTTTATTATGCTGGCTATCTAGGTTCGATTCCTCTCACGGGCAATATTTTTTTTTATTATGCTGGCTATCTAGGTTCGATTCCTCTCACGGGCAATATTTTTTTTTATTATGCTGGCTATCTAGGTTCGATTCCTCTCACGGGCAATATTTTTTTTTTATTATGCTGGCTATCTAGGTTCGATTCCTCTCACGGGCAATATTTTTTTTTATTATGCTGGCTATCTAGGTTCGATTCCTCTCACGGGCAATATTTTTTTTTATTATGCTGGCTATCTAGGTTCGATTCCTCTCACGGGCAATATTTTTTTTTATTATGCTGGCTATCTAGGTTCGATTCCTCTCACGGGCAATATTTTTTTTTTATTATGCTGGCTATCTAGGTTCGATTCCTCTCACGGGCAATATTTTTTTTTATTATGCTGGCTATCTAGGTTCGATTCCTCTCACGGGCAATATTTTTTTTTATTATTTATTGTATTTTTTTTTAGAATTTATCATTTTAGCTGTTGTAATGAAAAGTGACAACATTTAATTGGATCACTTTGACATTTTTTTATTGAAATAATTTATCCTTTAGGATGTTGTATGAAAAAGAAACAACTAATCAGATTTTTAATTTCGTTCAGAACTTAAAGAAACAACATATTATTTTGAAAATATGTATCAAAGCTGAACACAGAGGCGTGCCTAGGGTGGGGGAGGGGGATCCAAAATCAAAAATCTCCCCCTGGGCTTGAAAGGAGCCCCGAAAATTATTTTTTACATTAAATATTAAGTACATAATGTCATGTCATGGTATCGAATGTCAAAATGCAGGGGCCCAAAAAGAGGCCAAGCCCCAGGGCCCCTAAATCTCTAGGTTCGGCACTGGCTTTACAACAATCTATCTTCATGCATAGACTTTGCAAAGTACATATAGTATAATATAAAACCAACAATATTAAGAGATAAAATAATAATGTTTATCTGTTCTTAATCAATTGTCCGTGCGTGACGCTTTCTCCAACTTCCATTCAATATCAAATCCATTTGGGACACTGTAACAGAGAATTGCCTGTGACATTGAGTTCATAATATAATTTCATTTAAAGAAATGTATTTGGAAAAAAATAATATAAATGCAGTTATGAATATCTCCGAATTTCGAAAATAATCAAGTAAACCTTATTGTGATTTTCTTGTTGAAATCCATGAACATGTGACGCTATCGCAGATGTTAATCAATTAAGTTCCCAAAAATGAAAATACTAATTTGGTGAGTCTGCCAGAAACAATAAAAGTCAGATATCTTGTTTAAAGTAACTTACAAGGTCCACTCATAGGTCATTCCAATAGTCTCTGAATCAGTATTACAAGTCAGTATGTAGTCTCCCTTTTCAGCTGGATGTCCATCACCGGAAACAGAAATTGTTGGGGTTGCAATTGTTGCTGTAATACAAAAAAATCCACTTGTTCACATACATTAAAAAGCAGGCATTTTTATAGTTTTTTTTTTAATTTTTACATTAAATTCATTTTTAGACCCCCACATAATAATGATATTAAACGGACTAGAAGATAAACATAGGACTAAAGCCACCTACTTTGTGATTTAAATGGCACGCTGCAAAAAGAAATGGGGTCAACAAAAAATGACTAAAAAGAAGCGCCAGTAGTTGTATATAACTATTAGAATGCCAAGATTCGTTATAAGCGTCTTTTAACCAAATGATCAGCTAAATCCCTTTTTTTCCTAGAGTTACTAAATTTGCTTTTTGGCAAACAAAAACGTAATAGATCATATGTTGTCATCCCTTCAAAGGTTCCCTTTGTTGGGTCAATCAACGTTTTAAACAAACATAATATGAGAACGGCAGTTAAGTGCTGCTCTCTCCTTTATAAAATCGTTAAATAAAAAACACTTTGTATTTGGCCAAGTTTTTTTAACATTCTGTGGTTGTATTTTCAAAGATGTTTATGTAAGTAAATTGGGACTTGTATTTGTATTTGTGTTTCTGCCACACAGTGTCACCAGCAATCAAACGTACGATACTTGAAGGTAATCAATCAGCAAGTCTTGTGTAACAACAAATATGTGTTTATTCACATAAAGGCACCAGTCGTTAACAGGATCTGGTGGCTTGTAAAGATATAGCAAAAATAATCCAACAGAATCAATAAAAATGAATCGAAGTTCTCTCTCTCTCTCACTCTTTCTCTCTCTCTCTCTGTCTTCCGTTGTCGACCGTTCTCTAAGAGCAAGGTAAGTCGAATAATCTATTTTCTGCTTTCAATCAGCTTTCAATCAGCTTCCACGCTTGCACACGTGACCCCCTGACCAATCATTCATCCACGCTATTTACCCTGTCAATCAGCGGTCGCTAATTCCCCTCCAAAAATGAATAGGGGGTGAAGGTACGTCATACCGACAAAAGACAAAAGTAGCCGGACATCTGAACGGGCTACTATTCCTTTATCGGTAGCCGAACAGTGACCGAGTGATCAGAAAAAATCCCGAGGTGCAATCTAACATGTTCATGATAAACTTCTGACTCTCGGTCTACTCGTCGGCATGTAGGCCTTTCATCTAAGCTTTGCTGGCCACCTGTGTTATGACGTAATTACGGAGTTGGGGTAGAAAGAGGAGGAATAATACTATTATGGAGGTTGCCGTGCAAATCATGGATTAGAATAAAGACGGAATGGTTTCGCCAAATTACTCCCAACCCGTGACTGTAAGAACCACATCATATCCTGTCCAGAAAAACAATAACTGGAAGCAGTGCATTTTTTTTTCGATTTGTTGTAATAATTGCTCAGCGCCATTCGCGTCGCTTAATTTAAAATCTGGCATATATAAAACGAATCTTAAATTATAAAAAAAATATGTGGCTTTATTTAATATTAAAAATGTAGTTGGTTGGGGGTTCCGCCCTAGGCGGCACATAGTTAGCCATGAGTAAGTGTGATATTTTCACAATGAATGAATTTTTTGGCATGGAAACGAGCTGACAATTTTTTAAAGTCTACTCTATGCATCACTGACGTAAGGTACGCTATTTACAGCGTGACCGAAATAAAGGCAAATGTTACTGTATCCTAACAAAGATAGAAATATGAGGAATCTCAAGCAATAGATTGAAAGATTGCATAGGTAAAGAAAGATGTCTTCTAAAGACGTAAATCTGACATCATTTATAGCGTCACGGATTGTGAGTAATTTGTCGAAACCATTCCCACTTTGCTCCACCCGTTGACTCGCACGGCCACCCCCAAATAATTTAATATGTATATTATACAATGTATAGTAGTATACTTTCCAGTTCTCCAATCCACTACCCTTTTTACCCCTACCCCGTAGTTGGTGCTGGGATGAAAAGCCGCATCCCGACCAGGGAGCCGTCGGCATAGAAAAATTGACCAAGAAATGTGAATTCGCACCTCTGTTGACCGCTCGGCCACTGGTCCACGGTGCGGCTATCTACAAAGGGAGAAACCCGCTCAATAGTTCAGCTACATTCGACTTTTGTCGATATGACGTACCACCCCCATACCATCCTAGTCGGGAAGTTAGCCCCACCCCCTGATTGATAGGGAAAGGGGCGTAGATGAATAATTGGTCAGGGGTCACGTGTGAAAAGTATGTGAGTTTTTTGTCATTCGACTGGGTGGTCTTTGAGAGAACAGTCGATAAAAGAGAGAGAGAGTGAAGAGAGAGAGAGATATCGAGATAAAGTCCCGTTGAATATTCATTTGTATTGGATTATTTTCACTGTTTCTTTTTGGCTTACCTTTGCTGCACTTTTACTAGCCACCAGCTTCCTTTTACGTACTGGTGCCTTTATGTGAACAAATATATCTTGTTGTTGTTACCCACGACTTGTCGAATTGATTATCGTCCCGTGTTGTACGCCTAATTACTGGTGAGACTGTGTGTGGCAGAAACACAAATAGAAATACGAGTACCAATTGAGTCAGCCCTCATACTTCTAGCAACTAGCCAAGGATACCCTCATAGGGGTCCTCGACATATAGTTTGGATTATTATTTTTTTTAAAGTGGAATCATATATGGGATTGATGGTCGTGCGGTAAAGTGGAATCATATATGGGATTGATGGTCGTGCGGTAAAGTGAAATCATATATGGGATTGATGGTCGTGCGGTAAAGTGGAATCATATATGGGATTGATGGTCGTGCGGTAAAGCGCTCGATTGTCAACATTAGGGCCAAAGTATATTTCACGTCAAGGATTAAGTCCGAGCTATATATCCCGCGGTACCTCCACGGTCATTGTACTATCGACTATGGTGGAGATAAGAGGAGTGCAGCTTAAAATAGTCCCATTAATATTTTATAGGATCACGAGCTTTCATCTCATCTTTACTGGAACTTCAGACACACAGTGGTTAAGATGATATCAATAAATGTTCATGCTCAATTTCTTCTATTAATTTATTTTTTTCAAAGGTTGCCGTGCATTTTTTAAAATATTTTTTTATTATTCGAGGGTTGGAGATGGGAACATGACATTGAATTTTTAAGGATAATTTACCACTACTACAAGCTAGTAATCAAATTATCTGTTAGTTTATCAGTATGGTCATTCCATGTCAACTCAACCAGTATTTTGACAATTGTTCACCTGACCCTCTCAGATCTTCTTGAAATTTTTAGGGCTTGTTGTACATACAAAGTTGAGTGATTCCTAAAAAATTCAGGCCATTTGGTCAAAGAAATTCTGTGATATGATTTTTTTTTTAATTTTAAATGGTAGTCGCGAGTTTGTGTGACATTTACATTTTCGTGATATTTGAAGGTGAATATTTCAAAAACTAAACTAGGTATCAAGCTGACATTTTCAGTTTTTACTCATTTTTTTGCTGAGTTGAATGGTGTTTTTATCTCAAGAGTAGCTTGCATACAGAATACTCTAAAAATGTCCAAACATTGCACTTCAGACAGTTTTCACCAGTATTTGACCCGGTATCGTCAATAACCTATAAGTCACAGAGTGATGTTTGTTATGTATTTAGTAAATACCATATATGTGTTTATTAATTTGATAGAGAATTCCTGTTAAACAATAATAGTGCACTCTTTATGGACCCCTTTAAGCATCATGGTCGTCCATTTTTGCACTCATTGCGACCCCCAGATGACCAGTAATTCACACTTTTCATATTTTGTAACTTGTTAAAATCACTGAGTACTAGCAATCGTGAAAATTTAATGTTGGTGTTTTAAGCCTTACCTAGTAAATCAATTGCTAACTAAACCATATTAAACACAATAAATAGTTTTTGTTTTTTTTTGTACAATAACGTGTAGTAAGGTAAATCAGCATAGCAATGACATGTCAATCATTTTTTTATAAAAAATACAGTTATTTTTAAGCTACAAAATCAAATTACAGATTGTTTGTTTTTATCAACTATTCAAGCAACCATGCAAGGCGGATATCAGCGTATGCTCAATATGCTGCCAATGCAGTTAACCGACGGTATCTTATCTATTTACAAACAATAATAAAACAGATTCTTGCAATTGTCAAAATGCAAATCATCATAGCAATACTGTCTTGCTGAGCTGCAAGTCAACATTGAAGTTTGAAAATTGCACAGTACATTAGTGAATGGTTTCCAGCAAAGTTCGTCACAAAATTGCCAAGTTAATCTGTTTGTAGGTGTTATGTTCATGAACTTCACCAAGATATCTAGATGTTCAACAGAGTGTTCTATTATGCACTCAATAAACCAATCAGTGCCATAAACAACAGCCACAAACTGTCCTGGATTGATATGCTTGGTTCCGATTCAACTATCCGGTTAGGTTCTAATGACACATTGACGACCATATCACAGTTTTCACATGACGACCTGATTATCTTGAGTTTCTTTTCACTTACTGCCACAAACCGGTGGTATGACCGTGTACCAGAAAAAGTTAGAATTGAAGCATATCGTTCAACCAAACAGCTACGAAGCACCTTAATGACATCCTTTGCTGCAAAAAAACGAAATGAATTCCTGGAAATTTTTTGGTTGCCCAATCTGATGTGGCGTTAGTATTTAATGTTGCAGAGTTGCTTGCAAACGTGCTCTTGCTACTAGCCTCTTTACTGTGCCACCAATACCATCACAAGGACTTTTTCCATGACTGGTAGCAATAAAGTTCCACTCTGCTTCAATGCTATAATCTGTTTTATGCAGGCACAAATAATTCTTGAAGTTTTTGCAGTTTTTATATTGTGCTGCTGCCAAATCACTGAAGTAAACTATTTTTTAGCATTTTACTCTTGAGAAATGTCAGCACGATTTCAATGAAGGCATGGACTGTACCTGATACATGTTCACGGACATTACTTATAATGCAAAGGGACAAGCAGCATACGTCATTGCTGGGTAGCTCACGATAATACACAACAAATGGATGCAATTATAAATAGTTGGAGAAACTGAAATTATCAAATTAAATATTCCATTTAAGAAAAGTTGTTGAGTGCAGCGTTTAGGTATTACCCCCACCTTTTCCACCCCTCTCTACACCGACAGGTGAAACGTTACCCTCCCAAACAAGTGACCCATCTTAGTTGACCATGTTAGGTAACCCAAGGTCATGGTCAAGTCAAGCTCCCAACTTACATTTTGCCCGTAATGACACATGAATAGAGAGCATGATCGCCCCCTACCCCCCCCCCGACCTTTATAAAGTTAAGTTAGAATAAGTTAATATACAGTAGTTGAGATAAAGACGTTGTAGAGTATAGTGCTGACAGACTTAGAGTAGACAAAGGTAGATCTAAGTAAGTGGTTCCCAAAGTGGTCCTACGGACCCCCAGGGGTCCATGGTATCATTCAGGGAGTCCGTGAAGAATTTAAATTGATTTGAGGGTCCCTGAACAACTTCAGAGGGTCCGCAAAATGTTTAATGTAAAATAGTAAAATAATGAACCATTTTTATTATTATGTAAATTAAAATAAAACAAACAATAAATAAACTAGTAGCGCACGCTAATTAAATTAATAACAAGCATGGCACGGTGAGAGACAGACGGCCGATTACTGTATGTTCATACAGGAATGAAATAACACCGCTGGATGCACTAATTTGTCTACAATATAAAATAACTACAAAATAGTTTACATCGTACATCGAATTCAGTTATATATTATTCTGATACAAAGTGTATAAACACATTTTCCCAGTCCTAGACAAATAGATAAGGATTTAACGTTTTTTCAAACAGTCAAATAAAAAATTTGCAAAACACGGTCACTGCAGCCAGGCACGCCGAGAGGGGGGACAGGGGGGTCATTGCCAGGGGGCCCGCATCTGTTAGGGGGCCCGGCCGCCCCGATCATGTCAATTTTTTCACGACTTATTGTTTATTAAGGGGCCCGCAATGATGTCCTGCCCTGGGGCCCGTGTTGGCTCTCGGCGCAACTGACTGCAACTACTCTAAGCAAGATGATGATGGATTCCGTGCTATTTCTTAGAACTTTTCTTCATTGATTGCAAAGTCAGGAAAGCTGCATACTATTGATGAAGAACTTATTTTACCAGCTGTAAATGACGTAATACGCACAGATTTGTACAAACCAGCTTTCGACATTATTTAAAGTACAAAGTATGATTGACGAAATGGCCCAGTCCGTAGACAATTCTTTATGTTATTACTTAAAAACATCTGAATTTTCTATACAGCTTGACGAGTCCGCTTTACTAGGAACCGATACTTTATTCTTAGCTTATGTAAGATTTGTAAAACAAGAAAAATTTCGTAAAGAATCGTTATTGGCTAAATGTTTGGAGACAAAATGTGAAACGTTTTTTACTGAATTAAAAAGATTGTTCAATGTAAAAGTTTTACCCTTGACTAATATAATTTCTGTTGCTACTGATGGTGCTCTGGCAAGGATAGGAAGATACAGAGGCTGTCTGACATACTTAAAACAAGCTGTACCTAATGTATTTTCAGTACTTTGTGTAATTCATCGACATCATTTTGTCGCAACTCAACTTGTTTTGGAAAATGACGTAAGTCTATAACCGTTTACTACGTCACACAGAAGTATATTGGTTATCTAAAAGTGCAAGTTAAATCGATTGTATGCGCTCTTTTATTCAGTGTTGAATTCCTGGAAAGCAAAGACAATGTTTGCGACACAATTTAATTAAGTCAAAAAGTGAGATAGCCCATATGACTGATTTATTTGATAAATTTAACCTACAAGGTGACCAATTAAATTTAATCAAATCTTAAGTTGTAATGTCTACGTATGTTTCAAAACCTTCTCTCTGTAAACAAAACTTGGAAAGGGGAAAATGCTTTCAGTTTCCAGTTATTTCGAATTTGCAAAATAAAGTTGAAGATTAGCTTGCTTACTGTCAACACTTAAACAGCTCTTCATGCAGAACTGAACCAAAGATTTGAAGACATTCTTCCCTTGGATATTCCCGACTGGGTGTAGAGCCATTTCGCTCTTATACAATTTCAGATCCTAAACACAGATGAATCCTTACTAAGACAGGAGCAGCTAATTGAAATATCCACAAATGAGGAACATAAAACCAATCTTTAAACAAGGTTACCACAAATTCTGGTTATAAATACAGATCCCAATTTTATATTCTGCATTATGGGTTATTGTACAGAAGTTGTTGACTGCTTTTCCGTCTTTCTGTTTGGTAGAACATGAATTCAGTGCCGTTATGAACCTCATCACACACAAACACAACAACAGAAACCGTCCAGAAACTAGTGCTCCTGGGGATTTGCGATCACTACTCACAAACATTGATCTGGACATAAATACACTCATATCATCATCTAAAGTCATTATTTTTTTTTATTTAAACACAAATTATAATTTCTATAAATACTGCTTCACAAAATGTTTTTCTTTTAATTTGTAATTTTTATACCATGCTTTTATGCAGCTTTTTAACTTGAGGGTCCGTGGGCAAGTTTTGAGTATAAAAGGGGTCCATGGGTCAAAAAAGTTTGGAAACCACAGATCTAAGTAGTTTGTTATAGTAGAAGTAGTTAGGAGAGTTTTAATAAGCAAAGTTGTATTATAGTTGTATTAAAGTATTTGTTATATTGTGTACTGCACTGAGTTCTGTTATATATATATATATATATATATATATATATATATATATATATATATATATATATATTAGTTCTATAAATTATGACATCACATAAAATAATGTAAAGAAAGGAGTACTCATGTGACATTAACAAAGGCTCCAAAAATCAAATATTAATACATATCTTATAAATGTAAAATATTTTTTTTTATAATTATTATTTAATTTATATGAAATCTTAACATACAGTGATATTAGATAAAATAATTAAGAAACCTTTGAAAAAAAAATGGTTGCATTACATTTATGATGTTTTTGCAAGCAAATATTACACAAAAAATTCATTTAAAATTATTCACTTAGAAATATATCAGAATACATTTTTCAAGTAAAAAAATGAAATTTACAATGAGAAAACCCAGTCCATCGAAGATGTCAGTTCAAACATTCAAAATTACTATGGTCCACGATAGTGTATAAATCATGTACATTTTTCACCAAGAGGGAGTCAAGACACCAACATGAAATTTTCACCATAGCTAGTACTTACTGAGGTTAACAAGTATGCAAAATATGAAAAGTGAATTACTGCCAACATGCTCATCTGAGGGTCGCAATGTGCACAAAAATGGATGACTGTGGTGCATAAGGGTGCCCACTATGAGAGCACTATTATTGATTAACATGAATTCTTTATTAAAATAATAAACACATCTATGGTCATGGGCGTATTTAAGGGGGGGGGGGGCAAGGGGGCAATATATGAAATTCCGTTATAAATAATACTAATGCAGATAACCAAGCATATCTAAAATCTTTGTTGCCTTCACTGTCAGCTCTGAAAATCATATTTTTATCAGGGGTCCAACAATCAAAGATCATCAGTAATTTCAACTCATTTGAAAGGTCATATGTCAAGACGTAACTTCCAATATCCAATTTAGGAAATGAAGAAGTGACAGCGACAATCAAATCAGAAATAGTTTCTTCAGTTGTGTCTGGCTGTTGAACTTGTACTGTTGTCCCCAATGCATATGATAATTTATATGCTGCAGACGCCCTAAAATCTTTTAATAACGGCTCTTCGGAATCGTAAACAATTTTTCTGATATCTATCTTTTCATATAAATATTATTTTTGAATGTCTGAATTAATTTAGGATAAATTTAAAAATTCACCCAGTGGCAAATGATTATAAACTAACGAGAATTGCCAGATTAAAAAAAAAAACCTGAATGCCAAAAACATTTTTGAAGGCCAAATCAAGCTACAGAAGGCCAAATTAAACAAAAAGAATTTAAAGTCAGAAAATGCTTGTGCTTGTAGTCAAAATATTTGAATTTTCAAATGCATTTATTTATGTCAATATAAATAATTAATGTTATACTTGATTTGGATTTAATTGAGAAAAATACCTGTATGGCATTGTCCGTTAAATTAAAAAAAACGTGTTTTTGTGCCCCCCCCTGGAAAAATTCCTAGCGATGCTTATGTATATGGTACTTACTAATTGTATAACAAACATCATTTCATATATTATAGGTTCTTGACGATACCGGGTCAAATATTGATGAAAACTGTCTGAAGTGCAATGTTTGGACATTTTTATGGCATTCTGTATGCAAGCTACACTTAAGATAAAAACAGTCTGATACCTCGTTTAGTTTTCAAAATATTCACCTTCAAATATCACGAAAATGTAAATGTCACGCGAACTTGCGACTACCCTTAGAACTTTAAAGAAACATAAATCAGAATTTTTTTGACCAAATGGCCTGAAATTTCAGGAATCACTCAACTTTGTATGTACAACAAGCCCTTAAAATTTCAAGAAGATCTGAGAGAGTCGGATGAACACCACTGGTTGAGTTGACAGTACTTTTAAAATTTAAGTATTTCAACTAATAACAGTCAGTAATTGGTACTTACATGCTGGCAATAGTGTGATTTCATTAGAAAACATTACACGTATATTATTTAAGAAAACAGCAGCACATGCATAACGTCCACTGTCTGATAAAGCAACGTTATCCAATTGTAACTTCCTGTCAGATTGCCTGACAATTGGTTGACTATCTTTAGTCCATGAGTATGTGACTTGTTCATTCTGAACATCACCACATTTAAGAACCACACGACCACCCAAAATTGGTTTAGTTGCGCTTGTTGACAGTGTAGGTGCATTAGGATCAACTGTAGAGAAAATTATTATTATTTGACATACATTTGAAAAATTTGTAAATTACTAATCGAAATTTGTTTTAATATTGAACATCTTAAAAAATAATCAGAACTTGGAAATGTTATTTTAAATGTTGAACATAATGGGCAAAGATCGATTACAGTAAACTACTCCAAATCAATAGCACTTCATCAAAAAAATCTGAAGTTCCTAAAAAACTTTAATGTACGATTTTGTGATCATTCTTAATATCGATATGAATGCATTCATATATCATATAAAGCTATTATGATAATAAAAAACAGTAACTAGTTTATGATAACATTGAATATCAACATTCTGAACCTATTCCTTTCCACTGTATAAAGAAATTTGATTCGCTAAAATGTGAGGGAGAGTTTGTTTTTTATAAAGTTTAATGAATTTGCGAATTGGAAAAAGTTTGATCACTTTTTCCGACAGCTGCTGTATTCGTTATTTCTTAACTCTAATATATGTGATTCATTAGTAGATTATTCCTTATTGAGCAATTTGAACTTCTTAATCTGCAGTCACTGAAAATAATTAACGTATCGTTGTTTATTATTATACAGTTTAAAGCTAAGATGTTTAAGAAGTCTTTGCTTTTTATTAACCATTTTTTATTATTAATACAACTCAAAAAAATTAAATTCGCTTTTTTTTGAGAAATAAAAAAACAATTACAGTTAAAATATGAATTCCGTTATAAATAACACTAATTTTATTTGATCTTGGCAAATATTTACGTTAACTTCAAATAATTAAAAAAGGTCCGTCAATTGCCATTGGCAAATAAATACAAGCAGTCTATATTTTATAATAACAATTAGGCCCGTGTTGCCCGAGAAATCTACGTGTCATGCCAACTACCTAATGTGCAGAAATGACCTACATTTCATTTGTCATAAATTACATTATACCCGTCAACGCTAATCACTTAGGATTATTATTTTAAACCGTAATTAATTATCTCATTGTTAAAAACAAGACGAATCATTATTTTAAAAAAACATCAGTTTTTAGAGCATTTTCGAAAAAAAATGCTCTATTGTCCCCGTTTTGTCTGTCTGTCTGTCTGTCTGTCATCACCCTAGATCTCAGCAACCAGAAGTCCTAGACCCATGATGTATATATCATTTTGTAGGTCTTGGCCTGCCATGTGTACATCAAAAGTTCATTTCGCGATAGGACCTCTGAGGGCCGGGCTTCAGGGCTCCAAAGGGGCTTATATATTATATATATAGCCCCATTCTACACCTTGTATATTCAATAACCCATTCATTTGGTGCGAAATACTGCAGCACGTAGTTTCACCAAGATTTATTAAGAAACTCATCAAATGAAATAGTAAGCTTGTGTTCTGAGTTTAATTGAAAGTATCAGAGCTATGCAACAATTGACGGAGTTTGCGGACAATTAAATGACTACAATTTCGAATGTTTTCAATTATGAGTCCTATTTCAGTAACGACAAACCACTTGTAGTTAGATTTAAGAGAAAATAATTTTTTTTTCAAATATAAAGAAACGTCTTTATAATATTTTTTTACAGATATATGCATTACACAATTGAATTTATAAACATTTCCAAAATTTACAAATATTTACTGAAAGCTAACAAACGTACTGATACATAACATGAAAATGCGCTAACACGTCCTGTGTCCAGAATGGAACAGGCTTAATTGCTTGCTTATATAAAAATGCACTGAAAAGTAAAAAATAAATAAATACTAAATTATGACATTTCGCAGCTCAGTTAAATTCGGCTTCTAACTTTCTTAATTTCTTACTTACACGCTGTCCTTATATATTGTGATATTTATTGAAATATTGTGCTACTGTGAACTATTTGTAATGATTTCTTGAAAATGTGCAAAAATACAAATAGTGAATGCTTAGCTGCAATAGTATGAAATAACAAAAAAAAGTAAAGATTTGTTAATAATGACTTAATATGCGGTAACACCGAAGCAGCCAAAAAATTTTTCTCACAATTACGATTTTTCATTATACATATTTTTTCTCAAAATGATTTTGTCATGGGAAATGCTATGTTTTAATGCATTAACCTTTATTATGTTTTATAATGAGAATAACAGCTTTAACTTAAATACAGTTACTAACTTTCTGTAAACCTGACTTGGTTACTTGACGAGACACTTGGTAGAGATTCAAGTTTAGCTAAGCAGCTATAAGTCCCGGCACTCGAGGGCATGATCGTAGTAGATGCTGCTGATCCAAAATCTGAACCGTCTTTCTATAAAAATACATTAACGTTTGAAAAGTTGCGCACACAATTTTAGTAATTGAATAAATGCAGGTCAATCGTATTAACAAAATATTAAAAGAAAATAAAGTTTATTATCATAATTTTATTGTTAGCTGTATTGAATAAAGAATTGGTCGTTTTCTCTTCCATCACATCTTAATGATTATTCTGCTATACATAGTAATGACTTCAAGAATTTTGACTCAAGTTAATGTATAATAAACAAATTAGTTAGTATCCATCTTTTAATCGTAGTCCCTATCGTTAAGTGAGAAGACAAGATTATATATGGTGTCAACACGATGACTAGTGATACAGTTCAAGAATATACACATAAAGATAAAATAGGAAGCCCAGAGATATACATCACATAGTCCACCTAAAGATAAAATAGGAAGCCCAGAGATATACATCACATGGTCCACCTAAAGATAAAATAGGAAGCCCAGAGATATACATCACATGGTCCACCTAAAGATAAAATAGGAAGCCCAGAGATATACATTACATGGTCCACCTAAAGATAAAATAGGAAGCCCAGAGATATACATCACATGGTCCACCTAAAGATAAAATAGGAAGCCCAGAGATATACATCCCAAGGTCCACCTAAAGATGTAGTGGTATGACTAATGACACACGAATGTCACCTAAAGATGTATTGGTATGACTAATGACACACGAATGTCCACCTGGAGTTGCCGGGCCTCAATACCCAGATATTTTTACGCCAATTTCATTCACCCTGGTTCTTAACATTACATAGGGAAGTAACGGTTGCGAATTGTGATAACTTGGTCATTCAAGTATGACCTTTATCATTCAAGTATGACCTTTTCTGATTAAAAAAAGAACAAATAAACTACATTTCTTTTCCCATGATAGCCCCAATTTTTCCTTCAATGGACTTTTCTCTTTTGGCAATTTTATATTAGCTCCTATTTTATTCTTCATTTAATTAACATTATTCTATCAGCTTCCTAGAAAAGCATAATTATATGATTATAATTGAAAAGTTGAACAATATGTTTTTTGTTATATTTAAAATATTACTGATGAAAAGATGCTACGTAGTTATGTGTAATTTGACTATTTTTCGTTTTAATGTTTAAACAACATTTTAATGGGTGTTCTGTAAAGTTTCCATTTGCAATGTTCCGAGATTAACAGTAGAGATAATTGTTATTCGACTTGATGTAGTTGTTGATTGACATAGCCTAAAAACTTTTCTTATGATAAATTGATCAGTGCTGTAATCTTTTAATCCTTAACATCTTTTCAGAGCATACCTTAACTACATAAATGGAAACATTTGTGTCGCTCAGTGAAGAAAGTATGACAGTTGTAAATTTGAAAACCGTTAGTAGGATTCCTTGTAATGACCCTAAAATTAGTAACGTGGCCCTCTCTGAACACGCTCACTCGCAGACCTTGTATATCATGTTATTATTGCAATTTGAAATAATACAAAGTGATATGGTTGCCTAGAATATATTTAGGTTGTATATCTTGGAACGCTCTAATAGCTTTATATTCCCACATGTCATCTTAATGTATACTGGAATCCCGGTCCTTTTCCTAGGAGTGGACATCTTATAGAATACATATGGCTGTATCCACTGTTGCATTTTACATGGCTCTGTTAATATTAATAGACCCGACAGCCCCTATTTTCAGGGGGTCATTTTCCAAGTTTTTATGTTCATTTTATTATGAAATATGTTTTGCGCACCTACGAAATACGCTGGTCTGCGTTTGAATTTTTTTTCTGAGGTCTGTCTTTTCTAAATGTTTCTAAATCATTTTTTCCCCCTGATTTCAAATATGTAATTGATTTTTTTTCCAAACAGGTCAAGTTTTTATTCTATATCAAATTAAAAATTATTGTTGTAATGTTAATTGAATGATACATGTAGAAAAAAAAATAGTGTGGTAGAAATGGCTTTTTCAAAGATTTTCGTCGGTGATCTGAATCTGGATCATCTGTTTTGAGGCACCATCAGCATATTTACATCACAGCATCCCTGGTATCACTATTCGATCACACGAATGTCTTGATGGAAACGCTCCCCCCGTTCTTCACTGATATCGCCGCATTTGTCTGGAAAATAGTCTAAATCTGAGCTGAGGAAATGCATTTTCACAGACATGCGTGCTCCAAGAGCTTTGAAGCCATGAAGTAAAAACTCTTTTTCCCAGTTATGATACCCGAAGAATGTTATTGCTGGATCTATCAAATAATTTTCTTTGAGCCGTGATCCCAATAACTGAGCAGATTCATTTGAAAAGCATTAATCTCTTGTCAAATCATTTAGTTCAGCTTGATTAAGAGGTTTGGGTTGAATTGATTTAGCAACAGTTTCATATATTGTTAATTCGTCCAAGATATCCATGTATTCATTTGACTCATTTGATGAATCGAGATTTTCAGGTGGTGTTGGAATCGGAATTTCTGGCCTATGAGGTACTGGCCTTATTGCAGATGTAACAATGGGATACTTTGCACGATGTTTATTTTTTCTGTTAATACCATCTAGATTAGTCATCCAAAAATAGCAACCAGTAGTGTGATCCTTTCCTTCCCTCAAAACCATTTGCACACCAAACGGAAGAGACGGTTAGTTCTTCTTGCTGCAACGTCGTAGACCGTCGACACATTTTTTACAGAATATGTGGGGTGCAAAGTGTTTGCCCTGATCGCCAAATTTCACACCAAAATAAGCATGATAGTTCTTAACCAATGTGTGATTGCCGACTTCCTGAATGACTAAGTGACTGAGCCACATATGTAGCAGAATCTGTTTTAATCGTTTTTACACTTTCTATTCATCATTATGATCACCAAACTATTGGAGGAAACAGTTTTATGAATCACTTGTTGGTTTTCTTGCTTGTAAATAAAATTTACAATATGCTTCTAATAAAAAGTAGACATCAAATTTCGACATTCAAATTAATATAAATTAGCAAGAAACAAGATTAAAAACATATTTTTATAATAGTTTATAACCTGAAGCTTCACATTTAATGAATGCTCCAAATAAATTGAAACTTCTCGCTATTCTTATGAAAACAAATTAGACCAAGATAGAAAAAATTATTTATTGTTCGCTGTTTTAGAAATTTCTAAAATTATAAAAGTGGGAATTATATGGGTTGTTTCCTCATTTGTTGCAAGGTACTGTAGAATACTATTGCAGCATTTTAGAAAATCAAGTACATTATAAACTTGACCTGATTTTAAAAAAAACCAATTACATATTCAAAATCAACGCAGAACAGTGATATTAGCAAAATGATATTTGTTGCTAAAACACCATAATTACTACATTGACATATGTTATATCGTCGTAATTGTCCGAATTAGGGCCATCAAGTGATTGCTATAGACCCCCTCTCATTTTTCTTTTCATCCTTGTCACATATTGCCACACTATACCAGCTTATTACCGCCATAAAAAAATTACTTATGGTGCTTCTACCGATATCTGCTGGGTTGGGTCACGCTGAATCAAAAAAGTCTTAAATCTACATAAATAATAGCGGTGTGGGTTCTGCGTTAAATCGAAAGTAAAGAATTAATACAACAGTATTCCAGTTTAAAATACAATCATAAAAATATCGGATCTGCCCGAAACAAAAAAAAACCTAGCATACTGATCGTAGCTAAGGGGATATAACTCTATGCAAAAGTTTTGCCAGGTACATCTATATATCAATATTATTTTTATGTCACTTTTATTTGTAATGGTGAAATTTTTATCGAAATATTTGAAAATTTTTAAGTACTACAAAATAGTTGTGTCGATTAGAGGGAGAACCTTAATTTATGCAAAAAAATAAAAAAAATAACCCATATTTTCTTTATTTATGATACAAAGCTCCACAAAATATGATAAGGAGATATAAGTTTATATTTAAGCCATACCCCTAATATATATATATATATATATATATATATATATATATATATATATATATATACTAGTAGTTGCCCGTTGCATTCGCAACTAAATGGTCTTTCTCAAAAAAATGTTTAATATGAAAATTAATAGCAACTATTAAAACGGAATTCCAAGTGCATAACAAAAAACTTAGTAAATAGTCGGTTTGAGTAACATCTCTTAGTGATCTACCAATTGCATCTAAAGTATGGCTCGATGCCATCGTGCACTCATCCATAAAAAAAATGTCCGCTGCAAATGCATTGTTCGCAATTTTTTCTGTCTTCTTCAATAGGAACAATTAGCACGGAATTCCAATTGCAGAATTATTTGTTCTTATTTATATCGGCGGTGTTCCCATTCTGCCACATGTGCAGCCGACATCCGTGAAATTACGTCATAGAGAATATCCCATGTGCAGAATTATTTTTTTTTTATTTATAGATAAATTGTACCATCTGGAAATCAATTTAACTACTGAATTTTTAAATACGATTGATTAGTTTATCTAGGTATGTGATTTATGCCACCTTTTCATGACCTCATTTTATACGTCACAAATTACGTTTTACCCGTCAACGCTAACCAACCATACCAAACCAATTAACCAACCAAACCAAACCAATTAACCAACCAAACAAACCAACCGAACCAAACAATCAAACCAACCAAATCAACCAAAGCAAACCAACTAACCAAACCAAACCAAACTGAACACCATTAGGTAAAGATATGGGTGCTAATTTATCTCACCCGTTACGTTTTGCCCTTAATTCTTTCTATCAATGTTAAAATCAAAACAAAGCATTAAAAAAAGTTTTTATAAAAATGCACTGAAAAGTAAAAAATAACTACTTTATTATGCCATTTTGCAACACAAAGGCACCCGGGCTTTAGTATTAGGAAATTTTTTAAACATGTACAATCAGAAATGACGTCACATAAGATTTTAATTTATAGCGACGGTGTTTACATTCAGGAAAAAAAATGTAACATCGGGAAATGACGTCATAGATTATTTATAGCGACGGCTTCCCCACAAGCACGCACGGGCTACAAGATAACTACTTTATTAGTAGGATTTATATATATGTATATATGTATGTGTGTATATAAATATATATACATCGATAGATAGATACATAGATAGATAGTTGGGTAGATTATATAGATATGCAGTGGTACCTCAAGATACTAATTCAATTCTTTCTGTAACGTTGCCCGTACGTCAATTTGCTTGTAACTCGATTTTCCCGAATGAAATTATTAGGCATGGCAAAAAAATATTTTAAGCCCTCAAAATGCCACATCCAATTTTATTTTTGTTCGTGTTTTGGAATAAAAGAAATGCATTTATTGTATTAAGTATACTAAAAAAGAATGTTTTTATTAAGTGTATTTACTTCAAAATTAGTCAACATAATACTACTGAAGATGCTGCAGAGATGTAGGATGGAGGATATAGTCGGATGGGTTTAGAATTTATTATAACGAACTTGGCTTGTGTTATACCCGCCATCGATTTCTACTGCTTATTCATGGTATATATCATTGAAGAACTACACCAGTATTGCCTCGCCATGTTCCTCACTCGCACACCTTGCCTATGTTTTTCTATGGTTAGGGGCGATGAACTATTTACTCACTTTCTTTGGACCCATTGCTATAAAATTACTGTAAATGAGCAAAAAGCATAAAATGTGAGCACAACTTATCAAATATACTTCGACAGCAAGGCAAATAGGGACACTGACAGAGACGTGGGTAAAAATGCCCGACGCACGAGGCACATTAAACTGTGTCGTGTGCAGCAGGCGGACATAGTCGTATCTCAACTTCTTTTTCTCGTATTTTAAAGCAAATCATCGCTCGCTCGAAGGCTCGTTTCTCGAAAATCTCGTGTGTTTGAATGCTGGTAAGTCGAGGTACCATTGTATACAGTAGGAATATGACTAAAATATAACCCTATACCCCCCTATCATATTTGGTGGAGCTTTGTATCACAAATAAAGAAAATATGGGTCATTTTTGTTTTGCATAAAAAAAAGTTCACCCTCCAATCGACCCAAATATTCTTAGAACATACAAATTTTGAAATTTTTCAATAAAAGTTTCACCATTACAAATAAAAGGTACATAAGTATAATACTGATAATTTTTATAATGTTACAATGTACATTTCTATTGTGCATTAATAGAAGAAATTTTATGTTCAATTTTTCAATGGACTTGCAAATGGAAGTAAATCTTGTATCGCTTTAATTGAACGCTCTGAACAGATATTAGAACGCTTCATTGGTATAGAAGTTGGATCTGTGGACCCTAATGTTTTAATGACTTCAAAGTGTTTGTATGCTGCTTACAAGCTTATGATAAATTATCAAAGTCAACAGTATTAAAACACTGGGCAGTGAACCAAATGTCAGCCCACGTACCACTGATGAAATCACATGCTGCCATAGCTGTTTGCAGATACTCATCAGAACGAATGATGACAAACAATAAATTGTCCTAGAGTTCCATCTCTCATTACTGATTTTTGGAAATGATTGAAATTTACTTTTGGTAAGCTTCCTCTAGTTTTGAAAATCCTGTCATCTCACCAGCACTCTTGTTCTGATTTCTTTAGTGGTGCTCCAGCATTATCAAACAGTAGCTGATGTGTGGTGAAGTTGTTGATGTACTAAAAAGGTCATTCATGACATGTTTCAATATTGTATATAGAATGTGGTGATATCATCCAACATATACAGCTTTTTCTAATCCAACATCTTGAAAGTATTTCTGTAACAGTGTGATTGCACCAATTTTTCTTCAAGTATTTGCTGCAGTTGAGTCATAGACAATCATTTTTATTTATTTAACACAATTTTCATACGTGAAAAGTGGAGAAGAATAGTATGGCAGGCTAGGGCCCTAAATGAGATGTAGAGCCAAAGAAAAGAAAAAAAAGAAGACAGTTTTTTTTTTCATTGAATATTGTCTCCTATTTTGCATTTGCCTGCTGTAGAACAGCGAGTCTTAACTCACTTTTTTCATTTTTTATAACAACTACCTCATATGCTTTATTTTGTATGGTTTTTCCATCATATTGTAAGCACCAATGTTCTTTTTTTAAAGTTTTTTCTTGAAATTACTTTGTAATTTTTCTCCTTCTTTCATTAGACCTTTGTAAATGCCGCTTTGAGTAGATATGCAAACTCCAGTTCTCGACTTTTTGGACCTTCCTTGTACTCAATTTTGTTGCAATCACTAAATGCTCTGAAGAAGTTTTTTGCCTTTTAGACTTAAATGGTTTCTCAATATCTTTAGTACTACTGGAACACTGTTCCTCACTCACAAAATCTTCTTTATTCACATGATCTTCTTTATCCGAATTAGTTAAGACAATTGATTCATTACTTTTTTCAGTAAAGCTTTCTGTGACTGGCACTTTCTCTTTAAGTAATTTCATTTTTCTTGGTTGAATCTTTAGTGAATCATCGTCAATAGCTTACTATTCCTTATGTTGAAATCTGAAGTGCTTAGAACTTTCTGTCTTCTCGGTACAACCACTTTCCTTTTTCATCTCTTACATTAAAAATCGCCGTGAAATCATTGTTTCCAGGACTTCGATTATGTCTTTTAAACTTCTTAAAAACATTGTACGATCATGTCTTATCTGCTTTTTACATCAGAAGCAATTGTTTTATATCTGTTCACGATATGCAGTTCCATTGGAATTTTTAGCATTTGATCAAGACTGTCAACAGTCTTTGGTGATTTAATTCCTTTTCGGAAATACACTAGATTTGAAGTCCAAATTATCTTGCTCGTCTCGGAAGCTGGAGCTTTTTTTTACAGAAATGACACAAATACTAATTATGCATATAATAGTTGCAACTAAAATGTTGACAGTGCATTGAACAACAAATAACAAAATTACAGTTAAAATACTAAATGCGGGTATGACATACGATTTACTGGGCGAGTAGAGGGTGACCTTTTTTAACAGTTGAGGGTTGGTATTGATATTTGTTGTTTAGATATGATAAATATCCATTTGTGGCAGTATGGGGAATAAAAAATTATGAAAAAAATTTTTTTAGTCCCATACCTAGTATACAGTCATTTTAATATATTTACTCTCTCATGTTTTTTTTTTAATAATGACAAAAATTGATGAAATAATCATGTATTTTTTTGGGTAGAGAGTGATTGTCAGCTTTGTGTATTTTGGGTAGAGAGTGATTGTCAGCTTTGTGTATTTTGGGTAGAGAGTGATTGTCAGCTTTGTGTATTTTTTTTAATTTATCGTATAGGTTAAAATCTTCAAACTTGTTTATGTCTGTACATTCATCATACATTTATTAATAATGTAAATGTTGTATTCAAATTCAAAATTTAAACTCTGTTATACAAAAGTTTGTAACTCAAAATTTCTTTTCACAGAGTCTCAATGGTCAGTTGAGGAAAAGCTCGGCACAAGTATTTGAAGCACCTCACATCCTTGTCCAGACCGCGCGTAAACTGTTTCATTAACAGGTTCGTTTATGATGTTTCTCGCCCCTGGTACTAACTACTATCGCGCCGGGCCACTCTCAAATAGTGCCGGGCTCTGTCATGACTGTCCCACATACATATAAAGCATGGGTACTTTGTGAACCCGGACAGCTGATCAAATAGAAAGTTCACTGTCTTCAAGACGACGCAGATGATCCATTGGTACTGCTCATATTGGATTTTGTTGAGCACATACTTCACAGCTTCGATCTCTTCAAGAGTTATGCAGTACACAAGAGGGATTGAGGCCAACTGGTTCCCGTTGTGGAGGAGCAACACTTCAAAGAGTGCTTGAAGCTGTCAATGAAGAGTCTCCAATTTCTCGGATCGTATTGAGGACCGCCGAGTTTATCATGAAGACCGGCGACATCTTGGCAGTACACAAAGTTATTCTCCTGGCAGAAGTAGCCCATGTAGTCCTCATGCCTTCTACGTAAGAAAGTGATACTCGCGTCCTCGCCAATAGATTTTATTTCTTTGAGTCTGGAGGCCAACCGCTCGAAGGAAGTCTTCGACAAGCTAAGATCCCGAAACAGATCATTAAGCTCACATTGTGAGAACGGCTGCGGACCATCTTGTGATTCATACTCCTCTTCTGTATCTCCTCTCTCGTCTGATGTGGTGGCCTCATGGTCGCAGTCAGAAAACTCTCTGAACTCTGGTACAGGAATTTATTCGCAGTGAGCAACTGGACGACGGGCAGATGGAAGGTCGGGGTACTGGAGGCTGTGACGAATCTTCCGGTTGATGCCAATAGTATTGATGGCGCAGAAGTAACAATCCGATGCAAGGCCACACACGGCTCCCTACAAACCAACGGAATTACAAACTTCAGTGAAGTTTTAGCGCCCCCGCCGGAGGTATCCCACGCATGTCTTGCTCACCGTGTGCGGTGCCCAGGACTTATCTTGGTCACCCAGCTTGACTTTAAAGTAAGTCTGGTAGGCGTGATTTACAAATCTTGTGATATTCTTCTTGTCCGCTGACAGCATGTATTCTCCGCAGATGTAGCAGAAAACGTCAGGATTATTCCTGCATGACAGTCGCGCTGAAGCCATATCAATAGACTAAAAGTAATAGCAGGATGCAACATAATGTGAGCCAGTGAAATTTAGAGTCAATTTGATTGGCTTATTTAACCCAATCAAGGGCTGATGCATTAAATAATCAAGTGATAATCCAGATTGATGATTTATAAATAAAATATAATTATCTCTGTTTTTATTATTGTGATTATTTTACTGCTAATTTTTATGCAGCTAATTTAGAGAAATGATTGAACTCTAAGCCCCTGATATTAAAATACGTATAGCTCGTCAGGTAGGTCTATGGCTGTATCTCAAGGAAATGACCTGACCGAGCAAAATCAATGTGACATTCGGACTAAGAACACCAAAACTAATCTAAATCAGTTGAAAAACCCCTTACGATTTTTGGGCTGTTGCTCAGTGTAATATGAATTTCGCTATTAACGTGACTTTTGTTATACGACATTCACAAATTTGTCCAGAAATAGGAAATAGTCTTTTTTATAAAAATGTTCATTGGTTTTATCGAGGTAAAAACCTAAGCCCGTTGTTTGGCTCAATACAAGAAAAAACTGAGCTGAAAGTTATTCACATAACTGGTCAACGTTTTTGTACATTGATATATTTAGCCACTTGACATGAAGTGAAAAACAAAAGGTAGACTTTGGGATGTGACACCTGTGGATCTGTATCTCAGATTGAAAGTAACAATGAGAGAACATAAACTACAAAGATATGTCGTTTCCATCAAATACAATTTCATCTTTCACATTGAATTTTTATGAAATATTTTTTTTTTAAATAACAACCTTCTATAAATATTTAAGACTTAATTTTTATTCCTCGTGTATTATATAGTTGTCAATACAAGACAAAAGGAAAATAAAAATAAAATTTTAATTGCCAGATTGATATAAAAGAGTGTGAATTATTTTTATATAATTTATATTTTAGACGATGACACTAAAAGTTTCCATAATAAAGTAAGGGGTATGTGGTGGTCGAAGGTCTGGGAGTAACTAATATACACCACTATACGTATCAGACTTAATATACATTCGCCGAAATATTAATGGCACCAGTGAAAAATAAATGTAAAAAAGAACTGTGTAATAAAGCTTAAACTTTTAAATGTAAATAAAACGTTTACCTTCCAAGTGTAGGTAATTGTAGTTACTTTGACATATTGTTCAATAGGTGATAAAGTACACTTCAATACAGTCACAAAGTTAGAATCAACAACTTGTGTCACACTCAGGTCGCCAGATGTTACACTAACTGACTGGATGTTTGCTTTTTTTTAAAAAAAGAGATTTATTAAAAAAAAAAAATAAGTCAAAAGTGTTTTAGGGTCTGAAGTAATGAAGTAAGGCATGTGTACTATAGAATCATTTATGATAGATAATTATACACTGTGAATCATTTATGATAGATAATTGTACACTGTGAATCATTTATGATAGATAATTATCCATTATGAATCATTTTCTGATAGATAATTATTCACTATGAATCAGCTTAGATCAGTGTTTTCCAAACTTTTAACTATCTGAACACATTTCTTTGTTTTTGTAATACTATAATACCCTCGTAAAAAAGAATGCAATTATTAGCATATTGTTTCAATTTCAATCTCCGTCTAGGGTAAGCACTCAAGGACACGTGTGGTAGGTTTAGTTTTAGTTGGAGTTAATGTTAGGGGCTAGTATTAGATTAAGGTTAGTGCTAGGGGTTTGGGTTAATGTCAGGTAATTCTGGTGGTAATTTTAATCAGTTTAATCGCAAAATTGTGATTATTAAATATGTTATTTCTGTGGCTGAGTCAGCAATGTTTCATTTTATTTATCGTGCATAACAATATACTCTAAATCAATATAACACACATTGATAACCAAGCATTTTCTGACAAATGTTTGTCATTAATTTCAAATCGATATGTATATATATATGTATTAAGCTTTTAGTAAAATGTATTTATTTTCTGTATATTATATAATCATTACAGTATTTTGACACAAAGAAACGGCTCTCAAGAACCATGAAGCACCGCATTCATTCTTCTTTATCATAACGTATTCGTTTCATGATGCTGACAGGAACATATGTCAGATCACAACACACCTCAATACGTTAAACTTATTATAAGCTATTAAAACATACGGGGCTTACAAAATAAGTGTAAAAGATTTTTTGGATGCCACATGGGAAGGTTGGTGGTGGAAATACAAACATACAAATGCAAACATACAAATACAAACATACAAATACAAACATACAAATACAAACATACAAATGCAAACATACAAATACAAACATACAAATACAAACATACAAATACAAACATACAAATGCAAACATACAAATACAAACATACAAATACAAACATAAAATACAAACATACAAATACAAACATACAAAAACAAACATACAAATACAAACATACAAATACAAACATACAAATACAAACATACAAATACAAACTCGGTATTTGGTATAGACAAATTCCAATTTCTATGTACATGATTTTTAGCAGACATATTCTAAATTACTTACTGATTAATGATGGAAGGTTCCCAGCAACACTTTTGTCGTTCGTAAAGGTCACAGAGTCTGACGGGCTTTGGACTTCACAAGTGATCGATTTACCTGCATTAGTGCTGTCTATTAATAGACCGCTCAGTGAAATAGTGACATCAGTACCATCGGAGTTCTAAAAATGTCAAAGTATTTGGCAGGAAATAGAACTTTATGTTTAAATTCTTTAATATTGGCAAAATATATCCTATAAATATTTGTGAAGATAAATGCTACGCTGTTTAAAGCCTTTTAATTCAAATAGTTATATTTCACTCCTTACATAAATAGAATTAAATTCATATGTATACAAAACGCAACATTTTACGAGATGTCTCAGTTTAAGTTAAATAACCCTATATTTATGATGCTTTAAATCAAACTGATTTTCATTTAAAGACAACATTTCCGGATTCAGTAGACGCAATACGGTTCCTTTTATAAAAACCGGTATTTTTTTTTATTTTGAGGGTTTACAAATATAGGATTCCCCATTTTTTAAAATAGCTTCAAAGTTTTATAATATATCTGAATGAAAAGGTTACCTAGTGCTAGTGCTACCCAGGGCGGACTATAAATTGGCGCACTTCTTAAAATCTAACCGCCTTCAAAATCGAATAACGTGGAAACCGAATAAAAATATTAAAATGAGTGATAATATTTTATTTCCATTTGAATCAAGAATCGAAAAGTCGGTACTTTTTCACTGGAATCGGAATCAAATTGCGGGGTTTCCAACCTAATTCTCGAATCCATTTTGATTTCTCGTCAATTGTATTCATGTTAATATACGTCATCTGTTATCTATTTGGGGAAATGAGTAGTTCAATTGGACACATTACTTGCACTAATATTATTACATTCTATAATTTAGTTTGACAAAATTAATAATTTATAGATGAATGGTACGACATGAATAAACAAACTGCACAGCAATAGACCAAAAGTACAATATTACTTTGTCACGTGACATTAGTACTTAAGATTAGTGTCTTGCTCCGTTAAAACCTAATCCCACTGTGTCTGGACATCAGCTATTCCATCGTAATGTATTTAAAAAGTTCTACCATTGGAATACACTATGGTATCCGCATGACGTTATCGTTTGGTGAAATGTGCGATACCACCAAAGTATACTGTGGTGTAAAACATTTATTTCATCATCTAGTTTAGTACGACATCATTAGAGTGTGTTATATGAAAAAAGCTAACTTACATGACCTAATGATCACATGATATATATTAGGGTGAGACATCATGGAGAAGTTGCATATTGTACTAATTATTCAATAAGTAACACTGGTAAACAGTGAATTCATTGCCAGTGATATTTGAATCATTTTATACAAATTCAACTATGCTGATTTAGAATATGTAAGTGCTTTTGCTAGATTGGCTCTATTTTTCGAGATAATTAAAATTAATGAAATAATGTATGCACCGTGTTTGAAAATTGTCAAGAATTGTATGAAGTAAAATAGTATACTAACAAATAGTAGTGAAACTGTTAATGGTCATGCAGAAATTTGTTCAAAAATATGTGTAATAGTGTTATAGAGGAAAACATTTTCATTTAAAAAACTAATTATGTCTAATTAATTAATTAATTAATATGTTTATTGTCTATGGTAATGCATTAGCAAATCGCTGTTTGCTCGACTTCTTTTTGTGTGTGTCGTTGGGTCAATTGCGCTGGAGGCTCCAACAGTTGTCAGCCATCATACGTATGTCCCATCTTCCTTGATATCTCACCTCCATCACCCTCATATCCTGATGAAACCTATCACATTGTTCCTCACTGAAGTCCCCAAGGTTACCTGGAAATTTGTCTAAATGACAGTGCAGGTAATGTACCTTGATGTTCATATTTGTTTCAATGTTTCTGAAGTTAGCGAGCATATCTTTCACCAGTTCTTCGTAATTCTCTGATCTGTTATTACCTAAAAAGTTCCTGACAACTGAAACAAAACTGTTCCATGAAGAAGCTTCAAGGTGATCCATGAAATTAGTAAAATTTCGATCGTTGATGAGTTTCCGAATCTGAGGACCGTAAAAAAATCCCAGCTTTTAGCTTCTCCAGGCTCAATCCGGGAAATGATATGCAAATATACTTGAAGCAATTGCCATTTTTGTCCAAAGCCTTAACAAATTGTTTCATTAAACATAATTTGATATGAAGTGGTCCGAGAATTATCTTATTTTTGTCAAACAGTGCCTTGTTGATGATATTTTCTTCACCTACAGTCATGGTTTCATTTGCAGGCCATGTCACTCTTGGCCAATGATCTGGCCTTGCCCTGCTATCCCAAAGACACATGCAGCATGGGTATTTAGTGTATCCTGACTGCTGCCCAAGCAAGAAGTTTACCATTTTTAGATCAACACAAATTGACCACTGATGCTCATAATAACGGACTTTCTGCTATAGTATTTTGATATTCTCATACTCTTCTTTAAGTTTTGTTGAGTGGGCAATGGGAAGAGATGCATAACGGTTACCATTGTGTAACAGAACACATTTCAAGCTTGTAGTCCCATTTGGAGCAGAAGTCCAGGGATGTCTTTACAGTAAACAAGATCTTCCTCTTGGCTGAATTATGGGAAAAAACTCTTCTCTTTTCCGATAAAATGTTATTTTAACTTCTGGTTTGAGAAAATTTCTTTCATTGAGCCTGGACGCTTTAAAGCTCAGATGCTTGCTTGGGCAGATTTCGGTCTCGTATTAGGTCATTGAGTTCTTCTTGGCTGAATGGTTGAGGTGTTGAAGAACTTCCTTCATAATCGCTTCCACTGTTTTCACCTGCCAAAAACTCCAGATCTTGCCCCCCGTCGGAGTCTGATGATGAAAACTCTAATAATAATAAGATCAGGATAATCCCACTTAGATTTCTTGTGGCGATTGATTGAAGCCTTTAACATTCACAATACAAAAATAACAATCACCAAAATGGTCTTTCGGCTCTCGCCATACCATTGGTACACCGAAACTTAGACTTTTCTTCTCACCATTTGTCCACTGCCGTAGGATCTTCACACAGTTTTTGCAGACCTTATAGGGAGCCCAAGACTTGTCTTGGTCTCCCAGCTTCACACGGAAATAAGCCTGCTGCACAAAGTCGGTTATATTTCTTCTTTGCTTTTCAATCATGTATTCTCCACAGATGTAACAGAATACATTCGGATTATTTTTGCAGCATCTTCGTGATGAACTCATGATGTCTTTAGAAAGCAGCATAAAAGAGAAAAAAATAAACCAAGTTAAAACTTGGTATAGTTAAATTAAACAAAAACACCAAACTTATTGCATTTGTTTTACACAAAGGGTATAATCATATTTTGAAGGATGTCCAATATCTCAGAAACTAGAGTCAATTTAGCAAAAGCAGTGGCAGTTTTGAAATCAGCACCCATGAATTGTTATAAATTCATTCAAACATTCTTGGCAATTCGCAAAAAAATTTTTTTTGTTGAGCTGTGTAATTTGCAAAGGAATTTCTGAAGTCGTCTACATGCTGCAACTTTTAGTTTTGTCTTACCCTACTGTGACTGTGTAGTAAAAACGCCTATTTTGTATATTTCCTTTTAATTTATACTTTAAATTGTGACCTACTGATTTTTAAACTTTGCATTTTGGTGTGTTTCAGATCTCTAGTATTCAACAACAGTGAATTTGAAGTCAACAATAATTGGAATATATTGTAAAGTTTCTAATTTAGGTTAATATCTTGACTTATTCATCGATACGTGTACGACAGGATTGTATTTGAACAGCAACATATATTTGAACATTGAACATGACCACAAGGAGTTCAACTGAACACTCGATATTTGGTAACCCACAGCCAATGCCTAAAGGTCAGTTACCCACTTCTGCTGACGTTTTTCGTGCGTATGATTATCAGCTGCAATTCGGAGAAAGTTCCTCGGTGCGTGGAAGATCTTCATTAATTGGCAAAGAAGTGAAGGAGATCTACGATATTGCTGGTATACCTACTATTGATATCAATAGTGTAGTGAAGCGTGTTGAGAGGCTTTTTGCTAAAGTAAAGGAACTCAACAAAAACTCTACCTCAAAAAAATCGTCAACAACTTTTGAAGAAACCTTTCAAAGTTTGCAAAGTGTATTTGATATATGTTGTTGCAAGTGTTTTGATTCTGGTACACAAGAAAGTTCAGCATGTACCAAGGATAGAATGGAATTTTTGGGCAGATCAAAAAACATCACGGAAAATGTATATAGGGAAAATTGACAAAGAAATGACAATGAAGTTGCAGTAGAAAGTTGACAGAAGTAAGAGACAGAAATACACAGAGACCACGAACGATGTGGAGATGGATAATGAATTAAATTTGTCTCGTTGTGCTTCTTCTGATGTAAGCGGCATGCACGACGACTACGATGATAATGATAATGATGACGTTGTACGTAGTGATGATAATGATGATATGATGACAATCAGTGACGAGGAAATGAATGTAGTACGAAATACTTTACAATATCCTGAATTGTGTAGATCTCTGGACAGGTGTAAGGTTAGTAACAAAGATGCCTGCCTAATTGTCAACTCTATGTTGAAAGATCTAAATCTTCTGACTGCAGAATCGTGCGTAGATCCAGCAAATTTTCACAGACAGAGAAAAGTTTGGAGACAGAAATAAATAAACAGACGATTTAAATGTATGGGATTTGATGGCAAGCAGGATGTAACAATGGTTAGGACAATTACAGGATGTAACAGTGGTTAGGACAATTACAGGATGTAACAATGGTTAGGACAATTACAGGACGTAACAGTGGTTAGGACAATTACAGGATGTAACAGTGGTTAGGACAATTACAGGATGTAACAATGGTTAGGACAATTACAGGATGTAACAATGGTTAGGACAATTACAGGATGTAACAGTGGTTAGGACAATTACAGGATGTAACAGTGGTTAGGACAATTACAGGATGTAACAATGGTTAGGACAATTACAGGATGTAACAATGGTTAGGACAATTACAGGATGTAACAATGGTTAGGACAATTACAGGATGTAACAGTGGTTAGGACAATTACAGGATGTAACAGTGGTTAGGACAATTACAGGATGTAACAGTGGTTAGGACAATTACAGGATGTAACAGTGGTTAGGACAATTACAGGATGTAACAATGGTTAGGACAATTACAGGATGTAACAGTGGTTAGGACAATTACAGGATGTAACAGTGGTTAGGACAATTACAGGATGTAACAGTGGTTAGGACAATTACAGGATGTAACAATGGTTAGGACAATTACAGGATGTAACAGTGGTTAGGACAATTACAGGATGTAACAGTGGTTAGGACAATTACAGGATGTAACAGTGGTTAGGACAATTACAGGATGTAACAATGGTTAGGACAATTACAGGATGTAACAATGGTTAGGACAATTACAGGATGTAACAGTGGTTAGGACAATTACAGGATGTAACAGGAGATCTATTTAAGAACAACATTATGTCGTAGTCTCCTATTCTGGTGGACAGTTCATAGATCATGCCTAGCCGGACAGTAGCAAATCAAGTGATATTGCCAAAGAACTTATGTCAGTTATCTCACACACCGAATCCATGGAAACCTTGTCAGCAATAGTTTGTGATGGTACAGTCTTCAACACTGGTAAGACGGATGGAGTGATTCCAAAGGTAGAACGACATGTTGGAAGACCACTGCAGTGGCTCATTTGTTTATTGCATACAAATGAACTTCCTCTACGGAGATACATTTCTGTGGTTGACGGCGGACGCACAACAGATCCAAATACGTCAACCGGTAAAATCATGAGTTCCTTAGACTTTGATCCCAAAGATTTACTTCTCACGAATTTCAAAACAGTCCCAGGAAAAGTTGTTGACATTGCAGATGACGTGAAAAAGGATCTTAGTACTGATCAAAGTTACCTACTACGAAATTGCTTAGCAGTTCAGAACGGAATCATTGGAACTGAAAACAAGCAATTTCTTCAAAATTGTATGCCAGGAAATCTTAACCATGCAAGATGGTTAAAAAGGCAAACCGAATCCTAGTTAACCATGCAAGGCTAACCGAATCCTACGATTATATATGTCTTCATCCAATTGTACATCGACTTAATACAGGATTGTCAGATTCATTATAAACGTTTATGCACCTTCATTGTTTTATATAAAGCTTCATTCAGAATGTTACGATGGTGCTCAGAATTTTTTCCATCTTATGAAACTATTTTTTGAACTGGTTCCTGGTGATTAGGCAATCGTAAAGCCAGTTTTACAGAACAATGCTTACTTCGCCCACCCTGAGGACATCCTTCTTGCCGGTATTGATGAAAATCTATCTGATAGAAAAATTGCACATGGGAAGATAGTTCATGAACGAATACATTCCCAAAATAGCATTCGACTTTTTGATAAACAGTCGATCGATTTGAATCCATCTGCATCGTCATACATGGATATGATTTCTTGGGATACAACAACAGTGACCCCACCACCACTCCTATCAATGATTTCCAATGACGACCTAGACAACTTTTCTGCTTTGTCAGTACGTGGTATATTATGTCATTCTCAGCCCGTTGAACGAGTTGTGCGAGACGTATCAGCAGCCAATTCTAGGGTTATTGGACATACCGCACGTCATGGAATGGTGTTGCAGTGTAAACAATCTAGGGATCAGTTACCTTCTGTTGTATCAAAATCCAGTTTCTTGTAAAGTGAGAACTATTGCATGATTTAACATTTTGTTGTCTTTTTCTTGTTACTATGGGATTATAAACTTTAAAGTACTGCATGCTATGGGGCAGCTTTCTACACATGTCTCAGATATGCAACTGAAAAAAAAATGTATGACTCACCCTAATATATATATGTGTGTGTGTGTGTGTGTGTGTGATGTATTATTTAAGTCAATGACTCCCTGATACCTTGTATTTTATTGTCCCTGTTGATCCGAAAGGTAAGTTGCGACACTCAAGCTGTATTTTTACTCCACTTACTACAGATGTTGTAGGCACAAATAATGTTGGCTGTACAGATGCTGAAATTTAAATCAATTTTATTTTGTCATTGAGTATCACATATTGTTTCACTTGATTTTAATGTATCGATAACTGTCATATTTTATTATTATTAAGTGCTTTATTATATTATACTATTAGCTTCTTTGTCTTACAACATTACATAGGGAATGCAATGCACCAACCAATAGAATAAATATTTCTAAAATCGGAATATTAGGTATTTATTTCAGTTAACTGACATTCATATTTTTTTTAAAGGTCGTGAATAATATTTAAATATATCCGATTGTACGCTGGTAAGAAGTTACGTATTTGAAAGAAAACAACCATTAATGCAGGTATTAAGTAGATATAAAAATGCACAGATAGTAACTTTTGCAGACATTCCTGAAGTTAGTTTGGTTCGATATATTACACTGTTCTACAAAAGATTCTATTAGGGCTGTTGATTAAACTGCGTTTATTAGCGATTAACGCGTCAAGAAAATGTGCTATTAAATTATAAACGCAACATCTAAATGCATTAATTTTACCAAAATGATGAAAGTTCAACAAATCGATAAATAACATAATTTCACTCAACAATTTGAAGTTAAGGTCCACTGACTTATTAAGTAGTTCTACAACCCAACCCTGTCGCAATCTGCTCACACTCTAACCCCAGATAAATCGACAAAAGTCCCACTTGTAATATAAAATGAAGACAAGTAAACCTCATGCTCCCTTCCCGGTCGATGGAAAAAGAGAAAAGTTTCATTTACTAGTTAACATTATATACTATAGTGCTTTGGTGGAGGTACTATAATGTATTGTTAAAGGTAAAAAAAATCTACAAGTGTTTAATGAACCCGGTTACAATAAGATCAAAATAATGCTAGAAATTTTGTATCATTCTTTATAGCACATATTTTTTTTGTAATTTTATAATACAGCATCGTGCGGTCGCGTCTGCAACAACTGCTTTAATAGATTCATATACATAACACATGTAATTAGTGTCTAGACATGATCTAGACTAGACTAATGCACACGAGACAGTGGTTGTATTTTTCAGAAAAAAATGTGGCATTTAGTTAAAATTATAAAGGACTGTTGATTTACTGCAATTAAAGCGTATTTAATGCCTTAAAAGTATGCAATTACATTTTCTAACATAAACACCTAAATACGTTAAATTGTATCAAAATGGTAGCGTTTCAGAGTATCTGAAAAAATAAAAAATAAGTATATAAACAAATTCTATAACCATGTTAGACAAGATTTTAAAAAATCAAGAAAAAGTACCCAAACACAGAAACTGTCATGTTTACATAAAATCATAGCAGCTATATTAGCTTGAAACAATAGGATTGTCATTTCTTAATTCTAATTTACTAACTTGAATACAACTAGTTAACATCTGCAGACGCGCGCTATAGTTTGACACGTGCCATGGTTTTGAAACAAAGCAACTTGTGTAAGCTTGTTTTGGGACGGAGGGGTACGGGATTGGGTAAGATAAGTAACGTCATCTTTGTGGAAGAGACTGCTAAGTGTGTCAAAAATGTTACTGCGTTGGGAAAGGGGAAAATTAAAAAAAAACGGGTTCATAATAATGGAGCGAGTACAATCTGGCTATACTATTATTTAATGAAGGAAAAGGCAAATGTGACACATAAATGACACGAGTATTTTTTTTTTGGGGGGGGGGGAAGTACAGGGGGTAACTATGGTAGTAGAGGGTTAGGTAAACAAGACTTACATGGGGGAAAGTGTAGCAAAATATGACAAGGAAGGGGGAACAGGGGTTGACATACGTCATTAGTCGGAAACTACGTACGAGAAAAACACTTTCTTGGCATTGTTGTTGACTAAATAGAAAACAATTCGAACCACTAGACATGATTGATACATGTCAATAACCTTGTCTCAATAACTAATTCAATAGGCACACATGGCATTGTATGATAATGCTTAATAAATCTTTTACAATTAATTATACCTCTTTCGTAAATTAATCTGACTCGTTTATTATGCCAATATTACGCTATGATATTATTACATTATATTTTGAATACAAACAAATGTATCATATTGTGTCCATTAAAATGTGCGTTAATTTGCCTTAAAATTTTTAATCTTACGTTAATTTCGATCATTTTTTACTCGAACAGCAGCTCTAGTTTTTATACACGAGATTTTGGCTTTATACATGAAATGTTGCCTTTTTATACATGAGATTTAGGCTTTTTATACATGAGTTTTAGGCTTTTTATACAAATTCAACGCTGCTTATTTTAGAAATGACATCCACATTTTTTCGAAAAACCTCATTTTTATTGAGAAATATGGAGAATATTGCAATTGTAAACTAATTTTAATATTTTTATATTTATCAATTCAGGGCTAAATAGATTTCAAATATTACATTTAGTATAACCAAAAGTTGTGCAAGTATCCACGGAAGCTGCGCAATAGCAAAAACATTGAGTTTCGTTTAGAAACTGTTGCGTATTTAACATTTAGTCTCCATTGCCTTTAGTTAAATGTTTTGGTATCCTACATGTTGAGCTGGTCGACGAGAAGCTAAATGAATATTAAACATTTAAATGTAACTTGTTAATGATTATTCGGTTTTATCTTTCGGATTTAAACTTCAGTACAGACAATATAAACAGAAGAAGTTTATGCTGAATCAAATGTATTGCAAAAAAAATAGACAAACGTCACAGCGTAACACACAACCGAGCCCCGCAAAGTATTATATTTATTATTTTTTGTTACTAATGCCAAATGATAACGTCTTTAC
Organism: Bulinus truncatus; assembly: GCA_021962125.1. NCBI lineage: Eukaryota > Metazoa > Mollusca > Gastropoda > Planorbidae > Bulinus > Bulinus truncatus. Next base: position 169,654 of record JAGDYQ010000360.1, on the reverse strand, counting down.
CACGGCTTGGTAGTTAACCACATGTCCACGAATAACAGCACAATAGTCAACTAAATAAGATTAAGTAAACAAACAGGCACTGAAAATACAGGAAATACCTTTTTGATCCGCACTAAACTAATCTAAATCATTTACTGTAATTTACTGGGTCTGTTCTATACTTCATGAAAATAACAAACCTTTAGCTGAATAAAATGCAGTGATAAAAAACAGAAATAAACCGCATTACTGTTAAACCGTGATCTACACTGTCGGTGAAGTGAAAGCAATTGAATCAAATTGACGCATATCGGTGCTGCGTTTAATTCTAAATCGCATAAATGGTTAATCGAAAACTTCAATACAGATTTGAGTGAACTATAAAAAACCGCCTAGCATTTTTTTCCTAACGTTGATTGTTTTACGGAAAAGCCTGCCAAGGTGGTAGTTTATCGTCCCCTTACTCTCTGTGAAGATCAATTAAAATACCAACGGACATACATATTAGATAGGTGGATTATTTGATGAATGAAGAGTGAATGAATGGATACATGGACCGATAGATGGATACATTGGTGTGCCTATTTTGTTTGAGGGAATTTAAGTTAATGATGTTCAATAATTTTTCTCAACTATAAGTAACCTTTAACACTCAGGTAGTACTTACTTCTTGTAAATATTGCAAAGAAATGTTTATTACTTGAAGTACAGGGTACTACAAGTCATGGTCTATCATTGTTTGTACCAAATTAAATCAAATAGAAAAATACTACAAAAAATACATCATGTTTTCCGGTATCTGTCATCGCACTTCCGTCTGTCATCGCACTTCGTCTGTCATCGCGACTTCCGTATGTCATCCAAGATGGCGGCATAAACAATTCAAAGATAGCAGAAACATTTACTGTTTTCTTCTAAACATGCATGATCCGGATTCCCACTTGCCGGCCGAGTGAGATGTCTCCTACTTGGCTACCAGTAATGACATTGAACCAGCCACATGTATAGTGCCGAGGTGACCAGGAGCCCTATACTGACATACGGCGGGTAAGATTGTGAAAGCCAAACGGCAATCACAATGTAATTGTACTATGCTACAATGTGCATAGCAGTAAATAATATGAAGGTATTAAGATTTGACGAATTTTATCATCGGGGGTTGTCTATGTTTACCCATAGTGAGGATTATTTTCTTTGGGAGGAACTGTTTTTGACTTACTATTAGTGTCCCTATTCTCAAATGTATTATGGCTACAATAATCTGTTCATGTCCTTGGGGCTACTGTGAGTATATAGACTTATTGTTAACACACTCATATATATATATATATATATATATATATATATATATATATATATATATATATTAGGGCTGTACCGGATTCTAATTTTTAGATCCTGCAGGATCGGAACCGGAATCGGATTTAATATTTGAATCCTGCCGGAATCGGAACAGGAACCGGATTTTACCGAATTAAATAGTAATTTTTCCGAACGAAGTAGGAATTTCTCGCCTAACATAACAAAAGATATAAGAATGAAAAATAGAATAAAAATTTAGTTTTTAAGTTCTAGATAGCAAAAAACAGTATTAACCATTTACATTGGAATTCATTTATAAATACATGTATTATTTTTCTTTAGTTTTTCATAGTGACGTCACCGAACCGTGTTATTTCATTCATACTTTCATTTAAACCATTATCTGACCATTTCCCATAAAATGCATTTTAAATCTAAATCAATATCACTTTAATGTTCAATTAAAAATGTATCTTCAAGTTATTTATCTAAATTTGCGAGGAATTTTATGCAAATCGTGACAAAATCCACTAAATTAAAAAAAATTTGCAGAAAAATAAATTACTGAACTTTTTTTTTAAAACTGTAAACACCCAAAAATAGATCGTTGTCTGCTCTTTAAAAAAGTTAAACTTTGATAGCTAAATATAGTTTATAGAAAACACGGAATCAAAATTAGCGGAAGATAAGGTGTCGTATTACTAGACCAGGGTCGGCAACCTTTTGAGATTGATGAGCCTAAAGTTATAATTTACAATATTCTCAATTTTTAAAGAGCCACTAAATTTGTTGTTTCAATATTACAGTATTTGATCAGGCCGCAATTTGACATCGAAAGAGCCACAACTTGACATCGAAAGAGTCGCATGCGGCTCGCGAGCCGCAGCTTACCGACCCCTGTACTAGACTAAATACGATTCAAATCTTCCTTTTTAATATATTTGTACTTACATAAAGAACTAAAAGCGATCGACGTTATTGTAGTTTTAAAAACAAAGGAAGTTATTGTTTTAATTTAATTGTATAGCGCTATATATTTCAAAATTATGTTGCGCTTAAAAAATTTCTTACAAATTACAAACAACAAAGAAATCCGGCATAAATCCGGCACATTTTAACCGGAACCGGAATCGGAACCGGATTTGTTAAAACTGCCGGAATCCGGATTAAAAGGATTCCGGTTCAGCCCTATATATATATATATCACTACTTTCAACTACAACTGTGTGCCTACTCGCCGGTCTGGGTAACGGGCCTTTGTTTACTAGTCAAAACAAAAAAGATTTCACAATATCTAATATTTTAGTGTCTACACTTCAGCGTTGAATGTGTTCTCTTGACCCACTTTGTAGCCTAATGTTAGCAGCGGGCCCAGCCGAAGGATTTTAACATCTTATCTATATTTATACACCATTTTTTTAATTCTAAAATTGGAAATTAGTTCAATATCACTTTATTCTTCACATATAATTGTATTATTCAATGTGTTTTTTTTTTAATTATTTTTTATTACAATAATCAGTTGACAGATTCTATTTTATGTACATCATTCCCCCATTTTCCGCGGTTAAACGGCTACAGACTTTACCGCGACTGGGGATACATGAAAAATTAAAATAATCCGGTTTTATAAAAGAAATTTTTAAAAACGCGAGTTGTCAAACGTTTTTGAACGCGTCTTGCTTTCTGTGACCTATTCGGGAATTCTACAAACGCGACAAATCTATATATATTGTTGAACGCGTCTTGCTTTCTGTGACGTATTCGTGAATTATTCGGGAATTCTCACAGGCTGCTGTCGCCGTCGCCTCACAAGGTTGGGGGAAGAAGAGAAATATATATATATATATATATATATATATATAGATTTGACTTGGATAAACGATTTAGATTATTTCACTCATAAAAGACTATTCGGGAATGATAAACTGTAGAATGTATCTGTTTCTTGGATTGTATAGGTAGCACGATGAATTTCCCTACTCATGTTAGGTACCTAATCGACGGCATAGTGGATTTGACAAAAATTACTAGGATCTAATAAAATCACGAGATTTGAACCCGATACTCTCAGGTCAGCAGTTAAGCGCAAACACCGCATGACTCGCTATCTCCAACTGTTCTGATATTAAAAAAACAGATTGATTCACAGACAAATTTAGACAGAGAGATGGGATATATAAGAACTCATAAATACATAGTTATATTTGTGTTCTCTTTTGTTATAGTACAATGATGTGTTACAAGTTTACTTTTGTATACAACTCACTTGAACTACCAGCTGCCAATAATTCAACTGTAAAGGCATCACTTAACTCTGACTTCAAAATTCCATCAGCAGTTTTCCCCTTACAACTAAACAAAAAAAAATACTGTTTTATATAAAAAGAGCTGTTATTAATTTTTACAGAAAAATCTAAATAAAAATAATTAGGTAATTAAACTTACGTGAATTGTCCAACGTCACTAGAGCTAGATGCTGTTTTTGTGTATATGTTATTGATCTCACCAGATAATATGGTACCTCCCAAATACCACTCGTAAGTGGAAGCATCATTTATAACACATTTTAAACTAAATGTTTTTCCACTGATCACTTGATTAGATTCTCCATTCTGCGTTTGAATCACCGGTTTGTCCAGTTTTACTTCAAAAACAAAAATATAAAATTATTTGATCGATAAACAAAGATACTTTCATCTTAAATCAAATATATGTAAAACTTGTTTTTCTTTATAACCAGAAATATTTGTGCACAGAAATGATACTTCATCTTATTGATAGTTATACATTTTCTACTTTCATCAAGTTCCCTGTAAATTATGATTTCTTAATCTCTTAAGCCTAAAAAAACTAACATTGAAACCATTTCGGGTACGGTTTGGTAAGGATAGCAGACATATCTACCGCTACCTATTTGGCATTTTTTCCACGTTTTTAATGTTTTACATTACATAAATACGAAATATAACGTAACGTTGTTCAAAATGTAAGCAAAATTTAACATTTATTTTCAATTTATTTCCTTTCTTTTTGGTGGGTTTTTAAAGAATTCCGGCAGCTTTCGTTAAAAACTTACTGCAACATACTGCAACACTTAAAATTTAATAACAATTGAGGTCAGTGAGACATTTACGCAATGGAAAATTATCAAATCAGTATACAGTGATATTCATTATAATCTAATAATTATGAAAATATTTTCGATATGGACATTATTAACTGTCTAGTCCTTAACACTTGGAGATTAAAAAATATATACTTTACTTGTTTTTTTCAAAACACGCTTAAAGATTAATATTAAATGATTACTTAATTAGCTTATGCATAGCTCACACTCCTAAATTAATTAATGAATTTTTAATAAATTGATTCATAGCCCAAGCTTCTAGATTAATTAATGTATACTTATTTAATTGATTCATAGCTCACGCTTCTAGTTTAACAAATATATACATACTGATCTGATTCATAATTCACGCTTCTATATTAATGTATACTTAATTAACTGAATTATTGCTCACGTCTTTAGATTAATTAATGTATACTTATTTAACTGATTCATAGTTCACGCTTCTAGATTAATTAATGTAAACTTAATTAACCGATTCATAGCTCACGCACGTCATTTTGAGTAAGTATTTAATATTCCCACGTACCAATTTCACCATTTTTAAAAATAAATTATCAACCTATTTTTTTGAAAAGGAGTGTACTGTGATCAATTTAGCTGACATATAAATATTTTTTTATTCAATGGTCTGGCTTTATTTACCCAGCAATACGATAACCTTCTGTTTCAATAGTTTATTGTAGTATATAAACTAATCTATTGGCCAAGCAAAAATGTCTTTGATATTAGCTCTCTGTTTGATGCATCTCCAGTTTTCCTCTTAAAATATTTATATATCTACAGTATTATCACCAGTATTGTCGTAGGGAGCGGGCCGTGATTACTGCTCACAAGCACTGTAAGCAGCAAGTAAAGTCCTCTGACTGAATAGAAGGTGTAAAGGTTGTTTTTAATATTGTTTCGATGCATGTGTTTGATCACAGTTTTTAATTGACTGGAGATCCTAGTTTTGTGATGTTGTTATGTGACGAAACAAGAACGTCACTTGTCACTTGCTTAGATACAATCCTTAAAGATTTTAGTTAGTTACTTATTTGATCTTGAGCTAGGAGGTTATGTCTAGTTTTTCTCCATGAGAGTCTAATGTTATTTTAAAGTCAAGTATTAGTGAAAGTCAGTTAATGATATTTTTGAAGTGAAGTATGACGTAATATGATTTCTATTTATCTCAATGTCTTCGTACAAAAAAAGTTATTGAATCAGCTGCATGGACATGTGACGTTCATTTGAGATATATTTGTGATGAACATATAAAACAAAACCACGCTACCGTACGCCTCCAGTTTTACAATGTCTAAAGCCAAACTTACACCCTTATAGAAGGGAAGCGGAAATCGATGAAGTCTTTCATGCATCACGCTACAAGACTGTCATGAGAAATCGAGATACCAACCGACCATCTAATGCTTAAGATCGTCCCCGGGTTCCCCCTGGCAAAGCGACCTGCATGCCGGATGTTCGCCCAACCCTGGTTGAAACCAATTTTGGGAAAGCTAAGGATCCCCAAACACTGCTACATTGTTCTTTACAGACAATTAGATCATATCCCAAGGACGCTATATTGGCCTTTACTGATGCTTCTGTAACCAGTAAGGACAGTCGAACAAGCCCCTTTTTTGGGGTAAAAAGGTATTTGAAAATGTTATTGCAAACACTGATGTGCTAAAACTACAAAAACATGGTTTACCACACTTTCATATATTACTTTAGTAAGAACCTGAAGATAAACCAAGAAGTTCGTGGAATAAAACGATAAACTGAAGAATTTCCTAACATTTTGTGCAAGAGATATGAATTTCTACACCCCAAACAGGCAGGTAAATAAAATACCATAAATCCGAGCTTCAAAAAAATACTGACGACTTTTAATTAAAGAATTACAATGTCAGTAAGATAAAAATCCAAATCGTTGATTCATTGTTTATTGAAGAATACAATGAATATATGCAATTACTGTCAATTTAAACTGACGTATTCGAATGTGTTTAAAAGGTCGAATTCTTTGTGAGATTTTTTTAATTCCAAAAGAAATAAACCAAAAATACTTTTTAGAGCATTTTCGACAAAAAATGCTCTATTGTCCCCGTTTTGTCTGTCTGTCTGTCTGTCTGTCCGTCATCACCCTAGATCTCAACAACCATAAGTCCTAGACCCATGATGTATATATCATTTTGTAGGTCTTGGCCTGTCATGTGTACATCAAAAGTTCATTTCGCGATATGACCTCTCAGGTCCGGGATTCAGGGTTTCTTAGGGTACTATATATGGTTTATATATTATATATAGATTGTAAGCTAAACAAAGGGGCATAATAATTTTTTTTATTTTTTTAACAGTTATTAAACATGATTTACTTTCCTCTCTATTTATACACGAAAATGCTCTAAAACGTACTGTTTTTACAGGCTTAATTTTTTCTTGTTTCCATTGACAACAAGACCGACGTGTATTTTATTGACTGACTTGGAGGCTCTATGAACAACTTTTTGTATAATTTATTGTTAGCAAGTTACATTTTAAAATTGTATTGTGCCACCATTTTCAGCTACTGTAGGTCAATGAGACACTAATGACCTACATCTATTAATAAAAAGTAAATATATTAATAAAGATTATAAAAGAAATCTGGTGACTAATTTTTTAAGGCTTGGGCGCCATTTTAGTATTTTAATTTATAACATGACAATTGAATTATTAAGGACTAAGTGTGTCACTAAACTCATGAACAGTAACATGACTTTCTCCGGGTGATCTAATCAAGACTCAAATATAGTACATCATTGTACCAATGCGTTTAAATCCAGTATCAATAAATATACAGTGTAACAAGAAACAGCCATGGGTTACCGACAAAATACTATTCGTAGAGTCTTAAAGAAATACAAAAACTCCCTAACAAGTAGCAGCATACAATTGCAGACTAATAAATACAAAGATAAGGAAAGAGGTATAGGGGTTAAAGAGGGCTGGATCGATTACCAGTGCAACACACTATAACAAAGTATACAAGCTGGTAATAGTAAGAAAGCGTATAAACATTAGAAACAACACAAAAACGCAGATAAAAAGTCAACCTATGTTATTGAGGACAGCACTGGTCAGCTCATCACAGAAAAAAATAAACAACGTTGGACTGACTGCTACATAGATTGTGTATAACTACATCATCAATACAGAATATTTCAGGGACGGGTGGCTGTGCGTTAGTGCACTCGACTGTCGACCTAAGAGTCCCTGGTTCGACCAGTGGATTTCTTAGGTCATGGCTTTTAAGTCCCCGCTATCTCCTGTGGTGCCTTTATTGACATTGAAGATATGGTTGGAATGAAAGAAGGGTACAATAAAAAACCGTCCCATTAGTGGTTTGAAGCATCTAAGGGATTTCATCTCATTCTTACAAGGATTTCCCACGGCTAACAAATTTCCTGTTGAACTTCTAAACACGGAGATGTGGCAGTAACCATGTTCCTAGCTAGAAGACATGTTTAACCCACGGAGAGGATCCACTCATCATACCACTGCCTAAAAAGGCCAATTGAATTATTGTCAAAACTAATGGATACTCAGTCTAATCCGTCACCAAATTATACTCAATGTACAAGTAGCTGAAGGAATACTGCTCAGAATAGTACACCTTCAATTGTCGCTTGCTCATAGAAAAAGACATTCACGTGAACACCACATTAACTTCAATTATGGCATGAAAGTCTCAAATATGGCAGGCTATGAGAAACTACAACATTGAAATAGTACTAGTACAAGTTAGCGAAGCACTTTACATCTATAATTGCAGGCTAGTACTGTTCAACAGGATTAGACTAGCAATGGCGTCGATAACTAAATTAAACATAATTTAGACCATCATAACATTAGCCTTCAACGAAGCTCAGAGCCATAGATGGAACAATAGCCCTGTATGCGTTTGAGTCATGGAAATTCTAGCAGACGCGACAGGTATACATGAGGAAAATTTTTCGAATCTCCTACCTAGAACCCAATGTGGGAAAGAATATCCTAGATAGAGGACCCTCAGGAAACAATCAAACGTTCTAAAGACGTAATATGGCATGGTTCAGACATGTGCCAAGGTATGACAGCCTTCTAAAACCATTCTTCATGGGGCCTTCTGCAAGGGACTGTTGAAGTGTCATAGATGGCGCCAGTGGAAATGCTGGTTTGACATATAAAAGAATGGACAGGGCTACTAACGAATGGGTAGGGAACTATGGAGAAAGATGTCTCTTAAGGCGACCGTACGTTCCCCCACAGTGATTAACAATATGATGATGCTGACAACGCTATAATGCTTTTAATAATTTGGTTATGTTAAGCAAAATTGAATGAGCGAGAGGAACAGCAATTCTAAAAAACAACATTGTCAGAATAAAATGTAAATAATATCAATGCAATTCACTATATCACAATGGCAGATAAAGTAATCAAGAGCAGGTGGTGACTGTATAAATACAAATATTGATAGATATTTGATTGCTATTTTTGTTGCTAAACACTCTCAAAATGTATCTGAACATTTTGAGAGTAAGTAGATACTTACATGCGCATCCAGTCCTAACTGGCGAGTAGGATGAGTTGAAACAGTCACATACTCCAGCAGTACATGTAGACAGAGTGAAGTCTGTGGCCTGACAAGTAGAGGCAGTTGTACAGGTAGCTCCATCTACACCTGGATGTTCTGAAAAATGTTTTCTTTGTTATAATACTTACAGTATTGAGACTATACGTACAGTATACACTTTGAACGGTATGTACACGATTCTTTTCTTCATAATTTATGAAGTACCAGAAAACCAAATCAGGTTAATTCATTATTTAAGAATGTTTACTTTCATCAATCGATACTGTATGGTTCAGTTTATGCAGTGTGTGTGAAGTCCTTGTAAGGATGAGATGAAATCTCTTAGATCCTATAAACCACTAGTGGGACGGTTTTTATGGTGCCCTTCTTTCATCCCCACCATAGCCGATAGTGCAATGGTCATGGAGGCACCACGGGAGATATATCGGGAACTTGAGCCAAGACCTGAAAAATTTCCTTGGTCCTCACCGGAGATCGAACCAGGTGCCTTCATGTTGACAGTCGAGCGCTTTACCGCACGACCATCCGTCCCCTAGTTTATGCAGTATCGCGGTACAGTTCATAATGACTTTTATTTCACCCATATTTAACATTAGAAGACTTAACTTAATTTTTTTTTTTAAATCGTCATTAAAAGAGAGTGGCTTAAGATAATAAAAAAAAACAATATTGTAACACATACGAATTTTCAGATGTCGCGGTAGAAAAATATAGTTTGTATAGACATGGTGTGTTTTTGGTGTTGCCAAATTTTAATAAGCTTATAAATACTTTTATTACATATTTTTAATATGTTTTTGCTATTTTATGCGTACTATAAACTGTGATCATCATTAGCAATAATGTTGTTCCGAACATCAACAAGACTTACTGTCAATATTACGTTGTTTTGTTTCGTTTAAACTTTAAAATGTTTATATCTTGTAATTATCTGGACTGTTTCAACTAAATGTCTAACTACTTCGCTTTATTTGTTGGTGTAACTATCCACTAGAAAGTGTTCCAGTTCTTAATGGGTTACCTTGTATAACCCAAGCAAAACGTATGACACCATGTTATCTACAGTTTACTGTTTTTAATTTGTTCTCATTGCTGTTGAGTTGATTTGTCAGTTAATGGCACTGAACTGTACATTAGGGTGGTGTGAAAAAATAAAGTTTAGAATTTCTGAATGTAATAGTGCTAAAAAGTTGTCTTAAGTGTTAGTTAACAACTCTGCAAAATTTCAGAATTTTTTGCTTATTTTGAGTGGTGCCCCAATCATGTTGAAAATTTGGACTTCCGTTATAAGCAAAACGGTATTTACAATATTCGTTTACCCTCTATTTTCAAGTGTTTTAATTACTTTGGCGAATAAACGTACATTGTATTTTCTACACAGAGTAAGTATCTATTTATTTTTTAGTATCTACTGCTTAAATCAGCATATTTTAGTAACTTAGCTCCCGGTGGAGTTCATTATCTGCCGTTCGCATTTAATCTAGTCCAGATATTATGGCGCAGTTGTTGTACATTATACTGGCACTGGAAATATTATCGCTTTATAAGTATACATAATTGAATAATATACCAAATATGTTAAACATTTTTTTATGGCTCACTCATTTTATATGGTTATATAAAATCCTTCCTTAATGCTTTCTCTGATAATCACAGGGATAAAAATGTCATCTAATGTTGACACCAGAGCTGCCAATAAATGCCCTGTTTTTGGTCATTCCTGTGAATTGGTTACAAATGTTTTGCCAACCTATATGGACATGATGAAGTATTACAGTCACATCAGACAAAATTAAGTTCTGATCAAGCCAAAGAGCCCACAGTGAGTGAAATAGCTGAAATCGTTGCAACAGACATTGAAGCTGTATGGCATAAAGCTTCCATTCCGGTTGTTTCACACACTAGAATTCTCAAACTGATCAGAAATTCGCATGATGAACTCAGAAAACTCATGAAGCCATTTAAAGGAAGGAAAGCAGATAACAAGTATTTGCTGAAGTTGCAAGAATATGCTGACAAAAGTAAACAGAAACTCTTTGACGTTGCAATTTGCAAATGTGTTCCTGGAAACTGTGGTTGTGCAAAACAAAACAAAGTGCCACCTCAGGAACAACACTTTTTGCAGGACCAGAGAACATTGAGGATCATGTTTATTGGTAGTGTTGATCGAGTTTCCTCAGCTAAACTAAAAAAGACCTATGATCGCAAGTTGAAGGAGGACTCAAGAGCCAAAAAAGCACCCAAACTCGATTTGAATGACCAATGCCCTGGAGTTATAGATTTGAACAATGATGATTCATCAGATGCCGAAATTGGCCTCAATGAAGATTTATTTCAGACTGAAGCCGAAAGCAATACCATGATTACAGATACTGAGACACCTACTTCATCCAAACCGAGCTCTAGCCAGATGAGAAGAAAACTACCAAAGTTAGCAAAAATATGTGATCGACTTGCAGTATCAGACAGGGTTGGTGCAGCAGTTGCGACAGCAGTACTAGAAGACTTTGGTATAGTTTCACAAACTGAGGCTGCCAATGTAATTGATCGCTATAAACTGAGACGAGAGCGAAAGATGGCCAGAGATCAATTAGTAGACTCTACTGATGCAATTCAAACTCTCTATTTTGACGGCCGCAAGGATAAAACAATTAAACTAGAGAAGAAAGGAAGCCGTTGGTATCGAAATGTAGTAAATGAGGAACACATCACAATACTGAATGAACCTGGAGGAAAATTCATCACACATTCAGCACCTAAATCATCATCAGCTCGAGATATTGCTGACTGCATATATACATATTTTGACAGCAATGGGCACAACATAACCAACATTTTAGGGATTGGATGTGATGGTACTGCAACAAATACAGGACCTGCTGGAGGTATCATAAGACTTTTGGAGATCAAACTGGGTAGACCATTACAGTGGTTGCCATGCTTGTTGCATGCAAATGAGCTGCCTTTGCGCCATTTAATCAAACATCTTGATGGTAAAACAACTGGGCCACAAGGATTTTCGGGTCCAATAGGTTCTGCCCTGCTAAATTGCGAGCTCCAGCCAGTGTGCAACTTTGTTGCAATTAGCAGTAGCATTCCTGATGTGTCACTTTCAGAACTAAGTACAGAGCAGAGGTATTTACATGAAATGTGCTTAAGTGTGATGACCGGTTGCTGTTCAGAAGAACTTGCTAGAAGAAACCCTGGCAAAATGGCTCATTCACGGTGGTTGACAACGGCCAATCGCATTCTTCGATTGTATATTTCACAACAAAATCCAACTCAAAGCTTACAGATGTTGGCAACTTACATTATGCAGGTGTATGCTCCTGTGTGGTTTGCAATCAAAAGCAAACCCAGCTGTGTAGATGGTACTAAACACATTTGGTTGACAATTCACTTGTCTCGTTCACTGCCAACAGAAGTTAAGAACATCATTGAGCCTGTTATCCAAAGAAATGCCTATTTTGCTCATCCAGAGAATCTATTGATAGCAATGGTCACTGATGATCGAGATCACATTAAACAACTTGGACTGCGCAGAATTCTAAAGGCTCGTCAGGAACAGAAAACTGGCATCAGAAAATTTTGTATTCCAAGACTGAACTTTGATTCAACAGACTATGTTGACCTGATAAATTGGCAGGAAGCTGAAGTAACTGCACCACCATTGTTGGCCAATATTCCAATGTCTGAAATAACTAGCAGAATACATGATCAACACAATATTATGTTGCCAATTATCCAGGTACCCTGTCACACTCAAGCCGTAGAAAGACATGTGAAACTCGTTACAGAAACATCACAGTCGGTATGCGGAGAAAGGGCCCGAAATGGCTTCATAAAGAACAGGATTTTGTCCAGGCAGCAAATGACAGCATTCAACAAGAAGACTGATTATTGTTTTGATTAAGTTATTAATTGGACAAAATGGATGTTTGGACATTACAGTTTGTTGTTAGCCGATTTTCAGTAAATTATTCGAGATTTAAGGGATTTCATCAATATTTCATGTCATTGGGGCAGTTGAAAAAATAATAATTTAGAGGTGAAACTTTGGCTACAAAATCATCTTCTATAGTGACAACTTTTCCAAACTATTACATATTTAAATTCAAAAAAATTTTTTTTTACCTCTACATTCACACCACCCTACTGTACATAGTGTTACAGTAGGTAATCTCCCCTTTGTTTACATCGTCCACCTGCGTCTATTCAACGTTTTTTTTTTTTACACGTTGATTTATGATAGCTGACTTTTGTAATATATTCTCAAGAACTATTCTATATTACTTTATAAATGAAATACTAATGTATGTAGCCAACGTTTTAATGTATGGTTAGATCCAAATTCTAACTCTGTTAATTAATTGACATTTAAGAAATTTTTTATAAAAACAAAAATATTACTGAGAAATGGGAAAACTTGGACCCAGTTCACCCCTTCAAGACAATAGTTCCGAGTCTGTGATCTGGACTCGTTTCACTCCTTCAAGACGTCAGTTTCGAGTCTGTGATCTGAGCTCATTCCACCCCCTTAAGACGTTAATTCCAAGTCTATGATCTGGACCTATTTCACCCCTTCAAGACGTTAGTTCCGAGTTTGTGATCTGAGCTCATTCCACCCCCTTAAGACGTTAATTCCGAGTTTGTGATCTAGAATCATTTCACCCCGTCAAGACGTTAGTTCCGAGTTTGTGATCTGGATTCATTTCACCCCTTAAAGACGTTAGTTCCGAGTTTGTGATCTAGAATCATTTCACCCCGTCAAGACGTTAGTTCCGAGTCTGTGATCTTGACTTCTAAGTTTGTAAACACATTCCATATGATCTCAATTCGGCCCCTATATCAAGTCTAGTGGCCCAATGTGGCCCGCGAATAAAATGTTTAGGGCTGGAAGGGGCAAGTTTGGAGGGAATTTCGCTACATCTGGGCTTTTTTAGCTTTTTTAGTCTACAGATACACATAAAAACGCATTAATTTACCAAAGAGAAATAATTTTTACTTTTCTTTTTTGTTATACCTGTGCAGTTTGCAGGATAAATCTGCTACCATTTAGGTACGGTCAATTCCGTAGCGTGCGGGGAGGCAGGGGGAACGGGCCCCCGTGCGTTTTGTCTGGCCCCCTCTGCTTATTAGTTCTACTTAGTCAAATGTATTACCTGCCCCCCCCCCCCACGCTATTGCATGGCCCCTGCTGTAGAATGCTTGGCCCTTAATGTAGAATTTACACGCTACGGGGATGGGTACGGTGCTTAAGTATCCCTCTCAAAAGGCTAGCAAAACAGGACTTCCAGACAGAGTTTACTACAATATTCAGTTGATACAGAGTGACTGATTGTTATGGTATTATGTAACTTTCCTTCTGCCATGGGTAGTGCGCGATAAATAGGAAACTCCCTTAGACCGACGTACATTATATACCTACCATTGAAAGCAGTGACTGTGTGACGTAAGAGTAAAACATTAGTTATGATGAAGCCGGCAGCTTGGAATCCTGGCCATAATTCATTGTAAATATATTACTAAATGTTGTATTATGAACTTTGTACTGAGAAGGTGAACATTTTGTGATAATGTAGTTTTTATATTTCGTAACGAATTAGTGAATCAATTAAACCATTATCATATGTTAAAAATGTCTGCGACTTGTGTAATTATTCTCTTGAGTTCGTACACGGTGATATCTGATGAAAATAGTACAGACCACTGCAGTTAATTTATATTTTGATATCTGGAGACAGTTTTGACAAGCGTGGTGAATACAGTATTTTAATACATTACATTATCATTAAATATTTTACTAACTTCACTAAAGTATTAATACGCACTTGTTAAAAAAAATGTATTGCTAATAAATAGTTACTTTTATCATTTACTTAGAAAGGTTTTTTTTTAATTAAATTGATAGTTTCTTTTTTTTTTACTGTTGATAGAAAAATAGACAAAAGTAATTCTTCCCCATTACAAGTACAAATAATACACATAATAATTATTTTTATTTTCAAAACTCAAAGAAATATTGTAAACTGGATAAAAACCCTGAATGAAGAAAGGAGAGAGGATCAAGTTCCCCTATAATGAATACATTGCCCCTACTGAAATTAATGCACTGTCGAAAAGTAGTTGGGCTGCTGGTAGCAACGACGCGTTGTTCTTGCACCAAATAATGCGCCATATCAATTATCCTCTCCCCTTCTTACATACATATCGTCAGTCTTCCTCATAGCGCAGTTTAATATATGTTAATTTATCGCTAGCGAGAAATAACAATTTCACGAAATTGATTAGCAATTAACAAAATGAATTATTAGCTATTTAAGAAATTGTGGGTTTTTAGTGACATATTAGTAATTTTAGATAGCTCAATAGAATTACATTTTTCAGCACCGTTCAAGAATGGCATCCGATAAAAAAAGAGACGAAATGAAGACAAAAATCGAGAATCTAATCAGGATTGGACTGAATTGTTTTCGTTCAAATGCAAATCACATGGCCTTCCAACTTGTCTCATGCAAAGAAAAACCTGCACACAATAAGAAACTAAATCAGCTAAATGTTTAATTGTCAGTAAAAGTAAACCCAGCCAATGCTTTGCTTGAAGAAACAGTTTGTTACGAAAATAAATTATTTCTTTTTGTCGAAGACCTTGAGAGCGGAAAATGACTTCATTTCGGAATATTTCGATGAAAACAATGCAACTATTGACACGAATGACTTCAGTGTGGCTATAAACAGAATGAAGAATAGATTCACTAGAGATATGAGTTATTCAAAACAAAGAAAGTACTTTGGCGATCATAATAATTCCTCTCAATACAAATGAGATCAACATTGAGCAATTCGGAATTGATGCCGGTTCGCTTCAAATGTAATTGTTGGATTTGAAAACTAAAAACTAGTGGAATGGCAAGTTCACGGAACTCAAGAACTAGTTTACTAGAGCAAGAGGTCAAGAAAAGCATGCACATTGCGCTGCACAATGGGACACCTCTAACAAGAATACCGCGCGTTGCGGCACTCATATTTGATGCATGAAATAGATAGTTAACATATTTGTGCGATCCGACTTTCTCTTGCATGAATATATATTTAAAAAGTAAGAAGTCAACTAACAAATAAAAGTCTAGAGGCGTGCTTTTGAAACTGAAAATAGCAAGTTATGAGCCAGATTGAACCAAACTTTCAAAAAGCATGCAATGCCAATGCTTCCATTGATGTAGCTATTGTTGTGATCAATTAAAATCATTTATTAAAAATTTAAATTTGTATATAATTAAATATTATTTCGCAGTCACAGCCATTTATTTTAAATCAAAAATCTAAATTGTTTACCCAACACTAATGAAATACCATAACTTTGCAACAACAATTTTAGTGGCTCTTTAAAAACTGAGAAAATTGTAAATTTTAACTTTTGGCTCTTAAAAGGCCAGCAACCCTTGGGCTAAGTTATTTTTTTGGTTATTGCTTTTTATGTTTAATATTTGTAGTGCTATTGTATTGGTGCTTGTTGGAAAACTGTGTGTGAAGTCAGTGAATGAATGGAAGTTTATCTCTTAGATCCTGTATACCACCAATAGGATGATTTTAATGGTGTCCATCTTTCACCTAACCTCACGACATTCTAGCGCTTTACTATACGACCATCAGTATTTAACATTTACTCTATGTAGTTCACTGTATCTTATTAACTTCTATGAAGTTGATGAGCAGACTATCCAATTTATAGTACTCTTAATTACATTAAACAATTTCGCGAAATTGTGATAAGGCAATACCATTCAAGAGATGCATATCTATAACTGGTACAATATTGATACTCGATTAATACTTTTCTACGATATTTCGCACTGTTTATACCATTGTACAAAACTCCCTAATGTTTATTTCTTTATTAGACTACTGCCACAGCACAATTACTGCAAAGTTTAAAAAAAACACTACGATAATTAGTGAACGGTTACACAAATGTTGACAGAACGCTTACTAAACCGATAATTGAAATATCTATATAGGAGAAACCATGCATTGCAGGAGAAGGATAGTTTTTTAAATGTACTGCAAGACTTGAATGTTAACTTAATTACATTTTAAAAATTTCTTTCACTTACAATCGTTGCTCTTCTATTGCGAAAGTTCATATAATTCGATAAACAATAGTGAACCAAATTAATTGTAACCGAGGTTTGACTGTATTTGGAAGAATCATTTAACATTTAATTTTTGTGCACAGCTTTGTTCTCAATTATACTAGACAGATGAATGAATAACTTTATTGAGTACATTATTAAATACAATTTTAGTTACATATTGTGAATGATTAATAAATATCATTTCATTTAATTGTATGAAAGTTTGTTGATTTGTATAATTTAATTATGATTCTACGAAAGTGGAAATATTTAAATACATATTATTATCTATAACTTTAATGTGCACTAAGTATAAAAACAAAGTGTATATTTACCAATAAATAGACTCCCTACAGCTAACAGCGTGATCACTACCACAATCATTTTGTATGAATGGCTGAACAATCAATTAGGTCTTGTTGTACCGCCTGATTGCACCTTAGTATTACCTCTAGTCACACAAACACTTATATATGTTAGTCTTGTGTATATTATAAACATGACTTAAATGTCATAGAGACCAAAGAGACATTCTGTTGGTTCAGAATGAAACATTCTGGTCACGTGGTGGTAACTAAACAAAAACCGTCATTCTATGCTCCGATGATATGACTACCGTTCAATTATAGACAACAATCATGTAAATTAACTATCTATAACCAACTATGGGGCAAACATGTTGTTTATAGATTTCAGAAAAAAATAGTAGTATAGTATATCATTAGTACTATTCTAAGCTTAGTTTTTAAACAATGGATTACAAATTAGAAGAGAAAATGGAGAAAAATATAATTCAGGGAGTTGGTGTACATCGTCATACATTGTGTTGGGGGAAGTGGGAGTGTTTAGGCTAGAGAGTGATGCAGCTCAGAATGATTATATTAGTTTACAATAAGATGTGATCTACAGTAAAACATAGACACACAATTAGATGTTGTCAGTAGTACAACATAATTTACACAATAACCTGAGGTCAAAGGTACAACAAGTGTATACAATCTACAGTTAAAATATCTATATAATAAGTTGTAGTCATCTGCAAAGAAAGCATATAGCAAATTTGACCTGATGTGGCTATGGAGCTGGCTAAGGCTCTTCGTCTTTTAAGGCTTCAAGTGGGACGGTTTATTATATTTTCTTATTACTTTTGTTTGCGAAATTATGATAAATAAATGATGTGCTTGATTTTAACTTTATGAAATCTGGAATGCTGCTGTCATCGACCTGATTAATGGCCACCTCTGAAATATAGAATATGGCTTGCTCCTCAACACAGAATAGACAGGAAATATGCCGAGGATTATTGTTAAAAATACATAGAAAATACGCTCATGTCATTGTTTCATAGTACATTGTCATACGATATGCTCTCAAAAACAGAATTTAGAGATAATAAGCTGTCGTCTACTGTATAGAAAACACAGCGAATAATATGATGTCCACAAGACACACACAAGAAATAGAGGATTTTGTTTTACCTAGCACAGAAAAAAATATACCCTACTCTGTGGTCCCAAGCAAGAAACCTAAAAAATGTGTCATTGGAAATGCATACATCTGTCCTTCTGTCACTTGTGTCCGATATACAATTTTATAGCTTGAGTCCTCAACTACTCTGTTAGCTGTTTACAGCATAAACATACTTTGTGATTCTAAATAATTGTATATACTTATTCAATCAATAAATAAGTAAACACGAAGATATGTTTTGGTAGAGTTAAATAAAATGTTTTCATTTAGAAACTAAATAGCTATAATTACAGTAAATACTGGGGGTTTTTTTTAAATAAAAGATAAATTAATTAATTGACTTATTTTAACGGCTTACAATTTTTACGATAAAAGGCGAATGAACTAAACTGTGTGTTAATATTTTTTTTATTATTATGTTAAAGAACGTATTGAATATTGTAAAACGTTGTTTGTAATATAATTATTTTTAAACAAATAATCATGGAGGTATAGATGACTTCAACACAATCATTATCTTGCCATCGATAAACCAGTACTAGACAAATATTTTAACTAAACAGAGTGGACTATAATTATATGTTTTATGTGGACGGTCTTTATCACTTGTTCACTGATATAATGCATCAGTCCATAGTCCATTGACGCCATTTACTTCACTTATTGTAGACGTCTGCCTTGTTACTAAACTCAATTCAACCGTGATGTCTTTGTAGTAAGTATAGCTATGTCCACGGTTTAGTGATTTTTAAATGTCAATGCTTACAGTTGTATCGATAGTAGTTATTTTAGCAATGTATTTTTTTTTTATTTATTTAATACAATCAATTATTTGTCATATGTATAGGAATCACGTGATAATATCATCGATTCCTATTATCGTTATTATTGTCATAGACATAGTTGGACACAAATATAAATGTTTTCTTATTGACTTTACATAAATTGCAACTCCCGAAATTTTTTCATATATTAATCTAAATAAAATTATTTACTGTGTATTTATACCACTACAAGCCCACAAAACAATTACAATATTAGTTTATCGGAATATTCCGGTCATGTTGGCATGACTTTCAGAGGCGTTTCTAGGGATTTGGGGGTCCGGGGGGGGCTTGGCCTTTTTGGGGGCCCCTGCAATTTAAAATACGATATCATGACATGAGATAATGTACTTAATAAACATGTGTCTAAATTCACATTGGTACAGTATATCAATAAAATTAACAAAAACAATAATTATTAAAACTATTTTAATGATCAATTCCATTGTTTAGTGGCGAGATAATGCACAAGTGACAAATCTAAATTCATACCGCCACACGTCGTGCTTTTTGTGCAGCAAAGGCATCTATAACATCATCTCGATCAATTCTGTCTAGTATTTTTGACATCACTGACATTAACGCCATGCTGCTAAGTCTTTTTTGCGTCATTGAGCTCCTGATATAGTTTTTGATTAACTTGAGTTTTTAGAATGATCTCTGACATGATGCAATGGAAGTGGCCTGAGTTAGCAGTATTCGGATGGAGGTTGCAAAGTTTGAACGCACATCAGGGTCATTCCGTGTCAACTCAACCAGTGGTGTTCACCCGACCCTCTCAGATCTTCCTGAAATTTTCATGGCTTGTGGTACATTCAAAGTTGAGTGATTCCTGAAAAATTCAGGCCATTTGGTCAAAAACTTTCCGAGATATGATTTTTTAAAGTTTTAAGGGTAGTCGCGAGTTCGCGTGGCATTTACATTTTCGCGATATTTGAACGTGAATATTTCAAAAACTAAAAGAAGTATCATGCAATTTTTCACCAAGAAGGCGTTAAGCACCAACATGAAATTTTCACCATAGCTAGTACTTGTCAAGGTTAATAAGTTTGCAAAATATGAAAAGTGTGAATTACTGTCCACATGGCCATCTGGGGGTCGCAATGCGTGCAAAAATGGACGACCATGATGCTTAAAGGGGCCCACCATGAGTACACTATTATTGATTAACAGGAATTCTCTATCATAATTATAAACACATATATGGTACTTACTAAATGTATAACAAACAACATTTCAAGTCTTATAGGTTCTTGGCTATACCGGGTCAAATATTGATGAAAACTGTCTGAAGTGCAATGTTTGGAATTTTTCAGGGCATTCTGTGTGCAAGCTACACTTGAGATAAAAATATCATTTAACACAGGATAAAACAATGAGTAAATACTGAAAATTTCAGCCTGATACCTCTTTTAGTTTTTGAAATATTCACGTTCAAATATCGCGAAAATGTAAATGTCACGCGAACTCGCGACTACCCTTAAAACTTTAAAAAATCATGTCTCGGAAAGTTTTGACCAAATGGCCTGAAATTTTCAGGAATCACTCAACTTTGAATGTGCCACATGCCATAAAAATTTCAGGAAGATCTGAGAGGGTCGGGTGAACAATTGTCAAAAAACTGGTTGAGTTGACAAGGAATGACCCATCACTGTCAAATGGCTCCATATGAAGCCACCTTCCTCATTATGTCCATTGGTTATTGTGGAACTGGTTTGTTGATGAAAGTGCTCGTGCATCAATGACATCATTGAACAAGTAATTTGCCTGTATGTCATCTTACAAACAGGAAAATTCATTGACTTTTGTTAACGGATTTAAGAGGACGTTATGTCATTCCCTTTTTACGGAAATAAGGCATTTAGGAAAATATTTAACCGTCTTTAAATTAAGTGTATGCGCCAATAGGAATAACTTAGAATTAACGATAAATAGATTTTCAAAGAAATATAAAGTTTTTAATAATTGATTATTAAAATGTTGTTACTTCATTACTACAAGAGATACAATATGGCGCACACACTTTTACTCTGTCAGTAAATTTCTATGGATATTTGTACAGGTTGAACATAAGGAATACTTGTTTTTGCTTGTTAATATTTATTTTTACATATTCTCTATCTCACTAGTTGCATATTCTCTATCTCACTAGTTACGTATTCTCTATTTCACTAGTTACTACTCTCTATCTCACTAGTTACATATTCTCTATCTTGCTACAGAGATATTTATAGTTATTATGAAGCTCACAAAATATTCTTAAAGAATGCCATTTTATTGAGTAGAAACCTCACTATCAACTTTACATAGTCTTCAACTATTGTCATATTTCTAAATAACACAAACACAAGAACCAGTACAATAGAACTATATTGGAAGGCAATACAGAACATTGTATCAAGTTATTCTAAAAGTCAGAAAAACAAACTACGTCTACCTAATCCAGATCTTCTCAACCCACCAGTAACTAAAGGCACTAAACTCTTCACTTTTGTGTACGTGTAATGCGACTTCTAGACATACAATGGAGATAGTGGGGTGTGACTTTAGTAGGTACTAAACCTACGAAGACCCGGTGGGGCCGTCTATACATACAAAATATTTTCAAATTGTTGGCCAAAATCCATTTCTGATGTTAATGACGACATTTTAACTTAAAGGGAACAGTACAAATTGATCAATGGTTCCTTAAATAAATATCCCCCAGGCACTGCTTTAAAACTGTTTAATTGTTTTTATGACTTCTACATTAACAATAGACTATTGAATGCTTTAAACCCACTGAAAAAAAGACAGTCTAATCATTTGATCAATTTCAACTTAAAGTAAAGCGATGTAAAGATATCACGAGAATGAGACTAAACTAATAAAGTATATCAGAGTAGATCAATTTGAAGTACTATATACGTTATAGTTATACATAGACGTCGTTTAAAACATACATATCCCACCCCCATCTCCACACACAAACATACAAAACAGTATTTTTTTAAAAATGTGTTTGCACTAAACAATGAAAATAAAAACTTCTTCTCTAATGTCTCTTAAAATAAAAAAAAAACTTCTAAACTTATATCGACAAACTTCATTTTTATCTTTCTGAAGAAATTCATACGTTTAATTACACAATAACACATACATAAACACGCTTACACACAAATACACAATTATATAAATACAACCAAACACGCAATACTTCTATTTCTTTCGCTATATCTACAGTATCTTGTCATACGGCATCATATTACCATGAACTTTGTTGGGATGATTTATTTTTTTCCTAAATTCATTTAATTTTATAGTGATCAACTGTAAACTACGTTGAATTAAGTTCACGTAGGGTGTATGGTACGTTACATTGTCTACATATATATATATATATATATATATATATATATATATATATATATATATATATGTCGGGTGTATGGTGAGTGTCACTCAACTAACACTAGTCACATCAAATCATTCAACTGTGTATTTAGACATATCTCTGTATAATAGGCCTATTCAGAGCCGTCCCCAGGCAATTATGCGCCCTAGGCAGTCATCTATTAGGACGCCCCCCACCTCTGCATGAACAGTAAAGAGTGGGAAATTGGAAACCAGTACAGACACCAAGATCCATATTACATGGAAGACATACAAATTAAGATACAATTTTTGCAACAAATGCAATTCATATGAAAATTGAGAGAATGAAGAGAAAACTAAATGAAACCAAATTTTATTTAAAAATTTAATAATTTTTGTTAAGAATTTAGTAACTGGTAATGTAATAAAACTAATAAAATTTAGAATTTATTGTAGCATTTAAAAAATAAGAAGTATATCTATACAGTGCCTATAGTATGATATGACAAACAAATGCTAAAATTTAGTTCATGCAGTCATATCATATGATTTAGGTGAATGTGTAGCCTGGTAAAAATGAGTCCTACTCCAAGTTCTTTGTCACTTTGTGTATTCTTTAGTTTATATTTTATAATTTAACTCATCATGCTTTTGCTTCTGCAAATTCTTGAACAACTAATTCGAGGTCAATGTCTGCTGTAATTTCTTTTTCAATCGACAAAATTGAAAGACTAACCAAACGATTCTGAGTCATCGTCGTTCTCAGATAATTTTTTATGATTGTAAGTTTTGAAAAACTGCGATCGTCTGATGCAACCGTTACTAGAAGTGTCAGCAAAATTATCAATGCAACAGTCAAATTTGAAAAAAAATTCACATAATCCAGTTTTTCAGACATATTCCAGGAGTTGATATGGAGTAGTTATTCCTTCTCCATTCGTCCGATGGGAAATACAGATAAGTTCATCACAGAGTTGTATAGCATCGATATCTTTGCAATAGCCATGTATTAATACTCTCTCTAAATCTTGGCATTTTTTCAGTAAATTTTTTGGCAATTCTTTTGAAAGACTATTGATGTTATACAGAAATCCAAAATTAGAATAGTGATCATCCAGCTGATGAAACCGTTCTCCAACAGACTGTATTGCTGTAACCAAAACCGCAAAGAAAAACTTGATTTTGAAATTTTCCTGTTGATTTATCACAGGTTCATCTGGTGATTCGTTATTAAACAAACGCTTCTGTTTCCGAACCCTTATTTCCTTGGTTGCTGGGAAAGTTGTGTTCTCCAAATCAATTTATTTTGCTAATTCTTTAGCATCAGTAATGGCTTCCAAAAAACCTTCATCAGAACGCCATCTACGTAAAAATTCTTCAGTTTTCTTGAGTTGCTGACTGCCTCTGATAAGTCAAGTGCTACACCTTGTAGCATTTTGCTAGTGACATTGACTTCATAAAGTACTTTGTACCATATTACAACACCAACGAGAAATTTGAAATCCGATATTTTCCCAGCAATCGCTAGAGCATCTGCTCGGGTTTTGGTTCCAGTAACGCCTTCCAAATTTTCGTCCTCTGACAGTGAATCTAATGCATCGTAAACTGGACCAAGTTCATACCGCAAAACACGCAAAACAGCAACTTTGGTTTCCCATCTGGTTTCACTTAGTGATTTTAATGTGAGTGAGGGCAACTGTTTCAAAAGAACATTTCACTTGTGAGTGGATCTATAAAAAATACATACACACTTTGAACAATTCCAAAAAGTTTACTGCTTCAATGCAGCATTTTGCAGCATCGTTAACAACTAAATTTAAAGTATGTGCATTATACGGAAAGTAAAATGCACGACGATTAATATCAAGAATTTTACGCTGAACGCCATTATTCTTTCCACTCATGTTTGCGCCATTATCATATCCCTGTCCTCTTATATTTGTAAGAAGCAAACCATGTTTTTTTCAATTGTCGTGCTCAAGATCTCAGCCATACCTGCACCAGTTGTGTTTTGTAACGGAAAAAATTCTATGAAATGTTCGCGCACATCTACTCTTCCTTGCTGATTTTCATCTTTCTCTAACGTTGTGACAAATCGGATGACCAGCGTCATCTACTCAACATGGCCTGCATCTGGGTACCATCCAGTATTATTGAGAAATATTTTGCTTTTTTAGCATCAGCAGCTATAATGTTTTGAACATGAGTTCCTAGTAAATTGATAAGTTCGTTTAGGATATTTTTGCCCAGGTAGTGAACATACTTTAAACTGTCGGATGACTCACTTTCAATCCGTTTAAGATGATCTTTCATAACTGGGTCAGAAGTGGAAATGTATTCTACAAACTTTAAAAAATTGCCATTGCACATATCATATAATGTGTCTTATTTGCCACGAAATGCCAAATTTTGAGAATCATGAACTCTTACCAAACCAAGGAGTCTATTAAGAACGGCCCTCTAGTGTTGAATTACCTGCAACATAAGACGTTGGTTTATTGTATCGATACAATTACCTTCTCTAAGACGTGCTTCAATTTCTTTCCATTGTAAATATGTATCCATATGACATACTGATTTTTCATTTGACAATAAAATATTTGATGATTTTTTCCAATCATTACAACCGCTTGTTGTCAATGCAAATGAGAATTGAGATTTATAAAAGATTTCACAACAGAAACAAAAGACTGAGTATGTAGAAGTTGAGTAGACAAGCCAAGATCGTGGCGATTCTTCGCCATTGTCAAGTTTACGCACATAATGTTTTGCATTACATCTTCTGTTCATAGTTTCTGGAAACAAAGTTTGTTTTGTCTGCACTGGTCCTTTTGTATCTAAAATAATTCGAGTCGAATCTGAGTTTTTAGGCCACAATACAAGATCTTCAAAATTTATGAGCTGTTAATTAACATCTGGAAAATCAAAATATGGAACTTGCTCAACTGTTTCTTTTTTGAAATTATGATCATCTCTATTTTCGAATGCTCTCTCTGTTGGTGAAACCACTGCTTCTAATCTCATTTCTACTCCAGCAAAACCTTCAGCATAGGTTGCAATACTAATATTTTCATGGATACCAGTTACTCTAGTATCTACATATGTGGATGATGTTGATTCTTGCATAGTTGCATGACTTTCACTTGTTTGGCTTGTTGATCTAGGAATTCCATCGTCACTTTCAATGTTTTTCTTTAGAAACTGTAGCAATGAGTCTTTATGAATGGCTGCATCTATCTCTTGCTAAGCTTATCTTTTTCGGTTTTGTGCACCAGAATTATTTTTTTTACATGGCTACTTATATGAGGATGTAAAACGAAAATCCACTAATTTAATATTGAGGCCTATTAAAATCCAATTGTTTGCGCATTCACAATTTACTTTTAAAATTAAAAAGCTCCAAACTTGTGTATTTGGTAACAAGCAAAAGTATATAAACCTCTTGGTCACAATTGTATGCAATACACATTAAAAAAAACGCTGCTGATCTAGCTGATATTTACTACAGGGCACTAATAGAACACTGAATTATCGGCACATAAATACATTATTGTTGATTTGCTCAACGTTTAGTAGTGCGGTTCGTACCGGATACTATCGAGGGATCTAGTTAAAGTTCTTATTTTGAAATGTTGTTTAAATATATCGAATGAAACAAGTTTCGGCGAAGATTCATATATCTTTAGAGAAAAAAAGTAACGAGTGCAAAGGTAGGATTCCTTAATAAATAAAAAAAAATATGTTACACATTGCTTGTTGATGCTTCTTGTAAGTTAGTGAGCGATAATAGGAGTTTGTTGATCTGTGTCTGAACTACACGGTGGCAAGCAAAAGTAGGTCGTAGTTGCCTAGATTGGAACAGTGCTGTTGCCTTTATTGGATTGTTCCAATTTCAAACTTTCTTAAGAGACAACTCTCAACAACACGTCCTGGAGTAGCGTTTCCTGGATTATTTTTTTTACTGTTTATATAAGGTTATAAGTGTACTGTGTACACAGGCATAGGCTAATGATGAATTATTTTTCTTTTATTTTTGAACGTTTTTTTTTTCTAAAATTTGGCGCCCCTAGAAATTAGGCGCCCTAGGCAGCTGCCTACGTCGCTTATGGCTAGAGCCGGCCCTGGGCATATTATACAGAATATAAATATATTGTACACTGTACACATTGAAACAAGATATTATTCATTTTTTATAAAAGTAATCGATTTTCTTACATGTATTATGAATGATTGACTTCATTAAAAATAATATCTTAGCAACCTCTTCCCTCCTCCCAAACATCAATTGATGTTTTAGAACTTAATGTTTTATTCTTACTAGCTGTTTCCTGCAAGTCTTGGCATATAAATAAACTATTGTTCAACTTTGATAAATATTTTTAAATTATTTTTTTTTTCAAGTTATCAATGAAATAAAAAAAATCTAATTATTTGTTGTTTCTTTTCCTTACAACATCCTAAAGGATAAATTATTTCAATAAAAAAAAAATGTTTGTCAAAGAGATCTAATTAGTTGTTGTTACTTTTGTCAAAGAGATCTAATTAGTTGTTGTTACTTTTGTCAAAGAGATCTAATTAGTTGTTGTTACTTTTGT
The DNA here is from genome assembly GCA_021962125.1 of Bulinus truncatus. Lineage (NCBI taxonomy): Eukaryota > Metazoa > Mollusca > Gastropoda > Planorbidae > Bulinus > Bulinus truncatus. The sequence goes on along the minus strand of JAGDYQ010000360.1, from coordinate 142,265 downwards.
CATAGAGATCTAATTAGTTGTCGTTACTTTTGTCAAAGAGATCTAATTAGTTGTCGTTACTTTTGTCAAAGAGATCTAATTAGTTGTCGTTACTTTTGTCAAAGAGATCTAATTAGTTGTCGTTACTTTTGTCGAAGAGATCTAATTAGTTGTCGTTACTTTTGTCAAAGAGATCTAATTAGTTGTCGTTACTTTTGTCAAAGAGATCTAATTAGTTGTTGTTACTTTTGTCAAAGAGATCTAATTAGTTGTTGTTACTTCTGTCAAAGAGATCTAATTAGTTGTTGTTACTTTTCATTAAAACAAAACAAAAGGATAAATTCTATATAAAAACATTGTGTCCTTGAGAGGAAACAAACATGTACAGCCAGCATAAAAATAAAAGCAAGAAGTTTATATCTGTTGTGTAATTTAATTGCACTAAATTGTAGATCGCTAGATTATTTGGGAAGGTAGCAGAACGCAAGGTAAACCGAAGGTTGATGTGGTTCCTAGAGGAGAAAGTGCTCATAACCCCGAAGAAAGGAGGCTTTAGGCGGGGTAAGAGTGCGATGGATATGGTCACGCTCATAGTCAAACATATAGCCGACGGCTTTAATAGAACTGAGTAACGGCGGTAGTTTTCCAAGATTTCAAACAGGCTTACGATCGAGTCTGGTGGCCGGGTCTTTTGTTCAGTCTACAGCAGTTTGGTGTCACCGCTGAGATGTATGGCTGGTTATGCAGTTTCCTCAGTATTGTACTGTCATGACACGTGTAGGTGACAGTGTGTCGAAGAAACAAACCCTTGTACAGCGTCTCCCGCAGGGCTCCGTCTTTAGCTGTACGTTGTTCCTAGCTTTTATAAACGATCTGCCGCAGATTCTAGGATATAAAAGCCTACTGTATGCCGATGATTTTGCAATCTGGAAGACCGGAAAGAGTGCCCCGGTCCTAGAGAAGGCACTCCTGAAGGACCTGACTACGGTCGGCTGTTATACTGGGATGTGGGGGCTAGAGATTAACGTCTCAAAGACCGTCTACTCGATGATTACCTTGGGCACGTGTATTCTTAAGGAACCACTGAGGCTGGAGGACGAGGGTACGGTTCTTGCTCTGGAACCGAAACCCAAGTACCTGGGTGTCACACTAGACAGGAAGTCAACTCTCTGGACACATCTGTCGGAGGTGGCCTACAGCGCCTCTGACAGACTGAATATTTCCTTGGGGGCTCGACCAGATGTTCTGAGGACACTGTAATGGGTGCAGTAAGGTCGTCCGAGATTGAATACAGCCAGTTAGTACAGGTCTATGGATCTCAATCGTCACTAGAGACCCTTGACGTTGTGCAAAATCAGGCTGATCACAGGCACTTTAAGAACGGCGACAACGGTAGCGGTGGAAATCATGACAATCCCCCATCACTCCACTGTGTGGCTTGGAGAAGATTAGATCATATACGAGGGACGCTATATTGGCCTATACTGATGCTTCCGTTACCAGTATTGACGGTCAAACAAGCTCCTTGTTTGGGGTTCACATCAGTTTCCCACAAACTCGATTTTTCGAAGATCTTGGATTGCCGTGTGGGTCTCTCTGTACCTACGAGGCAGAGATGACAGCCATTACTGAGGCAGTGGACCACATTGGGGGGCGTATTCGGGAGGGTAATTTACCTGCTACGCGCATTGTTATCCTGACTGATGCGCTCTCTGTTCTCCAAGATTTAACAGGGACGGGAGAATGGCCTGAGCTACTGGAAGCTATTAAGGGGACGGATGGTCGAGCGGTAAAGTGCTCGACTGTCGACCTGAAGGTACATGGTTCGATCTCCGGTGAGGACCAACGAATTTTTTTCAGGTCTTGGCTCATGTTCCCAATATATCTCCCGTGGTGCCTCCATGGACATTGCACTATCGGCTTTGGTGGGAATGAAAGAAGGGCACCATAAAAGCCGTCCTATTAGTGGTTTATAGGATCTAAGAGATTTCATCTCATCCTTACAGGGACTTCACACACACACTGGAAGACATGGTGTCGGCTATACAGGATCTTATGTCCCAACACAGTAAGTGGCTCTCCATTGGGTCCCCGGGCATGCAGACGTGCCTGGTAACGAAAGGGCCGACTTCCTTGCAAAGTCAATACACGCAGCCAGTGAGTGCGAGAAAGAGCTCACTTTATGCAGCGTGTGCTCTTTGAGCAATCTCAGTGGTTCTCGATTTGGGACAAAGGGGTGACGAGCAGAAATGTCCGAAGTCAGATATACCCGTTGTGAAGTCTTAGGAGGATCGAGCAGGCAATAATTGTCCAGTTCCGTACTGGGCATCGTCCTATAGGTGTGTACCTTGGGAGGATGAGGCCCAATGTCGATACTGCAGGGAGGTGGAGAAAACTGTAGATCACGTGCTTTTCGAGTGTCCCGGTCTGGCGACCACAAATGGACCAGTCCGGTATCTTGCTGGCCATTGGGCTTTATGGCAGTCTCCAGATGTTGAGAGACATAGCGAGTTTGATCTCACGGGCTCTTAGAGATTATGTCTTAGCCCGCAGTTTTACTGAGATATTTCTAAGAGAGAGATTATTTTGCACTTCTACTTGCTTAGGCCTCTATAATCTTATTTGTAATTTAAAATAAAAAATAAAATTATCATTAAAAAAAATGAAATACTATTATATCTGAGAAATTAATTGTATAGAAATTAGTAAAATTTCTTTTTTTTTTTTAAATTTTAGATCCACTTTTAAAAAGAAATTTATTTACGAAATTAGTTACGACGAACGCGCTCGCTTTTCTCATACTTCGGATAATTTTTGATTATTACTATTGTTTACGTTTGACGATTTTAAGATTCTATCTGTTGTAATAAAAACAACAATAATTTGAAAATATAATGTTATAGTTACTTTTTAGAGCATTTTCGAAAAAAAAATGCTCTATTGTCCCCGTTTTGTCTGTCTGTCTGTCATCACCCTAGATCTCAACAAACATAAGTCCTAGACCCATGATGTATATATCATTTTGTAGGTCTTGGCCTGCCATGTGTGCAGCAAAAGTTCATTTCACGATCTGATCTCTGAGGGCCGTAAAAGGGGGCTTATAAAGTACCGTTTTTACTTTATAAGCTATATTAATAAAGGAGCGCCCTATATATCAGCAACCATAAGTCCTAGACCCATGATGTATATATCATTTTGTGGGTCTTGGCCTACCATGTGTACATCAAAAGTTAATTTCGCGAGGGCCGGGCTTAAGGGCTCCGAAGGGGCTTATATATTATATATATAGCCCCATTCTACACCTTGTACGTTCAATAACCCATTCATTTGGTGCGAAATACTGCAGCACGTAGTTTCACCAAGATTTATTAAGAAACTCATCAAATGAAATAGTAAGCTTGTGTTCTGAGTTTAATTGAAAGTATCAGAGCTATGCAACAATTGACGGAGTTTTCGGACGATTAAATGACTACAATTTCGAATGTTTTCAATTATGAGTCCTATTTCAGTAACCACAAACCACTTGTAGTTAGATTTTAGAGAAAATAATTTTTTTCAAATATAAAGAAACGTCTTTATAATATTTTTTTTACAGATATATGCATTACACAATTGAATTTATAAACATTTCCAAAATTTACAAATATTTACTGAAAGCTAACAAACGTACTGATACATAACATGAAAATGCGCTAACACGTCCTGTGTCCAGAATGGAACAGGCTTAATTGCTTGTTAATATTTGGGACTTTTACATTTCATAATAAAAACCACAGAAAAATCTTTAAAACTGTGGATTTTAAAAAAAAAAAAGAAATATCGAATTGAGATTGGCAAGAAGCGCCATGCTTAAAATTTTAAACTAGAATACTGTTCTATTAATTATTTATATTCTATTTAACGCAGACGTGAGACCTCTATTATTTACATAGATTAGATGTACTTTGCAAAACTTTTGCATAGAGTTATATCCCCTTAGGCTTGATCGGTAGGCTAGGTTATTTTTGGTTTTGGGCAGATCGGATTTTACCATGAATGTATTTTGACTTACTTGACTTAATCCTCTGACTCCACGTGCGAGCATAGGGCCTCAGCAACGCTCCTCCAGCGATCTCGATTTTGGGCGTCTCTCTTCAGCTGAGCCCACGTCCATCCAGCTGCCTTCATCTCTCGCTCAGTGCAGCGTCTCCATGTCTCCTTTGGCCTGCCTGCTCTTCTCTTTCCCTGCGGGTTCTACTCTAGCGCCTGTATTTTAAACAGGAATAATGTTGTAGTACATGTAGTTTTCTACATTCGATTTAAAGCTAAATCCAATCTGCCTTTATATATATTCGTGTACTATATTAACACATCAATATGGAAGTAGCAGAGCCCACACAAATGAATTTTATTGATAAAGACAAGGTTCATTACATATTTGCTCGTTGAGCAAGTGATAACACGCTTTAGTAATCTGGTCTTCAAGGGGACAAAATCAATACAGTAATCATAACATCATGATCATAATAATATCAAAACTTGGTGTGTGTTTGTGTTAGTGAAACAATACTGAAGATATTGTTTGTGTGAAATGTAATATATTGGCGGCGTGAGATGAAGAATATTAATTGCGTGAGATGTAAGATGTTGGTTGTGTGAGATGAAATATATTGGCCGAGCAACGTTAGATGGCAACAGGGGCGGATTTAGGGGGCGGGGGGCCATGCCCCCTCCCCAGTTAAAGTTGTCTAGATCCGCCCCTGGAGGGAAAGTAAAATTTTTTTGTACAATTTACAAAAGACAACCAACTATTGTTAAGTATTTCAACTAACGACCATGAAAATTTGACTATGTGTGTGAAGTCCTCGTAAAAATAAAATCTCTTAGATCCTATTAACCTCTAATGGGAATGTTTTTACAGTCGAGTGCTTTACCACACAACCATTTGTGCCCCTTAATAATGACTCAGACTCATGACTGTTATGAGTGATACAAGATAATCTAAAGATATTTTAAACGGGGAGGCATCTAAATTTTAAATTAGAAGGAATCTATATTTTAAATTGGGAGGAATCTTCATTTCGACTTGTGAGGATTTCATATAAAAATCGATAAAAGATGGAGCGCATAAGAAATAAGAAAAGGTCTCATAACAATATTCAATAAAAATGACAATACAAAATTAAATTCACCATCTTTACATTTAAAAGTGTAGATAAAATGTTTTCCTGAATAAAACCATTTGAACAAACATTGTAGCATACATCTCCATGTCAACACTATGTAATATAGAAATAAATAATTGTGTCTCGAATGTTGCCTGCCACTAATGGGAAAAGGGCGTAACAGGTACATCATTTACATAATGTATTATAAATAAATATCTTTATTATGATATATATATATATATATATATATATATATATTCATATTTGTGTGAAAGAATGTATGTGCGTGTGTTTGTGTGCTTATAGTGGAGTGTGTGGTTATGTGTGTGAGTTTTGGGATGTATGTTGTGGTGTGTGTGTGTGTATGTGGGTGTGTAGATGAGTTCTGGTGTGTATGTGCGTGTGTGTGTGAGTTATTGTATTTGTGGGTGTTAGTGTGTGAGTTTTGGGGTGTGTGAAAGATGTGGTGTGGGTGTGTCCGCAGGGTCAATGAGGGGCGATGATATCTTCCCTAAAAAACAAAAGTTTTAACAGCAACATAAAATAAAAACTTAAGAGTTAAAACAGTATTGATTCCTATTTAGATTTCGAAATATATATCTTGACTAATATAGAGGAAGTCTTATACATCTTATTTACAGTACCAATAGACTCGCCTCATAAAGAAGGACCCTAAACACTTGTAAGGGGATAATTGGGGTTTTATATTTTGCTCCTCATAAAACGGCCATGAGATTATCTGGAAATTATTTTAGGTAACCCATTATTCAGATATTATTAAATGCCAATCAGGATTCAGACTTTCTTCAAAAGTCTTACTGATACTAACATATATATTCTAATACATATAGATATTAATACATTATTTTTCAACCCACGGGTTCCGCAAGGGTGGGCCAATGGTTCCGCAATTGAATTTTTAAAAAATTTTAATAACAAAAATTTATGGCCAAAACCGATCAGGACCGCATCATGACTAACCTGCGAACCTGCGTAACTGCCTCATGCTATCCATGCGCACTATACGGTTATTAGTTGTTGCACTTGTTTACCTCCATACTATTTCCATTTCCGTTGTGAGACGTGTACTGCGTCGTACGCATTAATTTTCAATTAATTCTAAATCTAAATTATTCTAAATGTACTTTTACCGCTAACATGGACCGATTTATTAAAAAACGAAGGTTAGTTGAAGCGGACGTTACTGGGGAATCGCCTGAAGTTGCATCCGAATCCACAGAGCCGACGGTGCAGAAAATGGATGCTGTCGATTCCAGTCATAAGATTCGTCAGTACAGTGACAATTATTTAGCTATGGGATTCACTTGGACAGGAGACGCCGACTGAACATCGCCTCTTTGCATTATTTGTGGGGAACAGCTTGCTAACAGTGCCATGGTGCCAGCTAAATTGAAACGACACTTGACTACATTACATCCCAATGCAGCAAAGAAAGATGTCGCGTACTTCGAGAGAGCACTAAACCTGAACAAAAAACAAGCAGCAATATTCGAGAAAAAAGTCAAGATTAATGAGAAAACTCTAGAAGTAAGCTTTGCTGTTGCAGAGATTGAAGCTAAAAAAATGAAATCACATTTATATTGAATGTTTTCCCCTCTATAAAAGGTAGATTATAAATAAACTCCACAAAAATACGTTTTTCTTCTAAACGTATTTGCAGCCGACTAAGGCTAGCAGTACCTATGCTTATGTACATTAATAACCATTACATTGGGTATGCGACATCTAATAACTCCAAAGCATATTTGTATACCCTTTTGCAAATAAGCATTCCTGCTATTTATTTTGTACTTTGTACTGTAGGGTAGACAAAAATTTTAAAAAGTTCTTCAAATTTAAATTTTAGCCAGCTGTTCACGATTACACTCTGCAAAATTTTTCCGATGTTTTTCAATCACTTGGAGCAAAAATTGTCTTTGTTCTTCATTCTTGGTGATACTGTCATTGAAATTTTGTATCAATGCTACACTTCGCTCTGCAGAGTCATTGATACAAGCCGGATTCTTTACAAAATCTGCTGCAACTTTAAAAGATGGTGTATCTGACCAGGCTTCAACAGGAACATCTAGAAAACTGGCATCAATGTTGGATGTTTCAAAAAATGCGGTAGAAGCACGCAAATAGTGTTTTTATGAGATGTGGTCCACGTTCTGATTGCATTGTCCGAACAAGGCCAGTTTTTTCTTTGTCCGACAAAAGGGTTTAAAATAACGCAAGCGTCGACAGTTCCGGACTCAAGTACCACAAGTGACGCACCATCATTTTCAATGAACTTAATTAGTATAGAAATTTGCAGAATTTCTTTTTTTAAATATTATATCGACTTTTAAAAAGAAGTTTATTTACGAAATTAGATACGAAAACGAGGTCAATAGTCTTATGATGACTCTTATCCTCGCCGACGTCGGAGATTTTCGATTATTACTATTGTTAACGTTCAACAATGTTAAAATGCTCTGTTTTAATAAAAAATGCAATAATTTGAATGATATTATATGCTAATTATACATTTTAATATTGGGGACTTTTACCTTTTATAATTAAAAGCACAGAAACTATTGAAAACTGTAGATATTTTAAAAAGAAAAATTGAATCGAGACACAGGGGATGACGCCATTTTGAATTATTGTTTTCCGCTTTCGATTTAACGCACACTGGAAATGAGTATTATGATATATGATGATATATATATATATATAATATATATATATATATATATATATATATATATATATATATATATATATATATACATTAGGGTGTCCCGAAAATGCTCGAAAATGTTTTTTTTTTAAATCTTTGGTGTCTCACCCCCTGAAATGTGTCTCTAGGGTACAATGAGTGAATTGGTGAAGTTGTAGCTCATTTGAACAACATTTAGAGGTCCCCCAAGAGCTTTTAAAATTCCAGTATTAGGCCAACATAAAAATCCAGACGAAACATGGCTCAAATAATTTGCAGTTTTTGAATGCCATAGTTGAATAAAATGAAGTTTAAATATACTTTTATTTATCTCATTGCTACCATTAATTAGAGTTGAAATTGTAATAAATGCTAGAAAACATATAAAATACCTAATGTGCAAAATTTAAACAATGTGCATATTTTTTGAAGATTTAATTTTTTTAAACTAAGCATGCTAAATTGTCAGGCATCATATCACCAAAAGTTGCTGCAGTGCTGGACAGAACGAACACCAGCATTAGAAAATCAACAATGATACTTGCATCCGCATTCAACGAAGCTGGTGTTCCGACATCTGACACAGTATTTTCCAAGAGCACAATGCATCGTCATCGCAAGCTTTGTCGTCAACAAGCTGCAGCATGTATAAAAGAAGACTATATTCCCTCAAAATCAATTGTACATTGGGATGGTAAGCTATTGCCCGATGTTACCGGACAGGTTACCAACAACGGCGATCGATTACCTGTCCTGCTCTCATCACTTGTCGATGGCACTACAAAGCTTCTTGGTGTTCCCAAGTTAGCATCCGGGTCAGGATGGGTAGCTGCTGATGCAGTATATGAACATATCAAATCATGGAAGTGCGAATCTATGGTGCTTCGACGCTACGGCTTCCAATACTGGAAGACTCAATGGAGCTTGCACTCTGTTAGAAGTAGCCCTGGGACGTAATCTATTATGGATGGCATGCTGTCATCACATGTTGGAAGTACTCCTTTCCGATGCATTCAATGTTTGTCTTGGACCATCCACTGGACCAGAGATTTATTTTGTTTTTTTAAGAGGTTTCGAGAAAAATGGCCAGAAATAAACCACACACCCGAAGCCAGATCCGCCCCTTTGATAATCGTGTCTGATTCGATTAAAGAATTTATCAAATGTTTACTTGAGGTCAGTCATTCATGTGATGATTATTAGGAATTTCTTCTGCTTACTGCACAAATGGTTGGGTTGGAGGTTGATGTCAGCATTCGCAGACCTGGTGCCCTACATAGGGCAAGGTGGATGGCGAAAGCAATCTATGCATTGAAAATCGATCTATTGTTTGCAGGCAATGAAACCATCTTTCAGTTAACAGCTCGAGAATTACAAGGTATTCAGCGCTTTAATTGGTTTACCATATGTGTTTATCTTCAATCATGGTTTTCATGCAGGCTCACCGCAGATGCACCTGTGAATGATATCTTGTTGATACAGCGTTTATACGAATATGATGATGCCGTTCTTCAATCGACTGGATTGAAAATGATGGTGCATCACTCGTGGTACTTGAGTCCGGAACTGTCGACGCTTGCGTTATTTTAAACCCTTTTTCGGACAAAGAAAAAACTGGCCTTGTTCGGACAACGCAATCAGAACGTGGACCGCATCTTATAAAAACACTATCAAAAAGTGTTGTTGATTTGCATGCTTCTACCACATTTTTTTAAACATCCAACATTGATGCCAGTTTTCTAGATGTTCCTGTTGAAGCCTGGTCAGATACACCATCTTTTAAAGTTGCAGCAGATTTTGTAAAGAATCCGGCTTGTATCAATGACTCTGCAGAGCGAGGTGTAGCATTAATACAAAATTTCAATGACAGTATCACCAAGAATGAAGAACAAAGACAATTTTTGCTCCAAGTGATTGAAAAACATCGGAAAAATTTTGCAGAGTGTAATCGTGAACAGCTGGCTAAAATTTAAATTTGAAGAACTTTTTAAATTTTTGTCTACCCTACAGTACAAAGTACAAAATAAATAGTAGGAATGCTTATTTGCATTGCTTATTATTATTATTTTTCAAGCAGATTGACATTCTTTCAAGAATTAACATGACAAAATGAATAAAACTTTGTTTTTCATAATTTTTTACTTAAATTTCAAATTTAAAAATATAAACCATTCAAGATTTATATATTTTGTTTCATTTAATATTATAAACAATACTAAGCATCAATTTGTTACTTAATATATCAGTTTCGCATATAATGCAACATTAACGCTGTATTAGATTTGACCGCGAATGATTTTACACCAAAATCTGGAACTTTAAACCTCTTGGGGGACCTCTAAGCATTGTCCAAATGAGCGGAAATTTTGCAGGTTAACAACTGTTACCATACAGACATATTCTGTGGTGTGAGACATCAACATTTCAAAACTTCATATTTTGGGACACCCTAATGTATATATCAATAATTAATATGAATTCTTCAACATACATGATTTAAAAATTATTTCAGTTAATATATTCAATACCATAGTATACTTGACAAGCTTAAATGTCATTATTACTATGTATGTATCATATTATATTTCAATACATACAAATCTTTTCTTTTCAAATAGAACTGTTATTTGTTTTAATTTTTCCTGTATTCATTTTTGCTCTTATCTTTTATTCTTTCATCATTCATATTTTGTGTTTTTATATTATACTAGCTGTACCCTGCAAAACCTTTGCATAGAGTTATATCCCCTTAGGCTTGATCGGTAGGCTAGGTTATTTTTTGGTTTCGGGCAGATCCGATTTTTTTCATGGTTGTATTTTAAACTGGAATACTGTTGTATTAATTCCTTACTTTCGATTTAACGCACACTGGAAATGAGTATTATTATATATGATTTTTTATTATTGTTCCAATACATTTTATTTATTCTTGTTGTTCCAATACAGCATTTTCTATGTTTAAATAATCCAATATGTTTTCTCATAAAATATTTATTTCTCACTGAGTTTTGATAATATATCTGGGATATGGTTGCTTGACCCTTTAATGTATTTTATGTTAAATGGGTAGTCTTGTAAAAACAAAGACCAGCGTGTTAGTTTAGCAATATTGATGCTTTTAGTGCTCACAAGTTAGTTAATGGTTTGTGATCTATTAAAACAATGAATTCATTACCCAGCTAGTATTTGCTTAATTTAGTTATTGTCCAAACTAAAGCTAAACATTCTAGTTCTATTACTAAATATCTACTTTCAGTGTCTGATAGTATTGGTTTATTGATGTTATCCTGCTCCTGATATAGACATCCTGCGATCGGGATCGATGTCTTACTAGCGTCCGTGCCTACAATACATTTCTTTGTCATATCTATTGAATTTAAAATTGGTTTTTCTTCAAAACATTATTTTATTCACTTCAATACATTGTCACATTCTGAATTCCATTCAACTTTTTGTTGCATCTTTTTCTTAGTTAATTTAACTAAAGGTTCAATTAAGTTTGTAAATTTAGGAATAATTTTTCTGTAAACATTGCATAATCCAATAATAGATCTAACTTCTTTCTTCTTTTGTGGAATGTGAATATTGTTTGTTGGTGTGACTATCTTTGACCAATATGATATCCAAGAAAAATCTATGTTCTTAAAACCTATTTTAATTTTCTCAGGTGATACTGTTAAATTATCGTTTTGAAGTATCTCTAGTAACTTTTTCAAACTTTCTATGTGATCTGACCAGTTTTTAGTATAAATACATATGTCATCCACAAAGTATAATATGTTTTCAATGTTTCTTAACAAACTGAAACTATTCAATCAAAATTTAGCTGGTTCCAGAAAATCTGACTTTCTCTGTTTTGATTCTTCATTAGAAGTATTGTTAATACTCTCACTTCACATAGAAAGGGACATTAAAAGAGCTAACCAAAAACATAAGTACTTAAAGCGTGTACACAAATGCGACCTAAAAAGTCTCACTATTTCAAACATTTTTGCTCTGGTGCTGAACTTTCTTATTTATTTTTACAGGATAATCTCAAAGGCGAATTTAATCTAAAAAGAAAGACAGCTATATTGTTTTTATTCATGGGCACTATATTATTACAATAGTGTATGGTCATATAGAATTTCAACGAGTGCCCAATTATAGCTTTCTCTCACTTAACTATTGGGTAACATTAATTACAGATAAACCCACCTAGAAATTTTAAAAATGAAAGGAATTAAAATATAAAAAAAATAATGCACGTAAAATAAAGCTTCAATTTAGCATCGAAAAAACTTTCAAACAATAATATCGAAGACTTTTACTAAATAGAGAAATGATATAAATAGAGTAAAGATATCTAAAAGTAAAGATTAAGTTTTAAGCGTTTTAGCATTATTGATATTTTGAAAGCTCCTAAACAGCTTATCTTTTTTTTTCCTATGGTATAATATTATGGTAAGCCCCCACATATCGTAGATTCGCCTAGAAACGTCGAAAATGTGTTTCTGTTACCCTGCAATGATATATTATGTTCACCATTACGAAAATCCGTTGATTAGGTAAGTGTTGAGTTCAACTGGGATTAGTTCAACTGGGATTAGTTAAACTGGGATTAGTTCAACTGGGATCAGTTCATTTGGAGACTTAGACTAAGGTGATATGTCGAGTTTTAAAACAATGTCTTGCTAATGTAAACACAAACATCAGTCTATAAAAAACCTCCGTAGGAAAAATAAAATATGATGCTAGGCTTTTACTATAGGCCGCCATTTTGTAAGACATTTATTTGTCTTTCGATGTTTCAGTTTATTGAGCGATCCAGCAATATCTGAGCCTGTATTATACTGTATTTTACTTTCACTTCTATGTCTTGCTATTGTCTGGTTGCTTCTATACCACTTCACGTAATGTGACACTGTTTCTTTTTCTCCTTTGTATTAGTTCGTTCAATTATTTGGCACGTGCATTGCTGGCGCCTTATTTTCTTCCGTATTTTATATCAGTCTTCCGTACTGATGTTAATGACCAGTCTCTTTGATTATTTTGTTCAATTCCGTTTTTTTAAAAGTCTCTTTTTACAGGTATATTCCAGCAAATACTTACTGCTTATATATGTATTTGTATGTATGTATTCTGCGTTTTAAAATATTTGAAAGAAAATATTATTTCATATATTTATATTTGTTTTTATGTTCACACTATACAATGTATTTATCATTGTTTAAATGAAGACGCTATTTCTCATTTTCTATCTGCTTTTTGTTTATTAATAGCATATTCATTACCAAAACTATGTTAAATTTTGTCAACATATTTCATTAATCACAAATAAATGATTTTCTTTTTCGAACAAGTTAGATCTGACCTAATCTCTAAATAGTGTTGGACATCTGATTACATCTCTAAATAATGTTGGACATCCGATGACATCTCTAAATAATGTTGGACATCCGATGACATCCCTAAATAGTGTTGGACATCTGATTACATCTCTAAATAGTGTTGTACATTTGATTACATCTATAAATAGTGTTGGACATTTGATTACATCTCTAAATAATGTTGGACATTTGATGACATCTCTAAATAGTGTTGGACATTTGATTACATCTCTAAATAATGTTGGACATTCGATGACATCTCTAAATAGTGTTGGACATCTGATTACATCTCTAAATAGTGTTGTACATTTGATTACATCTATAAATGGTGTTGGGCATTTGATAACATCTCTTAATAATGTTGGACATTTGATTACATCTCTAAATAGTGTAGGACATCTGACCAAATCTCTTAATATTGTTAGCCATGTGGAAAGATATCAAAATAGAGTTGGACATCTGACCACATCTGACCATATCTCTAATAGTGATGTCCTTCTGACCAATTCAAGAAAAATTGAGGAAACCGCGGATCATGTGCTTTTTGAGTGCCCCTGGCTGGCGGACCACATGGTGGACCAGTCGGGTGGCTTGCTTCCCATTAGCCTTTATGGCAGTCTCCAGATATTGAAGGTGGATATTAATATCTAAGCAACATGTTTAAATTATTAGTTACAACAGTCCCCAAACTTTTAAGATCCCTGTTTTTGCTTTGCCACCCACTTGTAGAAAATTATTTTTTTTAAAGCAGATCAAAGAAAATTAAAACTAAAATAAAATACATTTATTTTTTTTATAATAAAATGTTATCGACATCAGCATTTAGTTGTATGTGGTGTATAAAAAATTAATTTGTGAGCAATTAATGAATTTTGTTATTTAATTTACATCTTCAACGTCTGTATAATTACACTGGGCAACATACAAATATTTTTTGAAAATCGTCCTGGGTTTTCCAGCTGAATTAGACTAATTTTGATGCTCTGAGTCCGAAAATGACCTTGGTTTTGCTCAATCAGGTCAGGAATTTTTCCTACATAAACTTAAAAAAAATCGTTTTTTTGTAAACAAAACACATTTTTGAGGATCATCAGCTGAGAAACTCCTGACGATTTTTTTTCCATTTTACTCAAGAAATAAAAGTCAACGTATTTAAATTCATTCAGTTCTTATTTATCCACCAAATTTGATAAGCATAATTATCATAATATTTGTATAACAATGAGCGTTACGTGAAACAAAAGTTCAGAGTTCAAGGCATAAATCGGCGTTTCTTCGATTCCCGTGTGTGAGCAGCTGCTGGGTTGTCTCTCTTAGCGACCAGCAGAAGTCCGCTAGCATGACTGCGTCCCACCTCCCCTGGTACCTTTCCTCCATTTGGCGGATGTCCTGATGGAACCTTTCTCCCTGCTCATCGCCCCAAGGTTTTCAGGAAACTTCTTCATGTGTGAGAACAGGAAGTGCATCTTTATACTCATCAAACACCCGAGTTTTTGGAAGTCATCTATCATGCTGCTAATGAGTCTGGCGTGGTTTTCTGCCTTCGTGTTCCCCAGGAAGTTGTTCACCACCTGCATAAACGATTTCCAGGCGGCGCACTCAAGCGTGTTCATGGAGTTTTGGAACTCTATGTCCTTTATGAGCTGCCGTATCTGTGGGCCGTCGAAAATACCAGCCTTCAGCTTATCAATGGTCAGTTAAGGAAATGCTCGGCACATGTATTTGAAGCATCTCCCATCCTTGTCCAGAGCGCGCGTAAACTGTTTCATTATCCCAAGATTCATGTGTAGCGGTGGGATCAATATCTTTTCCCGGTCAACAAGAGGTTCGTTTATGATGTTTCTCGCCCCACGTACTAACTGCTCTCGCGCCGGCCATTCTTTCTCTGCATAGTGCTGGGCTCTGTCGCGACTGTCCCACATACATATAAAGCATGGGTACTTCGTGAACTCGGACTGCTGACCAAGTAGAAAGTTCACCCTCTTCAAGTCGACGCAGATGATCCCTTGGTGCTGCTCATATTGGATTTTGTCGATCACATACTTCACTGCTTCCTATTTCTCTTCAAGAGTTGTGGAGTGCGCAAGAGGGATTGAGGCGAACTGGCTCTTGTTGTGGAGAAGTACACACTTCAAAGAGCGCTTTCAGCTGTCAACGAAGAGTCGCCAATCTCTCGGATTGTATTTAGGACCGCCGAGTTTATCAAGAAGATCGGCGACATCTCGGCAGTTCACATGGTCTTCCTCCAGGCAGAAGGAGCCCATGTAGTCCTCATGCCTTCTACGCAAGAAAGTGATACGCGCGTCCTTGCCAAGTAGATTTTTCTCTTTGAGCCTGGAGGCCAACAGCTGGGAGGAATTATTAGGCAAGCTGAGATCCCGAACCAGATCATTGTGAGAACGGCTGCGGACCATCTTGCGAATCATACTCCTCTTCTATATATCCTCTCTCTTTTAAAGTGGTGGCCTCATCGTCGCTGTCAGAAAGATCTCATTAACGCTGGTACAGGAATTTCTTCGTAGTGAGCAGCTGTACGACGGGCAGATGGAAGGTCGGGGTACTGGAGGCTGTGCCCTATCAAGTGCTGATGCATTAAATAATCCAGTGAAAATCCAGATTGATGATTTATACATAAAATATAATTATCTCTCTTTTTATAATTGTGATAATTTTGCTGCTAATTTTTATACAGCTAATATAGAGAAAATGATTGAACTCAAAACCCCTGATATTAGAATACGTATAGCTCGTCAGGTAGGTCTATAGCTGTATCTCAAGAAGTTGACCTGACCGAGCAAAATCAATGTGATATTCGGGCTCAAAACACCAAAATTAGTCTTAATCAGTTAAAAAAACCCTGGCGATTTTTTGCCTGTTGCCCATTGTTATTAATATAAATTAAGAATCGTAGGCTGGTTACTTTATCTACGTCAAATATTTTGCCGACACCCTATCTCTGTAAATAGGTTTTGTGCTGCCAGAGGGGAGCTGTAAATATGACACCTGTCCTTTCAAAATCCGAAACATTTTAAAATCGAAAAACTTCGAAACCCAACTCATATATATTAAAATGCCTTTTAAATGCGAATTTATTTTAATTCATATATCCGATGTATTATTTATGTGTTTGCTATTCATGTGTCAATCGAAACATTGTATTGTAAAACTATTCGGTGTCACTTTTTTAAAACTTTTTATATGTAGAGTTGAAGCTTTTTTTATTTCGTATTTATAGTTTATAAATAGACGTACACACCAGTAGCGTCCTTAATGCGTGGTATTTCTGGCAGGTTCTCCGAGTCCTGGAGTGGTGGGGGGGGGGGGCAATGTAACTAGATAAGTAGAGATTTGAAGACTAGTTGTATCAAAAAAGAACTGATGCCAGCCATGGCAGGAAGCTAATAAAATGGTAAATCCAGTTAGTGCCAATTTGCAAATATCCTTAAATATATTATTTCTTCTTTAAAGTTTTATAAAGGGCTTCTGTAGTTTCTTTGTATTTATCACAGCTGATACCCACCCCTGTCCCTTGGAATGATTATGAGGTAGTATGTTGTGCCGCCCTTTCCGGTCACGGCGTAATTCATTTAGGTAAGATCGTGTTTTATTGTGTTTCAAAGTATTTTATTTATAAACAGAAAAAAATATGTTCTGATTAGGAAATCGAACTATTTCATACGGATTAAGTTCGTAGTCTGAGGATTTACGGCACACAACACTCAAAATGCCCCATCCATTCGTTTTGCCATTGACGAGCCAATACTTAAAAATATGGCACAGCCTTTTTTTGTATACAGAAGAAAACCTCACCTCTGACACCCACTTCCGACGTGCATCTCTCTCAACATTGTATGTTGACTACAACCGCTCGCTATATTTCTGGTCACCGATCGCCTCAGTCTTCACAAAGTAAGCTTGTTGCATTTATACTCTAACTCACATCTCGATATCTAGATTACGTCACAGTGAAGAAATCACCTGAACAGCGATAACCTTAATTTTCATTACTTATTCTCCGAAAAAAGACAAAATTGGTGTAAAGGATTAGCTTTGATAGAGAGTTAGTTGTACAACTGACACAACTAAAATTAGTGTCCGCCTCCCGATGGGTCCTGCCATTATTTATATGACTTACCAAAACCGGTGGCACCCACCGTTGTTCCACACCCGCAATGATAGTTATAAACTGTTGTTTCAGTCTTTGTTACTGTTTTAGTATTTTGTGTGTAATTACGGGCTAAATATCGGCAAATATTGCGATAATTTGTGGATTATATAATTGCCAAATATAAGAGGTTTGATCTAGTGGCGCTTTGGTAGTGAGACGGATCTTCATGCTTCAGGACGACCTCCATGATGTGGGTTAGAGGTTCGACTCCGGCTAATCAAAGTCACCTGCATACGTCTCCCATGTCGCCTACCATTGCTCAAGTGGGGATGAAAGAAGGTACTGAAAAAACTGTCCTGTTGGTTTTTTACAGGATTTGAAAGATAAACATCCATTTCAGGGAATTATAGAAGTCAGGTTGAATGAATCATACTTAAAGCACACCTGAATTGCATGCTCTCATATATGTTTATATACATATGTTTTTTATTAAGTTTATCTTCTTTTATATTGATTAGAAATCATTTGTGCGTGCGTTTGTGAGTTTTATAGTGTTTTTTGTATGAGTTGTATCAATGTGGTTGTGTTTTGTATGAGTTGTTTCAATGTGGTTGTGTTTTGTATGAGTTGTGTCAATGTGGTTGTGTTTTGTATGAGTTATGTCAATGTGGTTGTGTTTTGTGTGAGTTGTGTCAATGTGGTTGTTTTTTGTATGAGTTGTGTCAATGTGGTTGTTTTTTGTATGAGTTGTGTCAATGTGGTTGTGTTATGTATGAGTTGTGTCAATGTGGTTGTGTTTTGTGTGAGTTGTGTCAAAGTGGTTGTGTTTTGTATGAGTTGTGTCAATGTGGTTGTGTTTTGTATGAGTTGTGTCAATGTGGTTGTGTTTTGTGTGAGTTGTGTCAATGTGGTTGTGTTATGTATGAGTTGTGTCAATGTGGTTGTGTTTTGTGTGAGTTGTGTCAATGTGGTTTATTTTGTGTGCGTTGTGTCAATATAGTTATGTTTTGTATGAGTTGCGTCAAAGTGGTTGTATTTTGTGTGAGTTGTGTCAATGTGTCTGTGTTTTGTATGAGTTGTGTCAATGTGGTTGTGTTTTATATGAGTTGTGTCAATCTGGTTTATTTTGTGTGCGTTGTGTCAATATGGTTATGTTTTGTTTGAGTTGTGTCAATGTGGTTGTGTTTTGTATGAGTTGTGTCAATGTGGATGTGTTTTGTATGAGTTGTGTCAATGTGGTTGTGTTTTTGTGAGTTGTGTCAATGTGGTTGTGTTTTGTATGAGTTGTGTCAATGTGGTTGTGTTTTGTATGAGTTGTGTCAATGTGGTTGTGTTTTGTGTGAGTTGTGTCAATTTGGTTGTGTTTTGTATGAGATGTGTCAATGTGGTTGTGTTTTGTATGAGTTGTGTCAATTTGGTTGTGTTTTGTATGAGTTGTGTCAATGTGGTTGTGTTTTGTGTGAGTTGTGTCAATGTGGTTGTGTTTTATATGTGTTGTGTCGATGTGGTTGTGTTTTGTATGAGTTGTGTCAATTTGGTTGTGTTTTGTATGTTTTGTGTCAATGTGGTTGTGTTTTGTATGAGTTGTGTCAATGTGGATGTGTTTTGTATGAGTTGTGTCAATGTGGATGTGTTTTGTATGAGTTGTGTCAATGTGGATGTGTTTTGTATGAGTTGTGTCAATGTGGATGTGTTTTGTATGAGTTGTGTCAATGTGGTTGTGTCAATGTGGTTGTGTTTTGTATGAGTTGTGTCAATGTGGTTGTGTTTTGTATGAGATGTGTCAATGTGCTTGTGTTATGTATGAGTTGTGTCAATGTAGTTGTGTTTTATGAGAGTTGTGTCAATGTGTCTGTGTTTTGTATGAGTTGTGTCAATGTGGTTTAATTTTTGTGCGTTGTGTCAATATGGTTATGTTTTGTATGAGTTGTGTCAAAGTGGTTGTGTTTTGTATGAGTTGTGTCAATAAGGTTGTGTTTTATATGTGTTGTGTCGATGTGGTTGTTTTTTGTATGAGTTGTGTCAATTCGGTTGTGTTTTGTATGAGTTGTGTCAATGTGGTTGTGTTTTGTATGAGTGTGTCAATGTGGTTGTGTTTTGTATGAGTTCTATCAATGTGGTTGTGTTTTGTGCGTGTTGTGTCAATGTGGTTGTGTTTTGTATGACTTGTATCAATGTGGTTTTGTTTTGTATGAGTTGTGTCAATGTGGTTGTGTTTTGTGTGAGTTGTGTCAATGTGGTTGTGTTTTGTATGAGATGTGTCAATGTGCTTGTGTTATGTATGAGTTGTGTCAATGTGGTTGTTTTTTGTGAGTTGTGTCAATGTGTCTGTGTTTTGTATGAGTTGTGTCAATGTGGTTTATTTTTTGTGCGTTGTGTCAATATGGTTATGTTTTGTATGAGTTGTGTCAAAGTGGTTGTGTTTTGTGTGAGTTGTGTCAATGTGGTTGTGTTTTGTGTGAGTTGTGTCAAAGTGGTTGTGTTTTGTATGAGTTGTGTCAATGTGGTTGTGTTTTGTATGAGTTGTGTCAATGTGGTTGTGTTTTTTGTGAGTTGTGTCAATGTGGTTGTGTTATGTATGAGTTGTGTCAATGTGGTTGTGTTTTGTGTGAGTTGTGTCAATGTGGTTTATTTTGTGTGCGTTGTGTCAATATAGTTATGTTTTGTATGAGTTGCGTCAAAGTGGTTGTGTTTTGTGTGAGTTGTTACAATGTGGTTGTGTTTTGTGTGAGTTGTGTCAATGTGTCTGTGTTTTGTATGAGTTGTGTCAATGTGGTTTTTTTTGTGCGTTGTGTCAATATGGTCATGTTTTGTATGAGTTGTGTCAAAGTGGTTGTGTTTTGTGTGAGTTGTGTCAATGTGGTTTATTTTGTGTGCGTTGTGTCAATATGGTTATGTTTTGTATGAGTTGTGTCAAATTGGTTGTGTTTTGTGTGAGTTGTGTCAATGTGGTTGTGTTTTTATGAGTTGTATCAATGTGGTTGTGTTTTGTGTGAGTTGTGTCAATGTGGTTGTGTTTTGTATTAGTTGTGTCAATGTGGTTGTGTTTTGTATGAGTTGTGTCAATGTGGGTTATTTTGTGTGCGTTGTGTCAATATGGTTATGTTTTGTATGAGTTGTGTCAAAGTGGTTGTGTTTGTGTGAGTTGTGACAATGTGGTTGTGTTTTGTGTGAGTTGTGTCAATGTGGTTGTGTTTTGTATGAGTTGTGTCAATGTGGTTGTGTTTTATATGAGTTGTGTCAATCTGGTTTATTTTGTGTGCGTTGTGTCAATATGGTTATGTTAAGTTTGAGTTGTGTCAATGTGGTTGTGTTTTGTATGAGTTGTGTCAATGTGGATGTGTTTTGTATGAGTTGTGTCAATGTGGTTGTGTTTTGTGTGAGTTGTGTCAATGTGGTTGTGTTTTGTATGAGTTGTGTCAATGTGGTTGTGTTTTGTATGAGTTGTGTCAATGTGGTTGTGTTTTGTGTGAGTTGTGTCAATTTGGTTGTGTTTTGTATGAGATGTGTCAATGTGGTTGTGTTTTGTATGAGTTGTGTCAATTTGGTTGTGTTTTGTATGAGTTGTGTCAATGTGGTTGTGTTTTGTGTGAGTTGTGTCAATGTGGTTGTGTTTTGTGTGATTTGTGTCAATGTGGTTGTGTTTTATATGTGTTGTGTCGATGTGGTTGTGTTTTGTATGAGTTGTGTCAATTTGGTTGTGTTTTGTATGTTTTGTGTCAATGTGGTTGTGTTTTGTATGAGTTGTGTCAATGTGGATGTGTTTTGTATGAGTTGTGTCAATGTGGATGTGTTTTGTATGAGTTGTGTCAATGTGGTTGTGTCAATGTGGTTTTTTTTGTGCGTTGTGTCAATATGGTCATGTTTTGTATGAGTTGTGTCAAAGTGGTTGTGTTTTGTGTGAGTTGTGTCAATGTGGTTTATTTTGTGTGCGTTGTGTCAATATGGTTATGTTTTGTATGAGTTGTGTCAAATTGGTTGTGTTTTGTGTGAGTTGTGTCAATGTGGTTGTGTTTTTATGAGTTGTATCAATGTGGTTGTGTTTTGTGTGAGTTGTGTCAATGTGGTTGTGTTTTGTATTAGTTGTGTCAATGTGGTTGTGTTTTGTATGAGTTGTGTCAATGTGGATTATTTTGTGTGCGTTGTGTCAATATGGTTATGTTTTGTATGAGTTGTGTCAATGTGGATTATTTTGTGTGCGTTGTGTCAATATGGTTATGTTTTATATGAGTTGTGTCAAAGTGGTTGTGTTTGTGTGAGTTGTGACAATGTGGTTGTGTTTTGTGTGAGTTGTGTCAATGTGGTTGTGTTTTTGTATGAGTTGTGTCAATGTGGTTGTGTTTTATATGAGTTGTGTCAATCTGGTTTATTTTGTGTGCGTTGTGTCAATATGGTTATGTTTTGTTTGAGTTGTGTCAATGTGGTTGTGTTTTGTATGAGTTGTGTCAATGTGGATGTGTTTTGTATGAGTTGTGTCAATGTGGTTGTGTTTTGTGTGAGTTGTGTCAATGTGGTTGTGTTTTGTATGAGTTGTGTCAATGTGGTTGTGTTTTGTATGAGTTGTGTCAATGTGGTTGTGTTTTGTGTGAGTTGTGTCAATTTGGTTGTGTTTTGTATGAGATGTGTCAATGTGGTTGTGTTTTGTATGAGTTGTGTCAATTTGGTTGTGTTTTGTATGAGTTGTGTCAATGTGGTTGTGTTTTGTGTGAGTTGTGTCAATGTGGTTGTGTTTTGTGTGATTTGTGTCAATGTGGTTGTGTTTTATATGTGTTGTGTCGATGTGGTTGTGTTTTGTATGAGTTGTGTCAATTTGGTTGTGTTTTGTATGTTTTGTGTCAATGTGGTTGTGTTTTGTATGAGTTGTGTCAATGTGGATGTGTTTTGTATGAGTTGTGTCAATGTGGATGTGTTTTGTATGAGTTGTGTCAATGTGGTTGTGTCAATGTGGTTGTGTTTTGTATGAGTTGTGTCAATGTGGTTGTGTTTTGTATGAGATGTGTCAATGTGCTTGTGTTATGTATGAGTTGTGTCAATGTAGTTGTGTTTTATGTGAGTTGTGTCAATGTGTCTGTGTTTTGTATGAGTTGTGTCAATGTGGTTTAATTTTTGTGCGTTGTGTCAATATGGTTATGTTTTGTATGAGTTGTGTCAAAGTGGTTGTGTTTTGTATGAGTTGTGTCAATAAGGTTGTGTTTTATATGTGTTGTGTCGATGTGGTTGTTTTTTGTATGAGTTGTGTCAATTCGGTTGTGTTTTGTATGAGTTGTGTCAATGTGGTTGTGTTTTGTATGAGTGTGTCAATGTGGTTGTGTTTTGTATGAGTTCTATCAATGTGGTTGTGTTTTGTGCGTGTTGTGTAAATGTGGTTGTGTTTTGTATGACTTGTGTCAATGTGGTTTTGTTTTGTATGAGTTGTGTCAATGTGGTTGTGTTTTGTGTGAGTTGTGTCAATGTGGTTGTGTTTTGTATGAGATGTGTCAATGTGCTTGTGTTATGTATGAGTTGTGTCAATGTGGTTGTGTTTTTTGTGAGTTGTGTCAATGTGTCTGTGTTTTGTATGAGTTGTGTCAATGTTGTTTATTTTTTGTGCGTTGTGTCAATATGGTTATGTTTTGTATGAGTTGTGTCAAAGTGGTTGTGTTTTGTGTGAGTTGTGTCAATGTGGTTGTGTTTTGTGTGAGTTGTGTCAAAGTGGTTGTGTTTTGTATGAGTTGTGTCAATGTGGTTGTGTTTTGTATGAGTTGTGTCAATGTGGTTGTGTTTTGTGTGAGTTGTGTCAATGTGGTTGTGTTATGTAGTGAGTTGTGTCAATGTGGTTGTGTTTTGTGTGAGTTGTGTCAATGTGGTTTATTTTGTGTGCGTTGTGTCAATATAGTTATGTTTTGTATGAGTTGCGTCAAAGTGGTTGTGTTTTGTGTGAGTTGTTACAATGTGGTTGTGTTTTGTGTGAGTTGTGTCAATGTGTCTGTGTTTTGTATGAGTTGTGTCAATGTGGTTTTTTTTGTGCGTTGTGTCAATATGGTCATGTTTTGTATGAGTTGTGTCAAAGTGGTTGTGTTTTGTGTGAGTTGTGTCAATGTGGTTTATTTTGTGTGCGTTGTGTCAATATGGTTATGTTTTGTATGAGTTGTGTCAAATTGGTTGTGTTTTGTGTGAGTTGTGTCAATGTGGTTGTGTTTTTATGAGTTGTATCAATGTGGTTGTGTTTTGTGTGAGTTGTGTCAATGTGGTTGTGTTTTGTATTAGTTGTGTCAATGTGGTTGTGTTTTGTATGAGTTGTGTCAATGTGGGTTATTTTGTGTGCGTTGTGTCAATATGGTTATGTTTTGTATGAGTTGTGTCAAAGTGGTTGTGTTTGTGTGAGTTGTGACAATGTGGTTGTGTTTTATATGAGTTGTGTCAATCTGGTTTATTTTGTGTGCGTTGTGTCAATATGGTTATGTTTTGTATGAGTTGTGTCAATATGGTTGTGTTTTGTATGAGTTGTGTCAATGTGGTTGTGTTATGTATGAGTTGTGTCAATGTGGTTGTGTTTTATGTGAGTTGTGTCAATGTGGTTGTGTTTTTATGAGTTGTTTTGAATGTGGTTTATTTTGTGTTCGTTGTATCTATATGGTTATGTTTTGTATGAGTTGTGTCAAAGTGGTTGTGTTTTGTGTGAGTTGTGTCAATGTGGTTTATTTTGTAGCGTTGTGTCAATATGGTTATGTTTTGTATGAGTTGTGTCAAAGTGGTTGTGTTTTGTGTGAGTTGTGTCAATGTGGTTGTTTTTTGTATGAGTTGTGTCATGTGGTTGTGTTTTGTGTGAGTTGTGTCAATGTGGTTGTGTTTTGTATGAGTTGTGTCAATGTGGTTGTGTTTTGTGTGAGTTGTGTCAATGTGGCTGTGTTTTGTATGAGTTTTGTCAATGTGGTTTATTTTGTGTGCGTTGTGTCAATATGGTTATGTTTTGAATGAGTTGTGTCAAAGTGGTTGTGTTTTGTGTGAGGTTTGTCATTGTGGTTTATTTTGTGTGCGTTGTGTCAATATGGTTTTGTTTTGTATGAGTTGTTTAAATGTGGTTTATTTTGTGTGCGTTGTGTCAATATGGTTTTGTTTTGTATGAGTTGAATCAAAGTGGTTGTGTTTTGTATGAGTTGTGTCAATGTGGTTGTGTTTTGTGTGAGTTGTGTCAATGTGGTTGTGTTTTGTATGAGTTGTGTCAATATGGTTGTGTTTTGTATGAGTTGTGTCAATGTGGTTTATTTTGTGTGCGTTGTGTCAATATGGTTATGTTTTGTATGAGTTGTGTCAAAATGGTTGTGTTTTGTGTCAGTTGTGTAAATGTGGTTGTGTTTTGTATGAGTTTTGTCAATGTGGTTGTGTTTTGTGTGAGTTGTGTCAATGTGGTTTTGTTTTGTATAGGTTGTGTCAATGTGGTTTATTTTGTGTGAGTTGTGTCATTGTGGTTGTGTTTTGTATGAGTTGTGTCAATGTGGTTGTGTTTTATATGTGTTGTGTCGATGTGGTTGTGTTATGTATGAGTTGTGTCAATTTGGTTGTGTTTTGTATGAGTTGTGTCAATGTGGTTGCGTTTTGTGTGAGTTGTGTCAATATGTTTGTGTTTTGTATGAGTTGTTTCAATGTGGTTGTATTTTGTGTGAGTTGTGTCAATGTGGTTGTGTTTTGTGTGAGTTGTGTCAATGTGGTTGTGTTTTGTGTGAGTTGTGTCAATGTGGTTGTTTTTTGTTTGAGTTGTGTCAATGTGGTTGTGTTTTGTGTGCGTTGTGTCAAAATGGTTATGTTTTGTATGAGTTGTGTCAAAGTGGTTGTGTTTTGTGTGAGTTGTGTAAATGTGGTTGTGTTTTGTATGAGTTTTTTCAATGTGGTTGTGTTTTTTGTGAGTTGTGTCAATGTGGTTTTGTTTTGTATAGGTTGTGTCAATGTGGTTTATTTTGTATGAGTTGTGTCAATGTGGTTGTGTTTTGTATGAGTTGTGTCAATGTGGTTGTGTTTTATATGAGTTGTGTCAATCTGGTTTATTTTGTGTGCGTTGTGTCAATATGGTTATGTTTTGTATGAGCTGTGTCAATATGGTTGTGTTTTGTATGAGTTGTGTCAATGTGGTTGTGTTATGTATGAGTTGTGTCAATGTGGTTGTGTTTTATGTGAGTTGTGTCAATGTGGTTGTGTTTTTTATGAGTTGTTTTGAATGTGGTTTATTTTGTGTTCGTTGTATCTATATGGTTATGTTTTGTATGAGTTGTGTCAAAGTGGTTGTGTTTTGTGTGAGTTGTGTCAATGTGGTTTATTTTGTAGCGTTGTGTCAATATGGTTATGTTTTGTATGAGTTGTGTCAAAGTGGTTGTGTTTTGTGTGAGTTGTGTCAATGTGGTTGTTTTTTGTATGAGTTGTGTCATGTGGTTGTGTTTTGTGTGAGTTGTGTCAATGTGGTTGTGTTTTGTATGAGTTGTGTCAATGTGGTTGTGTTTTGTGTGAGTTGTGTCAATGTGGCTGTGTTTTGTATGAGTTTTGTCAATGTGGTTTATTTTGTGTGCGTTGTGTCAATATGGTTATGTTTTGTATGAGTTGTGTCAAAGTGGTTGTGTTTTGTGTGAGGTTTGTCATTGTGGTTTATTTTGTGTGCGTTGTGTCAATATGGTTTTGTTTTGTATGAGTTGTGTCAAAGTGGTTGTGTTTGTGTGAGTTGTGACAATGTGGTTGTGTTTTGTGTGAGTTGTGTCAATGTGGTTGTGTTTTGTATGAGTTGTGTCAATGTGGTTGTGTTTTGTATTAGTTGTGTCAATGTGGTTGTGTTTTGTATGAGTTGTGTCAATGTGGATTATTTTGTGTGCGTTGTGTCAATATGGTTATGTTTTGTATGAGTTGTGTCAAAGTGGTTGTGTTTGTGTGAGTTGTGACAATGTGGTTGTGTTTTGTGTGAGTTGTGTCAATGTGGTTGTGTTTTGTATGAGTTGTGTCAATGTGGTTGTGTTTTATATGAGTTGTGTCAATCTGGTTTATTTTGTGTGCGTTGTGTCAATATGGTTATGTTTTGTATGAGCTGTGTCAATATGGTTGTGTTTTGTATGAGTTGTGTCAATGTGGTTGTGTTATGTATGAGTTGTGTCAATGTGGTTGTGTTTTGTATGAGTTGTGTCAATGTGGATTATTTTGTGTGCGTTGTGTCAATATGGTTATGTTTTGTATGAGTTGTGTCAAAGTGGTTGTGTTTGTGTGAGTTGTGACAATGTGGTTGTGTTTTGTGTGAGTTGTGTCAATGTGGTTGTGTTTTGTATGAGTTGTGTCAATGTGGTTGTGTTTTATATGAGTTGTGTCAATCTGGTTTATTTTGTGTGCGTTGTGTCAATATGGTTATGTTTTGTATGAGCTGTGTCAATATGGTTGTGTTTTGTATGAGTTGTGTCAATGTGGTTGTGTTATGTATGAGTTGTGTCAATGTGGTTGTGTTTTATGTGAGTTGTGTCAATGTGGTTGTGTTTTTTATGAGTTGTTTTGAATGTGGTTTATTTTGTGTTCGTTGTATCTATATGGTTATGTTTTGTATGAGTTGTGTCAAAGTGGTTGTGTTTTGTGTGAGTTGTGTCAATGTGGTTTATTTTGTAGCGTTGTGTCAATATGGTTATGTTTTGTATGAGTTGTGTCAAAGTGGTTGTGTTTTGTGTGAGTTGTGTCAATGTGGTTGTTTTTTGTATGAGTTGTGTCATGTGGTTGTGTTTTGTGTGAGTTGTGTCAATGTGGTTGTGTTTTGTATGAGTTGTGTCAATGTGGTTGTGTTTTGTGTGAGTTGTGTCAATGTGGCTGTGTTTTGTATGAGTTTTGTCAATGTGGTTTATTTTGTGTGCGTTGTGTCAATATGGTTATGTTTTGTATGAGTTGTGTCAAAGTGGTTGTGTTTTGTGTGAGGTTTGTCATTGTGGTTTATTTTGTGTGCGTTGTGTCAATATGGTTTTGTTTTGTATGAGTTGTGTCAATGTGGTTTATTTTGTGTGCGTTGTGTCAATATGGTTTTGTTTTGTATGAGTTGAATCAAAGTGGTTGTGTTTTGTATGAGTTGTGTCAATGTGGTTGTGTTTTGTGTGAGTTGTGTCAATGTGGTTGTGTTATGTATGAGTTGTGTCAATGTGGTTGTGTTTTGTGTGAGTTGTGTCAATGTGGTTTATTTTGTGTGCGTTGTGTCAATATAGTTATGTTTTGTATGAGTTGCGTCAAAGTGGTTGTGTTTTGTGTCAGTTGTGTAAATGTGGTTGTGTTTTGTATGAGTTTTGTCAATGTGGTTGTGTTTTGTGTGAGTTGTGTCAAAGTGGTTTTGTTTTGTATAGGTTGTGTCAATGTGGTTTATTTTGTGTGAGTTGTGTCATTGTGGTTGTGTTTTGTATGAGTTGTGTCAATGTGGTTGTGTTTTATATGTGTTGTGTCGATGTGGTTGTGTTATGTATGAGTTGTGTCAATTTGGTTGTGTTTTGTATCAGTTGTGTCAATGTGGTTGCGTTTTGTGTGAGTTGTGTCAATATGTTTGTGTTTTGTATGAGTTGTTTCAATGTGGTTGTATTTTGTGTGAATTGTGTCAATGTGGTTGTGTTTTGTGTGAGTTGTGTCAATGTGGTTGTGTTTTGTGTGAGTTGTGTCAATGTGGTTGTTTTTTGTTTGAGTTGTGTCAATGTGGTTGTGTTTTGTGTGCGTTGTGTCAATATGGTTATCTTTTGTATGAGTTGTGTCAAAGTGGTTGTGTTTTGTGTGAGTTGTGTAAATGTGGTTGTGTTTTGTATGAGTTTTTTCAATGTGGTTGTGTTTTTTGTGAGTTGTGTCAATGTGGTTTTGTTTTGTATAGGTTGTGTCAATGTGGTTTATTTTGTGTGAGTTGTGTCATTGTGGTTGTGTTTTGTATGAGTTGTGTCGATGTGGTTGTGTTTTATATGTGTTGTGTCGATGTGGTTGTGTTATGTATGAGTTGTGTCAATTTGGTTGTGTTTTGTATGAGTTGTGTCAATGTGGTTGTGTTTTGTGTAAGTTGTGTCAATATGGTTGTGTTTTGTATGAGTTGTGTCAATGTGGATTATTTTGTGTGAGTTGTGTCAATGTGGTTGTGTTATGTATGAGATGTGTCAATGTGGTTGTGTTTTGTGTGAGTTGTGTCAATGTGGTTTATTTTGTGTGCGTTGTGTCAATATAGTTATGTTTTGTATGAGTTGCGTCAAAGTGGTTGTGTTTTGTGTGAGTTGTTACAATGTGGTTGTGTTTTGTGTGAGTTGTGTCAATGTGTCTGTGTTTTGTATGAGTTGTGTCAATGTGGTTTTTTTTGTGCGTTGTGTCAATATGGTCATGTTTTGTATGAGTTGTGTCAAAGTGGTTGTTCTTTGTGTGAGTTGTGTCAATGTGGTTTATTATGTGTGCGTTGTGTCAATATGGTTATGTTTTGTATGAGTTGTGTCAAATTGGTTGTGTTTTGTGTGAGTTGTGTCAATGTGGTTGTGTTTTTATGAGTTGTATCAATGTGGTTGTGTTTTGTGTGAGTTGTGTCAATGTGGTTGTGTTTTGTATTAGTTGTGTCAATGTGGTTGTGTTTTGTATGAGTTGTGTCAATGTGGATTATTTTGTGTGCGTTGTGTCAATATGGTTATGTTTTGTATGAGTTGTGTCAAAGTGGTTGTGTTTGTGTGAGTTGTGACAATGTGGTTGTGTTTTGTGTGAGTTGTGTCAATGTGGTTGTGTTTTGTATGAGTTGTGTCAATGTGGTTGTGTTTTATATGAGTTGTGTCAATCTGGTTTATTTTGTGTGCGTTGTGTCAATATGGTTATGTTTTGTATGAGTTGTGTCAATATGGTTGTGTTTTGTATGAGTTGTGTCAATGTGGTTGTGTTATGTATGAGTTGTGTCAATGTGGTTGTGTTTTATATGAGTTGTGTCTATGTGGTTGTGTTTTTTATGAGTTGTTTTGAATGTGGTTTATTTTGTGTTCGTTGTATCTATATGGTTATGTTTTGTATGAGTTGTGTCAAAGTGGTTGTGTTTTGTGTGAGTTGTGTCAATGTGGTTTATTTTGTAGCGTTGTGTCAATATGGTTATGTTTTGTATGAGTTGTGTCAAAGTGGTTGTGTTTTGTGTGAGTTGTGTCAATGTGGTTGTTTTTTGTATGAGTTGTGTCATGTGGTTGTGTTTTGTGTGAGTTGTGTCAATGTGGTTGTGTTTTGTATGAGTTGTGTCAATGTAGTTGTTTTTTGTGTGAGTTGTGTCAATGTGGCTGTGTTTTGTATGAGTTTTGTCAATGTGGTTTATTTTGTGTGCGTTGTGTCAAATTGGTTATGTTTTGTATGAGTTGTGTCAAAGTGGTTGTGTTTTGTGTGAGGTTTGTCATTGTGGTTTATTTTGTGTGCGTTGTGTCAATATGGTTTTGTTTTGTATGAGTTGTGTCAATGTGGTTTATTTTGTGTGCGTTGTGTCAATATGGTTTTGTTTTGTATGAGTTGAATCAAAGTGGTTGTGTTTTGTATGAGTTGTGTCAATGTGGTTGTGTTTTGTGTGAGTTGTGTCAATGTGGTTGTGTTTTGTATGAGTTGTGTCAATATGGTTGTGTTTTGTATGAGTTGTGTCAATGTGGTTTATTTTGTGTGCGTTGTGTCAATATGGTTATGTTTTGTATGAGTTGTGTCAAAGTGGTTGTGTTTTGTGTCAGTTGTGTAAATGTGGTTGTGTTTTGTATGAGTTTTGTCAATGTGGTTGTGTTTTGTGTGAGTTGTGTCAATGTGGTTTTGTTTTGTATAGGTTGTGTCAATGTGGTTTATTTTGTGTGAGTTGTGTCATTGTGGTTGTGTTTTGTATGAGTTGTGTCAATGTGGTTGTGTTTTATATGTGTTGTGTCGATGTGGTTGTGTTATGTATGAGTTGTGTCAATTTGGTTGTGTTTTGTATGAGTTGTGTCAATGTGGTTGCGTTTTGTGTGAGTTGTGTCAATATGTTTGTGTTTTGTATGAGTTGTTTCAATGTGGTTGTATTTTGTGTGAGTTGTGTCAATGTGGTTGTGTTTTGTGTGAGTTGTGTCAATGTGGTTGTGTTTTGTGTGAGTTGTGTCAATGTGGTTGTTTTTTGTTTGAGTTGTGTCAATGTGGTTGTGTTTTGTGTGCGTTGTGTCAATATGGTTATGTTTTGTATGAGTTGTGTCAAAGTGGTTGTGTTTTGTGTGAGTTGTGTAAATGTGGTTGTGTTTTGTATGAGTTTTTTCAATGTGGTTGTGTTTTTTGTGAGTTGTGTCAATGTGGTTTTGTTTTGTATAGGTTGTGTCAATGTGGTTTATTTTGTGTGAGTTGTGTCATTGTGGTTGTGTTTTGTATGAGTTGTGTCAATGTGGTTGTTTTTTGTATGAGTTGTGTCAATGTGGTTGTTTTTTGTATGAGTTGTGTCAATGTGGTTGTTTTTTGTGTGAGTTGTGTCAATGTGGTTGTGTTTTGTATGAGTTGTGTCAATGTGGTTGTGTTTTGTGTGAGTTGTGTCAAAGTGGTTGTGTTTTGTATGAGTTGTGTCAATGTGGTTGTGTTTTGTATGAGTTGTGTCAATGTGGTTGTGTTTTGTGTGAGTTGTGTCAATGTGGTTGTGTTATGTATGAGTTGTGTCAATGTGGTTGTGTTTTGTGTGAGTTGTGTCAATGTGGTTTATTTTGTGTGCGTTGTGTCAATATAGTTATGTTTTGTATGAGTTGCGTCAAAGTGGTTGTGTTTTGTGTGAGTTGTTACAATGTGGTTGTGTTTTGTGTGAGTTGTGTCAATGTGTCTGTGTTTTGTATGAGTTGTGTCAATGTGGTTTTTTTTGTGCGTTGTGTCAATATGGTCATGTTTTGTATGAGTTGTGTCAAAGTGGTTGTGTTTTGTGTGAGTTGTGTCAATGTGGTTTATTTTGTGTGCGTTGTGTCAATATGGTTATGTTTTGTATGAGTTGTGTCAAATTGGTTGTGTTTTGTGTGAGTTGTGTCAATGTGGTTGTGTTTTTATGAGTTGTATCAATGTGGTTGTGTTTTGTGTGAGTTGTGTCAATGTGGTTGTGTTTTGTATTAGTTGTGTCAATGTGGTTGTGTTTTGTATGAGTTGTGTCAATGTGGATTATTTTGTGTGCGTTGTGTCAATATGGTTATGTTTTGTATGAGTTGTGTCAAAGTGGTTGTGTTTGTGTGAGTTGTGACAATGTGGTTGTGTTTTTTGTGAGTTGTGTCAATGTGGTTGTGTTTTGTATGAGTTGTGTCAATGTGGTTGTGTTTTATATGAGTTGTGTCAATCTGGTTTATTTTGTGTGCGTTGTGTCAATATGGTTATGTTTTGTATGAGTTGTGTCAATATGGTTGTGTTTTGTATGAGTTGTGTCAATGTGGTTGTGTTATGTAAGAGTTGTGTCAATGTGGTTGTGTTTTATGTGAGTTGTGTCAATGTGGTTGTGTTTTTTATGAGTTGTTTTGAATGTGGTTTATTTTGTGTTCGTTGTATCTATATGGTTATGTTTTGTATGAGTTGTGTCAAAGTGGTTGTGTTTTGTGTGAGTTGTGTCAATGTGGTTTATTTTGTAGCGTTGTGTCAATATGGTTATGTTTTGTATGAGTTGTGTCAAAGTGGTTGTGTTTTGTGTGAGTTGTGTCAATGTGGTTGTTTTTTGTATGAGTTGTGTCATGTGGTTGTGTTTTGTGTGAGTTGTGTCAATGTGGTTGTGTTTTGTATGAGTTGTGTCAATGTAGTTGTTTTTTGTGTGAGTTGTGTCAATGTGGCTGTGTTTTGTATGAGTTTTGTCAATGTGGTTTATTTTGTGTGCGTTGTGTCAATATGGTTATGTTTTGTATGAGTTGTGTCAAAGTGGTTGTGTTTTTTGTGAGGTTTGTCATTGTGGTTTATTTTGTGTGCGTTGTGTCAATATGGTTTTGTTTTGTATGAGTTGTGTCAATGTGGTTTATTTTGTGTGCGTTGTGTCAATATGGTTTTGTTTTGTATGAGTTGAATCAAAGTGGTTGTGTTTTGTATGAGTTGTGTCAATGTGGTTGTGTTTTGTGTGAGTTATGTCAATGTGGTTGTGTTATGTATGAGTTGTGTCAATATGGTTGTGTTTTGTGTGAGTTGTGTCAATGTGGTTGTGTTTTGTGTGAGTTGTGTCAATGTGGTTGTTTTTTGTTTGAGTTGTGTCAATGTGGTTGTGTTTTGAGTGCGTTGTGTCAATATGGTTATGTTTTGTATGAGTTGTGTCAAAGTGGTTGTGTTTTGTGTGAGTTGTGTAAATGTGGTTGTGTTTTGTATGAGTTTTTTCAATGTGGTTGTGTTTTTTGTGAGTTGTGTCAATGTGGTTTTGTTTTGTATAGGTTGTGTCAATGTGGTTTATTTTGTGTGAGTTGTGTCATTGTGGTTGTGTTTTGTATGAGTTGTGTCAATGTGGTTGTGTTTTATATGTGTTGTTTCGATGTGGTTGTGTTATGTATGAGTTGTGTCAATTTGGTTGTGTTTTGTATGAGTTGTGTCAATGTGGTTGTGTTTTGTGTAAGTTGTGTCAATATGGTTGTGTTTTGTATGAGTTGTTTCAATGTGGTTGTATTTTGTGTGAGTTGTGTCAATGTGGTTGTGTTTTGTGTGAGTTGTGTCAATGTGGTTGTGTTATGTATGAGTTGTGTCAATGTGGTTGTGTTTTGTATAGGTTGAGTCAATGTGGTTTATTTTTTTGTGAGTTGTGTCATTGTGGTTGTGTTTTGTATGAGTTGTGTCAATGTGGTTGTGTTTTATATGTGTTGTGTCAATTTGGTTGTGTTTTGTATGAGTTGTGTCAATGTGGTTGTGTTTTGTGTAAATTGTGTCAATGAGGTTTTGATTTGTATGAGTTGTGTCAATGTGGTTGTTTTTTGTGTGAGTTGTGTCAATGTGGTTGTGTTTTATATGTGTTGTGACAATGTGATTGTTTTTTGTATAAGTTGTGTCAATTTGGTTATGTTTTGTATGAGTTGTGTCAATTTGGTTGTGTTTTGTATGAGTTGTGTCAATGTGGATGTGTTTTGTATGAGTTGTGTCAATGTGGTTGTGTTTTGTATAGGTTGTGTCAATGTGGTTGTGTTTTGTATGAGTTGTGTCAATGTGGATGTGTTTTGTATGAGTTGTGTAAATGTGGTTGTGTTTTGAATGAGTTGTGTCAATGTGGTTGTGTTTTGTGTGAGTTGTGTCAATGTGGTTGTGTTTTGTATGAGATGTGTCAATGTGGTTGTGTTATGTATGAGTTGTGTCTATGTGGTTGTGTTTTATATGTGTTGTGTCAATGTGGTTTATTTTGTGTGCGTTGTGTCAATATGGTTATGTTTTGTATGAGTTGTGTCAAAGTGGTTGTGTTTTGTATGAGTTCTGTCTAAGTGGTTGTGTTTTGTATGAGTTGTGTTAATGTGGTTGTGTTTTGTGTGAGTTGTGTCAATGTTGTTGTATTTTGTATGAGTTGTGTCAATGTGGTTTATTTTGTGTGCGTTGTGTCAATATGGTTATGTTTTGTATGAGTTGTGTCAAAGTGGCTGTGTTTTGTGTGAGTTGTGTAAATGTGGTTGTGTTTTGTATGAGTTGTGTCAATGTGGTTGTGTTTAGTGTGAGTTGTGTCAATGTGGCTGTGTTTTGTATGAGTTGTGTCAATGTGGTTGTGTTATGTATGAGTTGTGTCAATGTGGTTGTGTTTTGTGTGAGTTGTGTCAATGTGGTTGTGTTTTTTATGAGTTGTTTTGAATGTGGTTTATTTTGTGTTCGTTGTATCAATATGGTTGTGTTTTGTATGAGTTGTGTCAAAGTGGTTGTGTTTTGTGTGAGTTGTGTCAAT
The DNA here is from genome assembly GCA_021962125.1 of Bulinus truncatus. Classification (NCBI taxonomy): domain Eukaryota; kingdom Metazoa; phylum Mollusca; class Gastropoda; family Planorbidae; genus Bulinus; species Bulinus truncatus. The sequence continues at coordinate 108,154 of JAGDYQ010000360.1, read as the reverse complement.
GTGGTTTATTTTGTAGCGTTGTGTCAATATGGTTATGTTTTGTATGAGTTGTGTCAAAGTGGTTGTGTTTTGTGTGATTTGTGTCAATGTGGTTGTTTTTTGTATGAGTTGTGTCAATGTGGTTGTGTTTTGTGTGAGTTGTGTCAATGTGGTTGTGTTTTGTATGAGTTGTGTCAATGTGGTTGTGTTTTGTGTGAGTTGTGTCAATGTGGCTGTGTTTTGTATGAGTTTTGTCAATGTGGTTTATTTTGTGTGCGTTGTGTCAATATGGTTATGTTTTGTATGAGTTGTGTCAAAGTGGTTGTGTTTTGTGTGAGGTTTGTCAATGTGGTTTATTTTGTGTGCGTTGTGTCAATATGGTTTTGTTTTGTATGAGTTGTGTCAATGTGGTTTATTTTGTGTGCGTTGTGTCAATATGGTTATGTTTTGTATGAGTTGTGTCAAAGTGGTTGTGTTTTGTGTGAGTTGTGTAAATGTGGTTGTGTTTTGTATGAGTTTTGTCAATGTGGTTGTGTTTTGTGTGAGTTGTGTCAATGTGGTTTTGTTTTGTATAGGTTGTGTCAATGTGGTTTATTTTGTGTGAGTTGTGTCATTGTGGTTGTGTTTTGTATGAGTTGTGTCAATGTGGTTGTGTTTTATATGTGTTGTGTTGATGTGGTTGTGTTATGTATGAGTTGTGTCAATTTGGTTGTGTTTTGTATGAGTTGTGTCAATGTTGTTGTGTTTTGTGTGAGTTGTGTCAATATGGTTGTGTTTTGTATGAGTTGTTTCAATGTGGTTGTATTTTGTGTGAGTTGTGTCAATGTGGTTGTGTTTTGTGTGAGTTGTGTCAATGTGGTTGTGTTTTGTGTGAGTTGTTTCAATGTGGTTGTTTTTTGTATGAGTTTTGTCAATGTGGTTTATTTTGTGTTCGTTGTGTCAATATGGTTATGTTTTGTATGAGTTGTGTCAAAGTGGTTGTGTTTTGTGTGAGGTTTGTCAATGTGGTTGATTTTGTGTGCGTTGTGTCAATGTGGTTTTTTTTTGTATGAGTTGTGTCAATGTGGTTTATTTTGTGTGCGTTGTGTCAATATGGTTTTGTTTTGTATGAGTTGTGTCAAAGTGGTTGTGTTTTGTATGAGTTGTGTCAATGTGGTTGTGTTTTGTGTGAGTTGTGTCAATGTGGTTGTGTTTTGTATGAGTTGTGTCAATGTGGTTGTGTTTTGTATGAGTTGTGTCAATGTGGTTTATTTTGTGTGCGTTGTGTCAATATGGTTATGTTTTGTATGAGTTGTGTCAAAGTGGTTGTGTTTTGTGTGAGTTGTGTAAATGTGGTTGTGTTTTGTATGAGTTTTTTCAATGTGGTTGTGTTTTGTGTGAGTTGTGTCAATGTGGTTTTGTTTTGTATAGGTTGTGTCAATGTGGTTTATTTTGTGTGAGTTGTGTCATTGTGGTTGTGTTTTGTATGAGTTGTGTCAATGTGGTTGTGTTTTATATGTGTTGTGTCGATGTGGTTGTGTTTTGTGCGAGTTGTGTCAATGTGGTTGTGTTTTTTATGAGTTGTTTTGAATGTGGTTTATTTTGTGTTCGTTGTGTCAATATGGTTATGTTTTGTATGAGTTGTGTCAAAGTGGTTGTGTTTTGTGTGAGTTGTGTCAATGTGGTTGTGTTTTGTATGAGTTGTGTCAATGTGGTTGTGTTTTATGTGAGTTGTGTCAATGTGGTTGTGTTTTGTATGAGTTGTGTAAATGTGGTTTATTTTGTGTGCGTTGTGTCAATATGGTTATGTTTTGTATGAGTTGTGTCAAAGTGGTTGTGTTTTGTGTGAGATGTGTCAATGTGGTTGTGTTTTGTGTGAGTTGTGTCAATGTGGTTGTGTATTGTATGAGTTGTGTCAATGTGGTTTATTTTGTGTGCATTGTGTCAATATGGTTATGTTTTGTATGAGTTGTGTCAAAGTGGTTGTGTTTTGTGTGAGTTGTGTCAATGTGGTTGTGTTTTGTATGAGTTGTGTCAATGTGGTTGTGTTTTGTGTGAATTGTGTCAATGTGGTTTGGTTTTGTATGAGTTGTGTCAATGTGGTTGTGTTTTGTATAGGTTGTGTCAATGTGGTTGTGTTTTGTGTGATTTGTTTCATTGTGGTTGTGTTTTGTGTGAGTTGTGTCAATGTGGTTGTGTTTTTGGGAGTTGTGTCAATGTGGTTGTGTTTTGTGTGAGTTGTGTCAATGTGGTTGTTTTTTTTGCATGGGTTGTGTCAATATGGTTTTTTATGTGTAAGTTGTGTCATTGTTATTTTGTTTTGTGTTAGTTGTGTCAATGTGGTTTATTTTGTGTGATTTTTGTCATTGTGATTGTGTTTTGTGTGAGTTGTGTCAATGTGGTTGTGTTATGTGTGAGTTGTGTCAATGTGGTTGTGTTTTGTATGAGTTGTGTCAATGTGGTTGTGTTTTGTATGAGTTGTGTCAATGTGGTTGTGTTTTGTATGAGTTGTGTCAATATGGTTGTGTTTTGTACGAGTTGTGTCAATGTGGTTGTGTTTTGTGTGAGTTGTGTCAATGTGGTTGTGTTTTGTCTGAGTTGTGCTAATTTGACAAAGCTTTGCTTTTGTTTTACGTGCTTGTGAATTATTTCAGTAATTTATTTGTGTATGCATTTCCAAATGTGTTTTGGAATGTGTTAGCGTATGTATTTATTTACGTGTCTATTTTATTGTTTATAAAAAAGGAATAGTGGAGACCAGTTAGGTTTCAATAACAGATAAAAGTTTTTTTTTTATAATGCAATGATGTTAATGAATCTTTCCCTTTCAGTTTATGTTAATTTATTGTTCACCTCCCTCCCTCTTCTCTCTCTCTCTCTCTCTCTCTCTTTCTCTCTCTCTCTCTCTCTCTCTCTCTCTCTCTCTCTCTCTCTCTCTCTCTCTTTCGTTATTTTTCTCTCTCTCTATTTCTCTCTTTTTTCTATCTCACACACACGCACTCCCCCTCACACACAATCTTTTTTCTCACTCCCAACTTCTTTAACAACGTGATGTTGAATTCGTGCTGTTGCTAGTTTTTTTAAATCAACATATTCCACACTAAGATTACCACTACTGGACTTCATGTCACGACTTGCTCTGGTGTTGATTTCATTTTAAAGGGAAACTAACCCTAATCAATCATTGCAAACAATAACTAGCCAAAATCACTTCAATTACTTGTTATCTCCAACATCTGGGTGAGGAAGCAGGGAGGGTAGAACAGAGGAAGGTGAGTTAAACATCACCAATGTCAGCACTTGCTAATATTTTGATGTCGATAGGTACAAAGAATATATCGCAATATTTTAAATTGTGATGCAATATTTCCATGAACATAAAAATAGTGTAAATTGCAAAAAGTATACTTATGTCAGTGCATATGCATGTATGTGTGTCTGTGTGTTTCTATTTCTTTATTTATTTACATTGCGTGTGTATCCGTTAGAACAAGACTATGCTATTTTATAGACATCGGAGCTGAGTTTCTGGTTCAGTTGAGCAATGTTTAAGTGTATACATCTTGTAATACACAGGGCCGTCATTATGGCAACCTATGGAACTACAACCTAGGACCCCTTCCCAGTTCATTTTTTAAAAATATACTACAGGGACTTGGCATATGTCTATATAATAATATTTTTCTAGGGAACTAAAATTTATAAGACAGACTCTGATGTTGTATTCTGAAGTTTGATATTATAGCTACACTATTGTCATTGAAACTTTGGTCCTTCTCAAAGGCTAGTGTGTGTGTGAGAAGGCCCCCTTAAAGCTGAGATAAAATCTCTTTGATCCTATAAGCCACTAATGGGACGGCTTTTTTGGTGGCCTTCTTTCATCCCCACCATAGCTGATAGTGCAATAGTCATGGAGGCACCACGGGAGATATATCGAGAACCTGAAAAATTTCCTTGTTCCTCACCGGAGATCGAACCGGCTACCTTCAGAATGTGTCAATGTGGCTGTGTCATGTATGAGTTTTGACAATGTGGTTGTGTTTTATATGAGTTGTGTCAATGTGGTTGTGTTTTATGTCCGTTGTGATTAAATAGTGTTGTTGTTGTTTCTTTTTGGTGTATGAGTTGTGCTAATTTAGTTGCGTAGACAGTCGAGCGCTTTACCGCACGACCATCCGTCTCCGCTAGTAAAGACATTCATTTACTGCCTTCTAAGAATATTTACAGTTTTCCATTCTGTAATTAAATATAAAAGTTTTTAAAAAGTTTTAATTCAAATGTATGGTAAATCAAACTATACTAGTATATTTACACCATAGGGTGATTTAAGGGAAACAGTATTTGGCGATTGTCTTGAGTATAAATTATGAGATATTCAGCAAAGCAATTGAACTATTGTCACTTCTCTTTCTGTACTTAATTAGGGGAATGACGTCAGCTGTACTCAGTATAAAAAGGTGTGTTAGTGGTTGAGTAAATTAGAGGGTAATTAAAAGTATGGACCAGGTCAGAAAAGACTAGAATAGATAGCGGGCTATTAGAGGTTGTTTGACTGTTGACACAGAATGATGGTTTTACAAAGTAGAGTATATTAACATTTGTGGAAGCAATATTGGTATGAATTGGACTAATATTTTTTTCTCTCATTGTTTAGATTATTGTTATTATTATTTATGTTTGTATATGTAATATTGAATCATGTGTCATGACTGGTGTCATTTTCTTCAATGTGAATAAATAAATGTCAACCTGGAGTGTCAGTAAAACATTCCATATCACAAATAAATATTGCATTTGAAATCACTATAGAAACAAGACAGCAATGTGTTGGAAACATTTTGAATGACGTCACATTTGGTTTCATTATTATTTAACTTTATGAGACTCCAACATTTTCTTTGCTCGCGGGCATCAATCGACCTTAAGATCGATATGTATTGATTAGGTGAGATTTATCTCTTTGAATTATTTCTTCTTAGTCGGAATGATATGTGACCAGGAATCGATTCCTTCTTCTCATATCAGGTCAATAATGTAGCCTTGGGCTATCGCATTGACGTTTTAATTTTACTCAGCGATTCTATTTTCTGAAGGTTATAGTTCAGTAAATCAGTTGGCATGTAGGTACAGAGTTCTGAGATTTCCGTTGGCAGAGAAATCGATATATCGGGCACCGGCTCTCTAGGATCGATACTTTTTAGTACCATGGCTATTCTCATTATAGATTTTACCTTAATTTTTTTTAAATTGACCATTATGAGCAATTATTACAATTTTGTTACTCGCACTCTTCTACTAAATGGCAGTAAATAATTCAGAAAAATGCAATCAAGACAGTTTAATAAAATACACTGTTCACAAATGGAAAAGTTCAAAGCGTTTATTCATAGCAGTTTTTCTTTCTTCATTCAGGTTTTCATTAAGTGCAGTCTATGCAATCAATGGAAATCCCCAGATCCCTACTTTCTTTTATTGTCAGATTTCCTTGGTTGTGACTATGTCTGTTTCTGTTGTTAGGTGACTATGTCTGTTTCCGTTGTTTGGTGACGTCATAACTGTGTTTGTCAAACAAAAAAATGTTTGTTATATTGATGAGTTTTTGTTTATTTTTTTGTTTTCTTTATACTCAAACTCGTAGTCCACGTTTATTGATTACTTTTCTGGTTAGTGGCACTACGTCACAACTCAAACAGAAGATTACAATAACAGAAATATAAAGAATAAACTGTTTATATAGATATTTCAGGTCTTGAAAAAAAAAGAGGTGTAAATAGGTATGTAGGCTTTTATGAATAGAAAGCGTCATTTGAAACACAATCGAATAACAACAAAGGCGTGAGAGTTTTTAACACAAAACCGATGACTATTTATGAAAAGCCTGCTGAAGATGGCTGAACTTCTGTGAGACACACGGTTGCAACACATACACAGCATACGAACGGGATTCCGTAAATAATCAAGGGAATTAGCGCCAAATTTATGTTAGTTATCTTTTAAATAACTGAATTATCTCCCTTGCATAACTGAGATGGAGACACTTTTATAACGCATACACCGCACAAGAACGGCAAGTAGCGATTCGCTAATTATATTATATATGTGGCTATAAATGGGATCGTATCGGTGTTTCACAAAGATGGTATCGTACAATATTTGAATAAATCGGAATCGATTTTTTTGGGCTAGTGAAACAATTTATAGTAATTTGCGAACATGGTATTTAATATTTTATCACAAATACCCAGAAACCGGCATTTAAAATACCGTTGTAGAGGGTTTTTTAAAATGTACCTTTATATGTGTGCTTTTATTTCTAGACATATATAAACTTAAAACTCTTTTCTCAATGTAATTAAAACATGTCATGTTTTGAAAGAATATTTTAAGTACTAGCTGTAAAGCCTTTGCGGAGTGATAGACTATTGCTCAGCTTTGATAAATATTTTCAAAATAATGATTTTTTTTTTTTTGAAGTTATGAACGAAATTTAAAAATCTAATTATAAGCTGTAGTTTCTTTCCCTTACAAAATACTAAAAGATAAATTATTTATATACAATAGTTTGTCTAAGAGATCTAATTAGTTGTTATTTCTTATTAAAATTAATAATTATAATAATAATGGTTACGGCCGTGACAAGAATCGAACCTGGATAGCCAGCACAAAAAAATATCGCTTAGCCATTCAGCCACAATTTTATTGTGTCAAATTGAAAATCGCTCGATTATATTTCACTATCACTTGACTTAGTCTTTGGCATATATAATCTTATTTTGTAATTTAAAATAAATCAAAGCCCTATTTATTTAAAAAATAAATATTATAATTGCAGAGAACTCAATTGTATATAAATTAGCAGAATTTCTTTTTTTATATTAAATCGACTTTTGAAAAGAACTTTATTTACGAAATTTGTGACGACGAACGCGCTCACTATTCTCATACGATGGAGAATTTTCGATGATTACTATTGTTTACGTTTGTCGATTTTAAAATGTCTTGTAATAAAAACAACAATAATTTGAATGAAATTATATTAAAGTTATTTTTTGATATTTGGGACTTTTAAGCTTCATAATAAAAACCACAGAAACTATTTAAAACTGTAGATTTTACAAAAAAAAAATATCGAATTGAGACCGGCATAAAGTGCCATGTTTAATATTTTAAACTGGAATACTGTTGTATTAACTCTGTACTTTCTATTTAATGCAGAACCCAAATCACTATTATTTTATCACATTACATTACGTGTATATTTAATAATTTAGCCGGTAGTTGAGATACAAGTATGAAATTCTAATACAAGAAAGGTAATTCAGATATACAAACATACAAACATTTAAAAGGCGTTAGCTCCCTTAATTTTCTTTTCAACTTTGTATGGTACACAATATCCAACAGAAAAAAAATGTTTAATACAATTACAGTTTAACTTAAGCATTAACAACTATTACATTGGACTATTTTAGTTACATTTCCTAAGTATCTTAAATTACACCAATAAAGAACGAAATGCAAGAAAGCCACATGGAAAAAATGTTGACGACGAAACCCATTCCACCCACCAATTTTCAGATTAACGTACAAATAACGAGTTCCCGTTTTCATTAATTGTTTTAGATAGATAAATAGTCAATCACACACACACACACACAAACACACACGCACAATCTCTCTCATACACGAAGACAACGATATTACACTGCAGAGTCATTTTTGTTCCTTATGTTAAATTTTGTGAAAGTGCGATATCAAGTCTGTATATAATTCTTCCAATACATTTGTAAGTACAATAATCTCTCATTTTATGCATTTTAACAGAAATATGGCATTAATTAAAATCCCATGTAAAAGTTAAATTGTTCTATGAAAAATGCAAAAAAATTCAAATTTCTCCGGAAAACGTGTTAAATTTGCCTGTTATACTATTTAAAAAAAAAAAAAAACTAGCAATCATAAATAAAGATTAGATTGCTTAGTAAATACCTTAGAAATCTTTTGTAAAATGTTTAACAGCTTATAACTATTGTAACTTAAAATAAATAAAAATTCAACACTTATATTGATCTACGAGCACCGAATTATATCAAGGGAAGTATCTTACGACTATTAGGATGTATTATAGAAAGAAAAAAAGTTGGAATGAATACAGTATAACATTTTTGTGTGTTTTATTAATACGGTATTTCTTAGTTTTTACTATGTGTTATTATGTGTGACAAACTTTGTTACGACCCACCGAAATGTTCACGTTTAGACGGAGTGTAATGTCGTTGTCTTCGTGTACGAGAGAGATTGTGTTTGTATGCAATATTATTTATTTTCACACCGCTCCCTTTCTGGTCTCACTACACAAATTAAAACAAATGGTTATATTTTCAACGAGTCTATTGATTGACGGATTTCCGAATGGTGTTGAACGTTTGACTGTTGATCTGAGCGTCTAGGTTTAGATCCTTGGTGAGAACTAAGACATTTTGTTAAGGTTAGCTTTGGTGTAAAGTCCTTCAGCTTTAAATGGGTATCTAAAATTATCTAGGATTTATGAGCGGTGTCGGTGTCGGCAGTTTTTGCCCGGTGTCGGTGTCGGCGTTTGTACTTTGTCCGGAGTCGGTGTCGGCAAAAAAAACTTGCCCCAAAAACGTGAGAGAAAAAAATACTTAAATAATCCAGAATAACGTCAAACAGTTCTTAGCCAATCTTTAATTTAAAGTGTTCTTCAAGTTCTTCTTTTCTTTTTAAATAAATACTTGGTTTATCAACAAAGTATTATTTTCCTAAGCGAGATTCTCTACATTACAACAACTTGTCAACATAAACAGTATTGTGACTGAAAGCAGGTAGGAAGACTACTGGCTATGTTCACTCTGTTATTCACTCAATCATTGTAAATCATGAGATATATTATTTTGCATCTGTCTATCAATATACATTTTGGAGACAGATTACACACAAACCTATACAAGTCTTTAAAAATCTCAACTAATGTCCTGTTTCAAATGTCCCTACAATCACAGTTAACTCACATTCTAAACAGCTAAATTACTCTCAGCCAGACTGAAACTTCACCAATCTACGTCACAATGGCACTACATAAAAGCACAGTCCGTAGCTAGCTATTGAGGCGCCAGCCCCCCCCCCCCCAACCCAACACCTTTTTGAAAGTTGTGCGATCTATTACAATACATATTATTTTTCACTAAATATTTCAGGTTTAATTCAAGTGTAAAATAATGATTCTTCCCTATATTAACTATTAAGTATGCATTGTCTTCATACGTCTCTCTTCTCTAAAAATAGCTGGAACAACCATCTTTTATCATTGTCTGTAGTCCTTGCCGTGATTTTATTTCAGCATTCTGCATTCTCTGAATGGCCAGATAAGATTTTTCAAGGTTCCACGACTTTTCGACTTGGGACAGTTCGACCCTGGACACTTTGACCCCACCATTTCGACTCCGCGACACTTCGACCCCGCGACGTTTCGACCCCTCGACACTTCGACACAGGGACCGTTTGACCCCGCGACACTTCGACCCCTGGACAGCTTGACCCCAGACTATTCGATCCTGTCACCTGATAAAAGAAGGTTTCTATTATTATTACTTTTTTCAAATATGTTATTAATTTTGTTCAACATGTGTATAATTGTTAAAAATAGCTAAATTATATTAATTTTGATTGCAATATGTGTTTTAATTGTTTAAATTATGGGTCATAATTGTTTAAAATATGTTTTTATGTAAGGTTTGAGTTCTGATGCTCTAAGCAAGTTCAAAAGCTTTCAAAGACCGATATAATATTATTACAAACACTTCTCATGCTTGCACATGAGTTTCATTGACCAGTGGTTTGTGTCTACTTTAGCCACTGGCACAAATGACATAAGTGACTAATATTCAATGTGGATGGGTTCAGTATAACGTTTACCTGCTGACTTATCCGCACATTATTATTATATCTGTATTATACCTGTCTGGGGGACGGGTGGTCGTGCGGTGTAGAGCGCTCGACTGCCGACCGGAGGATCCCGGGTTCGAATCTCAGTAAGAACCTTGGGATTTTTCAGGTCATGGTGATAGTCCCCAAGTCCAACCAGCTTTAAATGGGTACCTGACTTTAAGTTTAACCACACAACCCCTTCATATGCAGAGGTTATAGAAACAGATGAATTCTACACTTCATCTGCCCTGATGACCCTAACCTTAGGGTTAAGGGAACTTTACTTACTACTTACTATTATACCTGTCTAGCAACACTTAACACATTTCCATTTTCGTTTATCAAAGCTGGGTTATAATCAAAGAGGAGGGGGGGATTTGTTGAGTGTAAAAATAACGTCACATAATCACACAACTTGTGTCCATTGATATCACACAAACTAAAACACACCTTTTATACAATTAAAACAAAATGTAAAAAATTAAAACACACATTTTAAGTTAAAAAAAACAACAACAAATTTATTTATCAATTAAACACATGTTGAACAAAGATACTAAATATATTTTAAAAAAAGATATAATTATTGAAATATTATTTTTATCAATTAACGGGGTCGAATAGTTCGGGATCGAACTGTCGTGGGGTCGAACTGTCCGGGGTCGAAAAGTCCGACCATCAACTCTCAAGCAACATTGCTCTAGTGTTGTTGGATATGTCTGTACTTTGCAGTGACTTGCTGACTTAGGCAATCGTTGATAATATACATATAACATAAATGAGAAATTATTAAAAGTAGCGAATTGGCCACTTCAGATTTACTTTAAAAATAACATCCCGCATACTGTGGCATATCTTGAAGTAGATCATACACTTTTGTTACTTCAATGTATTCACTGCAGCTACTCTTGATGTCCATATCCAGTGTTTTTTGTGAACTTTTAAAGTTAAATGTACAACTGATAACTAACAGACCATGAGCAGATCAATGGAGCGTTTATAATACTTTATGTGAGCTAACATAAATGTAAATGTTATCAATGTAAATAAAAAAATGGGAGTATACTGCGTGTCGAATCAAAAAGTTTAACGGGACGTACATTGCCCATGTCTGGTTTAGAAGCTGAACATTGTGTTCAAGATTACTATTTTGGAGACCTGTCTCGCTCGGCGCCCTGTGCATAATTATTTAAATAAACATATTTAACTGCACAGTTCGGGAATTTTATTTATTTACTTTTGTAAATGAGACCAAAAATAAATTATTTAAAATTAGGCCCACACAATGCATGTTGCAATATAATTATACCTTCTTTAAGTTTTTTTTTCTATTCATCTATAAAACTATGTATATTCATGGTGGGGTCGGACAAACTTGCCGACAAACTTGCTTTTAAAGAGCAGCGTAGTAAGATAGGCAATTTTATTTTGCTCAAACAAAATAAAAGCAGCCAGTACCATAGAAGTGGTGTGTGTGTGTTTTAGTGAAGTGGTTCCCAACATTTTTCTCGCTGCGGACCGGTCGACGTTTGATAATTTTACAGCTGCCCGAGAGGGGTAGGCGTCGCACTATCCTGAGAGAAATACACTACAATAAATACATAGAAAATAATTTAATGTTTCTTGGCAGTCCCAGTGCCACTTGATTCACGGACCAGTAGCGGCCCAGGGATTGAGGACCTCTGTGTTAGTGGGTTCCTAGGAAGCCGGCCAGTTTGGTTATACTTTAGAGCGGCAACTTCCAGTTAATGAATAGGAAAGATAGGAAAACGCTGCAAATGTACCAGTATATCAAAACTGTGTTAAACTTTATAGTTGCATACTATGTGCACGAATATTATCAGTCGATTTTATTATACACTGTAGGATGTATAATGTCAATATTTCTTTTAAGTTGTAAACAACTGATTGAAAAAAGTTAATAATACCTGTATGGTTCTGAAAAAAAAATATGATCAATCGCGAAACTACATCAGTTTTACTCTTGTAGCATTCAAAATTCAAATGATAGAAGTAAATATATTCAGTCAATTTAAAATACAGCTTAAAACACTTTACGCTATAGGCTTAGAATTAGCTAGCAAAATTATTGTTCAATTCTCGAAATTAAAAATGGGATGTGGTTGTTGATATATAAGTTTTGCTAGTGCGCCAAAATGTGAGGTATATTTTTAGAACATTTTAAAAAAAAAGCTCTATTGTCCCCGTTTTGTCTGTCTTTCTGTCTGTCCGTCATCACCCTAGATCTCAACAACCATAAGTCCTAGACCCATGAAGTATATATCATTTTGTAGGTCTTGGCCTGCCATGTGTGCATCAAAAGTCCATTTCGCGATCTGACCTCTGAGGGCTGGACATCAGTGTTTTTACCATTTTTACTATATAAGCTATATTAATAATTATGTCATTTTCATGGCCCCATTCTACACCTTATACGTTCAATAACCCATTCATTTGGTGCGAAATACTGCAGCACGTAGTTTCACCAAGATTGACGTCACACGTGTTCTGCGCAGTAGAGTATTTTTTCTTCAGCCACAATAATTTTATTTTCGAATAATACTTAATAAACTCGTCAAATCATAATGAAATGGTAAGAATATTGCATTGCCATTGGGTTGTGAGCTATACTGAACGTATCAGAACTATATCTTTTCGGAAAGTGGTCTAAAATTGGTGCCGAATTCCGATACTGTGTACTATATTTAGCTCCAGTAATTTCCCTTGATTTAGACAAGATTGTGCCCTATTCGCCATACATATTTAATATTTATTTATTAAGAAACTCATCAAAAGTAATAGTAAGCTTGGGTTCTGAGTTTAATTGAAAGTAAATGACTACAATTTAGAGTGTTTCAATTATGAGTCCTATTTCAGTGACCACAAACCACTTGTAGTTAGATTTAAGAGAAAATAAATTCTTTTCAAATATAAAGAAACGTCTTTTTAATATATTTTTAGATATATGCATTACACAATTGAATTTATAAACATTTCCAAAATTTCCAAATATTTACTGAAAGCTAACATACGAACTGATACATAACACAAAAATGCGCTTACACGTCCTGTGTCCAGAATGGAACAGGCTTAATTGCTTGTTTTTTTTTTCACCAAGTACTGCATTCAATAAATGCTTATTGAAACATTATTCCTATTTTGATTAAAAGTATACAATGATTTTATAAGGAATCAAAAACAAAAGTAAGTATTTAGTAAACAAATATACTTCACTATAGCGCAATATATTTAACCAGAAAAATTATATATTGTTTATTGAAAGTATACATTTTAATACAAATTAAAAAATAAAATATCGATAGCAATATATATATATATATATATATATATATATATATATATATATACACAATTAAACGTGTATCTTTATATATAGTATGAGATATATACAGGGAAAATAAATACACAGTTATTTCCCCCCCCCCGCACCCCCAGTGTTGGTGTCGGTGGCTTTTAGAAAACCGAAAAAGATGAATTTCACACTCCATCTGTCCCGTAGTTCTATATTAGGTTAAGGCAATTTAACTTTATGCACACATTTATATACACACATATTCAAACAAAATCCGTATATCTAGCTGACTTCCAATTCCGAATCTAATCTACCTAATCACTCCCTGCTGACTACATCCGCTCACATTTAAATCACTGATAACCATTGTTTTCACTTCAACATACCGTTATATACTCTCACTCTTACCACAACATCTGTATTTGACGTCACTTGTCAGTAACACATGTTCACTAGGGTGTCCCAAAAATGCTCGAAAATTTTTTTTTTAAATCTTTGGTGTCTCACCCCCTGAAATGTGTCTCTTGGGTACAATGAGTGAATTGGTGAAGTTGTAGCTCATTTGAACAACATTTAGAGGTCCCCCCAAGAGCTTTTAAAATTCCAGTATAGGCCAACATAAAAATCCAGACGAATCATGGCTCAAATAATTTGCAGTTTTTGCATGCCATAGTTGAATAAAATTAAGTTTAAATATACTTATATTTATCTCATTGCTACCATTAACTAGAGTTGAAATTGTGTGATTCTTAATTAGAAAATATAATAAATGCTAGAAAACATATAAAATACCTAATGTGCAAAATTTAAGCAATGTGCATATTTTTTGAAGATTTAATTTTTTTAAACTAAGCATGCTTAATTGTCAGGCATCATATCACCAAAAGTTGCTGCAGTGCTGGACAGAACGAACACCAGCATTAGAAAATCAACAATGATACTTGCATCCGCATTCAACGAAGCTGGTGTTCCGACCTCTGACACAGTATTTTCCAAGAGCACAATGCATCGTCATCGCAAGCTTTGTCGTCAACAAGCTGCAGCATGTATAAAAGAAGACTATATTCCCTCAAAATCAATTGTACATTGGGATGGTAAGCTATTGCCCGATGTTACCGGACATGTTACCATCAACGGCGTTCGATTACCTGTCCTGCTCTCGTCACTTGTCGATGGCACTACAAAGCTTCTTGGTGTTCCCAAGTTAGCATCCGGGTCAGGATGGGTAGCTGCTGATGCATTATATGAACATATCAAATCATGGAAGTGCGAATCTATGGTCATCGGCATGTGCTTCGACACTACGGCTTCCAATACTGGAAGACTCAATGGAGCTTGCACTCTGTTAGAAGTAGCCCTGGGACGTAATCTATTATGGATGGCATGCCGTCATCACATGTTGGAAGTACTCCTTTCCGATGCATTCAATGTTTGTCTTGGACCATCCACTGGACCAGAGATTTTGTTTTTTAAGAGGTTTCGAGAAAAATGGCCAGAAATAAACCACACACCCGAAGCCAGATCCGCCCCTTTGATAATCGTGTCTGATTCGATTAAAGAATTTATTAAATGTCAACTTGAGGTCAGTCATTCATGTGATGATTATTTGGAATTTCTTCTGCTTGCTGCACAAATGGTTGGGTTGGAGGTAGATGTCAGCATTCGCAGACCTGGTGCCCTACATAGAGCAAGGTGGATGGCGAAAGCAATCTATGCATTGAAAATTGATCTATTATTTGCAGGCAATGAAACCATCTTTCAGTTAACAGCTCGAGAATTACAAAGTAATCAGCGCTTTAATCGGTTTACCATATGTGTTTATCTTCAATCATGGTTTTCATGCAGGCTCACCGCAGATGAACCTGTGAATGATATCTTGTTGATAAAGCGTTTATACGAATATGATGATGCTGTTCTTCGATCTACTGGGTTGAAAATGATGGTGCGTCACTCGTGGTACTTGAGTCCGGAACTGTCGACGCTTGCGTTATTTTAAACCCTTTTGTCGGACAAAGAAAAAACTGGCCTTGTTCGGACAACGCAATCAGAACGTGGACCGCATCTTATAAAAACACTATCAAAAAGTGTTGTTGATTTGCATGCTTCTACCACATTTTTTTAAACATCCAACATTGATGTCAGTTTTCGAGATGTTCCTGTTGAAGCCTGGTCAGATACACCATCTTTTAAAGTTGCAGCAGATTTTGTAAAGAATCCGGCTTGTATCAATGACTCTGCAGAGCGAAGTGTAGCATTGATACAAAATTTCAATGACAGTATCACCAAGAATGAAGAACAAAGACAATTTTTGCTCCAAGTGGTTGAAAAACATCGGAAAAATTTTGCAGAGTTTAATCGTGAACAGCTGGCTAAAATTTAAATGTGATAAACTTTTTAAAAATTTTTGTCTACCCTACAGTACAAAGTACAAAATAAATAGCAGGAATGCTTATTTGCATTGCTTATTATTATTATTTCAAATTTAAAAATATAAACCATTCAAGATTTATATATTTTGTTTCATTTAATATTATAAACAATACTAAGCATCAATTTGTTACTTAACATATCAGTTTCGCATATAAGGCAACATTAATGCTGTATTAGATTTGACCGCAAATGATTTTACACCAAAATCTGGAACTTTAAACCTCTTGGGGGACCTCTAAACATTGTCCAAATGAGCTGAAATTTTGCAGGTTAACTACTGTTACCATACAGACATATTCAGTGGGGTGAGACATCAACATTTCAAAACTTCATTTTTTTGGGACACCCTAATGTTCAGTGTTGCGAGGTTCTTTTTATAAACTTTTAGTAGATGTTACAACATCATTAAACAACATTAATATACGAAGTCGACCCCAGTTGAAAGTAACAATACTAATATTTAGTTCTTTAATATAAATGTATTATCATGAACTGACATATAATGGTGAACTCAGGAGGAATACAATAAGTACTGTCTAGATAAAACTACAACGTGCATCCGCATACTACAATGCCAAAGCTAGACTAAATTTTCAACTGCTAAATAAAACACATGCACCCCACTGTCGGTTGTAATCATGGATATCTAGATATAACACCAGGATGCACAACCAAACAAAATTTCATTCTAGCTGTGTACGGTTTAGGCTGACGCAAGGATTAACGCCCAACAGACGGCATACAATAAAATGTGACTTTTTATTTCAAGTATAATATTTTTATTTAAAAAAATGCTTTCTAAATACTTTTAACTAAAAAATAATTGTCAATTTTTATTTTAACTATAATTAAATAAAACAACGCTATCAGGTGAACGGCACCGAACGCAATTTTGATTTGTTTACGTTTTGTCAGTCACTTCGACTACACTAAAATGGACTCAGATTCTGATTATTTAGAGGAAAATAAACTTGATTCAAGTGACAAAGATGAAACTTGGGAGCTCATTACTTCTTCAGATGACTTTGAAGCTGAAAATATTAGTTTTAATTCAAGTTTTCAACACATCCAAACTCACATGTGTAAGTATTGAACCAACATGCTTTGACTTTGTCTTTATGATCTCAAAGCTGTTTATTTATTTTTCATTTATTTATTCTTTAGAACTTAAAATGTGGGAATAGTTATAAAATAAGAGAAAAGTATAAAGATATATATTTTATTATATATATATTATTTGTTTAGTTCTCTGCCGCTAGCATTACTGTTTTTTTTGTGTTATTGCCAATCAGCAGATTTTCGTAAGGCACTTGTTACTCGACGAAACGTTTGGTCGACTAATAGCATATGTACGGTCGACCAAACGTTTATTTTTTTTCTGTTTCCGGGGATTTTCGCGCAAATTGATATCTATCTCTATCCCTAACCCTATCCCTAACCCTAATCCTGAAAAAAAAATTCTGAAAAAAAAAAATGTATATACGTCATGTTCCTTATACCCTAATATAATTTATATATGTCAGTTCCTTATACCCTAATATAATGGTCACGTTTGGTCTTCTAACAAGTGCGTTTTCGTAAACACAACACAAAAAAAAATGAAGTTTACATAATATTCACATATCTGTATTGATGATATACTTGCATAATAATATCACTTTGAAACATATTTTGTTAAAAAGCCCTTTCAATTTGCTTCATTTTCATATATATTATATAATAACATAACTTTTAAAAAAAAAGCTGTAGAGAAATATTAGTCGATAAAAATTTTAAAGACATTGACTAATTAAGATTGAAAAAGTTGGAAGTTTTTTTGATTGATGTCAACAGAGGAGGGCTATTGAAGCCATCTGAGTACACCTTCTCTACTTGCCTACTAAATTGGAAAGTATTCAATTCATTGAAAAGATCAGCAAGTAGTCTGAAACTATTTCTCGGACAAACAAATAAAAAAAAATGTTTGTTAAAATTGTTGATAGAGTAACAATTGATGAGTCATTGCTGATTGAAGAAAAAAATTTTTTATTTCAATCATAATTTAAAAGAACTTATTTATGTTAAATTTTTAAATTGTTCGTCTAAAAATTATGTTAAGCAATTGAATGAGACGGTTCATGAAAAACCAATGAAAAAACGAAAAATAATTAAATTGACAAAATAAAGATTTTAAATTAAAAAATGTGTTATTAAAAGTTTTCAAACTTTTATTGCGTTTGTGTTTATTTCATAAAAACAAAAGTACCAAATATACAAAACTGTCATTAAACATGAAGACTAACGCTAAACGATTGTGTGTCAGTTAAAACTGCTATTAAACATGAAGACTAACGCTAAACACTTGATTGTGTGTCAGCCTAAAACGTATTCTTTAAAATATTGGTTGTCCTTCCTGATGCTATATCAAGATCCATGGTTGTAATATACATCACTTTGTTAGAAATGACGTAAACACGTAGAACTCAGAATAAAATTCAACGCGGTGGAGGAATGACGTCATACAGGCTAGGAATGACGTCATTCAGGCTATGTGTGAACCTACCAAACTGCGTCATCTAACTATGACTATACTATTTCTCCAAAACCAGCAATAACATTTTATATCAAAACTAAATGAAATATCATATCATATGCAGTAGGGATTATCGTTTTTGAAATACTGTTTGTGAGAAACCGGTATTAGGACAAGTCTCAATGTATTCTACAACTGATTTTTTGGGCATTAAAACCGCTTTTAGCCTATAACGTAACAATGAGCAAAAATGTTGATACAATTTACTAAACTACAGAGACATCCGAGTAATTGTGCGACATTTAAGTGAATTCCCTCATTAGTCTTAACCTCAACTATTGTCATTGTTTAAAAGTCCATATTAAGCGATAAATGAGATACAAAAAATGACCATTGCGCTGAAACGCAAAAATGTTTTTACTTTATTGATGTCTTATTTATTCCAAGTTTCAATAGTGGATACCTGAGAGTATTTGAGGGGCTCGTCAGTAAACAATGGTAAGCACTAAATGTTTAATATTCAGATTTTACATAATATAAGATTATGATAAAAATTCTAATTCTTGCAGAATGTAGTCTTGAGAAATCATAATTTGTATTAAATTTTTTATTACCTCATTATTTTTTTTATTAAAAATGTCCCATGTAAAATATTAGGATCTATAGAACTATTCAATCCATTTTACTTGTTAACAACGGATTTTGAAAATTTTAGTTTTTTTTTGTTGTTTTGTTGTTTTTTTTTTTTGGTAAAAGCAAACTAACTTTGATCTTTTTTTTTTTGTTTGCTATAAACAAAGCGTGAGACACCTTCAAGAAGAATTTTCAAAAAATCCATCTTTTAATCATTTATTTCAATTTGGTAAAAAAAGGATTTGCTAGAATCATTTTAAAAACCGCTTAAGTTTCTTTAAAAAATGGAATCCACTGAGAATATTTTGTTTAAAAATGTTTCACTGTACTCTCGTTTATATTTTTTGACATTTGTGCAACACTGAAGAGCAGTTTTTCTTAAGATTCTGATTATTATTTTAGCATAGAACGTTGCTATAAATAAGTGTACTCTAGATTGTAAAAAAAACATTATGTAAAGTAACATTTATTGAATACATTTGTGTTAGTAATTGTTATTAAAAACATACACACTCAATAAATAACGACACGTTACGTAAAATATAGACACAAGCTATATAGAAATGTGTCATCGGATCCAAGTCCAATGTTAAAAATCACAGTTAGTCAATTGACATCAGGACGGAATATGAAGAAACGTTTAATAACATAATAATTGTGTTTATTGTATTTAGATTGGTATTTGTGTTTTAAAAGATTTAAGAGAGGGGTGGAGAGAGAGATAGATAGATAGAGAGAGAGAGATTGAGTTGCATAATATTATCAATCTTTAAGCAGCGCGAAAGTGAAAGAAACATTTTTTTAAAAATTCAAATATATTAATGACTTTTCTAATTCTAGACATGAATTCAATTAACTTTACAAATGTACTGTTGATATTTTATGTATTGGTTTTTTTTTAAATATATAAATAACGTATATGATTTCAGAAAGCTCAATAGATTTATTATATGTTGTGTTTAGAAAGACAAATATTTCCAACAAGTCCAATGACTCTGAAAATGTTTCCTTCAGTTATCAGTCTACTGTCTAGTTTCTTGATTCTAATAAGTATATATTCTTTATTTTTAAATGAATTACCGGTATCGAAAATAAAACTGCTTAAAAATGATAGCATATTAAAAATATATAAAACTACAAACACAAACTTTACAATAACAAGTTGAGTTTTATATCTCTTGTTATATGAAACTGGCTAGAAGAATTGATGCTGTAACTATTAGGACCGAACCAACAATCTGCATGACATCACCTAGTTTGAGGTGGGCCTGGTTTTTAGAGGTGTACGCCAGCCAGAATGTGAAACTCCCGTAACTGATGTTAAGTAGCAAGATCCTTTAGAAAAATTATACCTTTAAAAAATTAAGTTTCCTGATTATTGGTTATGGCAATATAAAGTGTCAATTGATGCTCATACTGATGGACGCAATACTAGTTAGAATATTCAAAAGAAGGGTAATATTCTAAGGACTGCCTACTATATATATATATATATATATATATATATATATATATATATATATATGTTTAATACTTACTGTTACTTGTACATTCATCTCCTACGGCTCTGTAAACATCAGAACAAACACACCTGTCGTTTTTGTCACCAGTACCTTTGTAACCTGTCTTAGCCGCTATACAACATTATCTCCAGCGCATTCCAAACCAGGATCTGGGTAATGAGAAGTACATTGAAAACATTAAGTCAACGTGTGATTCAAAATCAAACTATGTCAATTGTAAACTCAATCGTATTTTAATCTGAACGGCTTATGTTAAAGTCATTCCTTTAGGTTCCTCCACGGCAAGTAACCGCATCTGTGTTAGATATACAGACAGTTGCGTCGGAACAGTATATCATTTAACCTTATCTGATATAAATACCGATTTACTTTCGATTCGAAAAAATTCAGAGTTCTAGAACTTGATGACTTCAGTGGAAAATTGAGAACATTGTAAAAACTGGAACATTTGATTTCATAACATAAGTCATAAAATTGAAAAAACATTGCTAAAATTATTTGATTTCGATATCCAGTCTAAAACAATAACAGTTGTTATATATGAATATCTAAGTATAGTGAACTTGTAATATATATATATACTAGCTGTACCCTGCAAAACCTTTGCATAGAGTTATATCCCCTTATGCTTGATCGGTAGGTAGGCTAGGTTATTTTTTGGTTTCGGGCAGATCCGAATTTTTTCATGGTTGTATTTTAAACTGGAAAACTGTTGTATTAATTCTTTACTTTCGATTTTACGCACACTGGAAATGAGTATTATTATATACTAGCTGTACCCTGCAAAGCCTTTGCAGGAAGATAGACTTGTAAAGCCATTGCCGAACCTAGGATTTGGGGGACCTGCATTTTGACATTCGATACCATGACATGAGATTATGTACTTAATATTTAATGTAAAAAATAATTTTGGGGGCTCCCCTCAAGCTGGAGCCCGGTGGGACTTTCGATTTTGGAGTCCCCCCCCCCCAGTTACGCCTCTGTGTTAAATTTTTTTTAAGTTATGAAATAATTTAAAATCTAATTAGTTGTTGATTCTTTTTCTTAAAACATCCTAAAAGATAAATTATTTAAATTTTAAAAGATGTCAAAGAGATCTAATTAGTTACTTTTCATTAAAACAACTAAAAGGATATATTCTGGAAAAAAAACAATAAAAATAAATGTCTCTGGGAGAAATCGAACCCGGAGAGTCTGCAAAAAAAAAGTGATGCAGGTCAAGTCGCATAACCATTCAACCACCGCGCAGTATTAATGTACTATTAGAAAAATATTGCTTGGTTATGTTTTCATTGCCTTTTGACCTAGTTTTTTTTAGGTCTATATTGTTATTTTGTAAGTAAGAAACTCAAAGCCATATTTATTTAAAATCATAAATATTTTAAAAGCTGAGAACTTAATTAGTATAGAAATTTGCAGAATTTCTTTTTTTAAATATTATATCGACTTTTAAAAAGAACTTTATTTACGAAATTAGATACGAAAACACGGTCAATGGTCTTATCGTCTCCGACGTCGGAGATTTTCGATTATTACTATTGTTTACGTATGTCGATGTAAAAATTCTCTGTTGTAATAAAAACAACAATGATTTGAATGATGTTATATGCTAATTATTAATTTTTAATATTGGGGACTTTTACATTTCATAATTAAAAGTACAGAAACTGTTGAAAACTGTAGATAATATCAAAAAGAAAAAATGAATCGAGACACAGGGGATGACGCCATTTTGAATTCTTGTTTTCCGCTTTCGATTTAACGCACACTGGAAATGAATATTATTATATATGATATATATATATATATATATATATATATATATATATATATATATAACATAAAATGTAATATATATATATATATATATAAGTATATATATAATGTAATAATGTATTATATATGCATGTTTATTTATTATATTTTTTACTTTAATATTGCATTATAAATATACATTTTTGCGATATTTTCTTGCGATTACAAACGAAAATTCAATTATTTTTGTTGCTTTTATCAATCGGTACAGTGTAATTTATATACTTACTTAAAGTTTATTATAAAACTAGATATTAATCCCGGCGTTGCCCGGGAAATCTAGGTGTAATGTTAAACCCCTTCTTTATCAATTTAATTAATCTAATTAGATGCTGATTTATGCCAACTTCCTAATGTGTAGAAATGACCTACATTTCATACGTCAAAAGAAGTGGCTGCCATAATCAACAAACCATCATCAAAAAGTAATCCATCCAGGGAACAATAACCTCCAGTACACAATTTCAACAAACTATAATAACTGAGCATGATTATCAAATGCGCAGCCGATTTACGTAAAATCAAGTGCAGAATTTTTTTTTTTTTATTTGACGCCACAGAGGATTTTTATTTATAGCGTTTTGCCTATTTATAGTTAAAATCAAAACAAAGCATTAAAAAAATACACTGAAAAGTAAAAAATAACTACTTTACTATGTCATTTTGCAGCGCGAAGGCACGATGATGTCATAAAGGATTTTTTATTTATTTATAGCGACGGCACTCGAATTCTGCAAAAAAAATTGTACCATCGGGACGTCATAGGTCATAGGTTATTTACGAATGCGCTCGCTAGTGACCTAGTCTGATTAAAATGCTATATGTTGTAGTAAAAACTAAAATAATTTGAATGATATTATATATTATTATTATTTTTATTGAATATTTAGGACTTTTAAATTTCACAATAAAAAAACCACAGAAACTTTTTAAAACTGTAGATTTTTTAAAAAATGAACAATCGAATCGACGACGCCATTTTGAATTATGTTTTCGTGACCTCGCTGGTCACGTGATTACTTTATCAAATACTATTGTTTTATTTATTTCTGGAGGTCGTTTATTTATAGAACGGATTCCCCACACACCGCCCGCCGCCGCGTCCCGGACAAGCTTAGCTGCTTTATAAGTTAGAAACGCTAAAGTGGTAACTTTTTGAATCGGCTCTGTTGGTTTGTGTTGTTGTTTTCACATTGCTATTTTTCCTTTATATGAGTGCATGAAATTGTTTTGACCGAGATATGATTGAAGTGTTTTCACTGACTGCAGTAGTGCTATCTTACTTATGTTAGTGATTAGACTTTGATATGTTTTTGTTCATACGCAGCAACAAATAATTTTCTTTTACAACAATCAAGTAATTTAAGTATTGCATTAGTAAGGTAAACACATTGCATTATTAAAATAAGTACATTTATTCGCAAACTTACTTGATAGGTCTATACGCGGGTACAGTCGCGAAAAGTCTTAGAACCGATACATTAGTGGAACAGAAACAACAAACAGAAAATGGACGGGGTTGATGGAGGAGGGGAGTTTTCATGTATTATTACAGTCTATACAATGGGGGTTGGGGGGGGGGAATCTCAGAACCTGGTAGAGGTCAATTTGATCATTTCAGTTCAGTCGGGAGAAAAAATATCACTTATTGACCATATTGATGGTGTGAGACTGGCTTTGATCAGATTGATAGGCAGCGTACAGGGGGGAGGGGAAAGCATCTGTCGCGACGCATTTTGTGTGGCTAGGTGTGGGGGGATTAATAACGGAGTCTTTAAATTATAACTTAACGCTGTAGTGTTGACACAGTTAGTGAGCACATGTTCAGGAGAGGGGGGGTATGAAGTTGAGACGTATTGAAATTATTCCACTTATCTAAACTGAGCAGTCTGCTGCGTGTGGAGTTGGTTTCACTGGGATTAGGGTTAGGTTAGGGTAAGGGTATATCTCTAGTTAAATATGATCGTAACAGTGTTTCAAAGATGGTAATTAACATCATAGTATAACAAATTTGGATAATTTTGTTTGGGTTAGTGAAACTATTTGTTATAATGTGCGAAGATGCATTTAAAAATGTATGAGAAATACCCATGAACTTATATTAAGCTCACCACAAACATAACAATCAAGGCTGGGGAGCCGGTGTCGATGTCTGTGTCGGTGGTGTCAGCAGTTTTTGCCGGTGTCGGTGTCGGCATTTGTACTTTGCCCGGAGTCGGTGTCGGCATTTGCACTTTGTCCGGAGTCGGTGTCGGTGTCGGGATTTATAATTCTTCCAGAGTCGGTTCGGTGTCGGCGCAAAAAACGTGCCCCAAAAAATACTAGAAGTTTAATTAAATAATCCAGAAAATGTCATATAATTCTTAGCCAATCTTTAATTTACAGTGTTTTCAAGTTATTCTTTTCTTTTAAAATAAATACTTGATAAATATGTTTATCAACAAATGTAATATCTTCCAAAGCAAGATTCTCTACAGTACAACGACAGAATTGTGACTGAAAGCAGATAGAAAAGCTACTGGCTATGTTACTCTGTTATTCACTAAATCATTGTAAATCATAAGAAATGTTTAGTTTGCATCTCTCTATCAATATCCATGGTGGAGAAAGATTACACACAAACCTATTCAAGTCTTTAATGACCTAAAAGAAGGATCTTTTTCAAATGTTCCTACAATCAAAGTTAACTCACAACTAACACTCTCCACAGCTTAATTTCTCTCTTCCAGAATGAAACATTACCAATCTACGTCACAATGGCAATACATGAAAGCTCATCCGTAGCTAGCTATTGAGGCGCCATGTGGGAGTTTTTTGCCTCCCCCCCCCCCCACCCACCGTTCTGAAAAGTGTGCAACCTATTAAAATACATAACATTTTCAATACATATTTCAGGTTTAATTCGGGTGTAAAATAAGGATTCCTTCCTCTAGTAACTGTTAATTATGTAGTGTCTTCATACATCTCTCTCTTCTCTAAAAATAGATCTGGAACAACCATCTTTTATCATTGTCTGTAGCCCTTGCCGTGATTTTTTTTCAGCTTTCTGCATTTTTTGAAAGGCCACTTATAAACTCCAAAGCATCATTGCTCTTGTGTTGTTGGGTATGTCTGTACTTTGTAGTGACTTGCTGACAGGCAATAGTTGATAATAATCTTGACCAATATTTGAGCATAAGTCTTCACATACATGAGGACTTATTAAAAGTAGCAAATTGGCCGCTTCAGGTTTACTATAAAAATAACATCCCACATACTGTGGCATATCTTGAAGTAGTCCATACACTTTTGTTACTTCAATGTATTCACTGCAGCTACTCTTGATGTCCATATCTAGTGTTTTTCGTGACCTTTCAATGTTACATGTTCAACTGATAACTTTTTTTTTTCATCGTAATAGACAAGCTGCAAAATCGCAGATCCGGGATGAAAATTTATAACTACTGAACAACCACAATAGGTTCTTAAATTTGATTAAAGGGCTGGACCAAGAGCAGATCACTGGAGTGTTTATAATACTTTATGTGAGCTAACATAAATGTAAATGTTATCAATGTAAATGAAAAAATGGGAGTGTACTGCGTGTCAAAATATATGGGCCAGTAAATGACAATAACGAGTGGAGAAGTAGAATCAATTAAGAGCTGTACAATCTGTACAAAGAACCAAATATAACAGCTGAAATATAAATGAACAGATTGAGGTGGGTAGGGCAATTAGAAAGAATGGAAAACAACAGAGGTCCAAATCAATATATAAGGCAACACCCAATGAGAAAAGGCCTAAATGTAGACCAAGAAGCAGATGGTTGGAGGAAGTGGAGAAAGACCTTAAAGCCATAGGAGTGAGAGAGTGGAGAAAGAAGATCATGGATCGGGAACAGTGGAGAAGAGTCGTATGGCAGGCTAGAGCCCGAAATGGGCTGTAGGGCCAAATGACGAAGAATAAATATACAATTAGACGAGCACCTTTATATAGAGTATTAGATACATACCGATATATTTGGCGTTTTGTAAAGTTTTATAAATAATATTGCCTTTAGTAAAGGTTTTATGTTATATTGTTTTTAATTATTTTAAGAATAATTTTAAATTTAAAAACACACGTTCTTAAAAAAAAAATTACTGACAATTATTTATTAAATGACAAATTTGTTACGGTACATTTTGCGCTAAATGTATTATTGTGAGACAGATTCTCTCAAGATTTTCTCTAAGTACTAGCTGTACCCTTCACAACCTTTGCATAGAGTTATATTTCCTTAGGTTTGATCTGTAAGCTAGGCTATTTTTGGTGTGAGACAGATCAGATTTTTTCATGATTTTATTACTTTTTAAAGATGAAATATGTTGTAAAACAAGCAATTAAACCTGTTCCATTCTGGACACAGGACGTGTTAGCGCATTTTCTTGTTATGTATCAGTATATATGTTAGCTTTCAGTAAATATTTGTAAATTTTGGAAATCTTTATAAATTCAATTGTGTAATGCATAGATCTGTTAAAAAAATATTATAAAGACGTTTCTTTATATTTGAAAAAAATTATTTTCTCTTAAATCTAACTACAAGTGGTTTGTGGTTACTGAAATAGGACTCATAATTGAAAACATTCGAAATTATAGTCATTTAATCGTCCGAAAACTCCGTCAATTGTTGCATAGCTCTGATACTTTCAATTAAACTCAGAACACAAGCTTACTATTTCATTTGATGAGTTTCTTAATAAATCTTGGTGAATCTACGTGCTGCAGTATTTCGCACCAAATGAATGGGTTATTGAACGTACAAGGTGTATATATAATATATAAGCCCCTTAGGAGCCCTGAAGCCCGGCCCTCAGAGGTCCTATTGCGAAATGAACTTTTGATGTACGCATGGCAGGCCAAGACCTACAAAATGATATATACATCATGGGTCTAGGACTTATAGTTGCTGAGATATAGGCACTCTTTTATTAATATAGCTTATGTTGTAAAAAAAAACGGTACTAAGCCCCCTTTTACGGCCCTCAGAGGTCAGATCGCGAAATGGAAAAAAAGTCATTTCTTGGCAGGCCAAGACCTACAAAATGATATATACATCATGGGTCTAGGACTTATGGTTGTTGAGATCTAGGGTGATGACAGACAGACATTATAAAATTATGTATCTTGTTTTTATTTCTAACATATGAGCAAAGTCAGATATTATCGTAAAAAGGTCAAATTTTAATATTTTTTTTTTCTTTATACAGATTTTATCATGGCTAAAAGTCAGTAAAAGTATAGCAATAAAGTGTCGACTAAAGTGTGGGTTTATTGAGTTCCCATTGAATAAAACATGAAATGCGAATGATTTAATAAAGGTTTTGTCAAAACAAGCAGTGAAATCTTTTAGGCTGACATGACTAACTGGATATTGTTCACCCACCTATAACAACTGCGACTTGTCTTATTTTCAATCTCTTCAAGAAAGATTTGTGAAGAAGTTGTCGTTGTGCAGATTATTTACTCAAGATTTCTGGTCTGCTTGTTTCTCAGGCTTGTTCATGGGAATGGGATTCCCGCGAGAACCCTATGGGAAACGTCCCATGGGATGAGACGGGGTGATACATAACTTATTTGTATTTTCCATGTTCCATGGGACACGGCATGGGACAGAGTAGCCGCGTCATAGCGACTTGATGTGCACCTGAGCTTTCCCAAATTTGTAAATTTTTAAAGCTTTTAATCCTTCTTTTTCATTTATATATGTATTGCGTAACCTGTTCTTTATCTTGTGGTGGGACATCGGATAGCAGATAATAAATAAAAAAATATCCTATAAGATGGTTCATTTACATTTTGATGCGTCACGCCCAAAGATGTGGTATAAACAACTAGATTAACTAGATGGAGCGCAAGCTGTTAACACCAACAGTACGGCCTGATTTTAAGAGATGGGCGGAGATTACATATAAATGTGCCATGCGTAGCTGAAGCAATACACATTTATGCATAATCTGTAGCGGAGGCACAACCGTTACGCCAGTAATCAGACTGTCAGCCATTGTTGTAGTTGATGATTGGTGTCGTTGGCGATTTCATGGGATTTCATGGGAATCCCATGGGACGGGACAGACATAAATTACCATGGGATGGGATAGGATGGGTCAGAAAAAATTGTCCAATGGACAAGCCTATTGTTTCTTGTTATATTTCTGACCCGTTTGATTCTCACCATTATTTTCTCGTCTGCTTGACTCTTACCATATTTCGTTGGACATTGCCGTGTGAGGAAATCTAAATATTATCGTGATTCGTGTGTGTCACTGTAAAGATGAGATAAAATTTGTTCAATCCTATAAACCATTATAAACCGATAGAGTTATGGCCATGGAGGCTTCACGGGATTTATAGCAAGCACTTCAACCATGACCTAAAATATTCATTGGTCCTTACCGGAGATTGAACCAGGGAGCCTTTAGTCGACAATCGAGCGCATTACCACACGACTATTCGTCCTTGTGAAGAATTGACAGCCTATATTATTTATTCGAATGTTAATTATTCTACTCCTAATTTATGTGTAACATAATTATAAATGTCCATTATTCAAAGTATACTTAATACATCTTTCATAAAAGGAATCAACTATGCCTTATGAATCAACTAATTTGATTGATATAGTTCACTTAATTCTGTGTTTTGCTATATATTCATGATTTTAACTAGTAATGGGACGATTTCTAAATGTTTAGGGATTAACTCCCTTGGTAAAAAAAAAAGCTCAACCAGACTAACACACACTGGCTGTTAAAAATTCTATTTTCTATTGACGTCTTTGTGCTATAAATAAGAATGACTGTTGGGATAAATCTATACATTTTGGAAAGATAAATGCAAAGTGAAATTTACAGATGGATGCGTCAGGCGCACACAGGGAACTTATGAGAAAACATTTCTTTTTCTTTTTTCAGAGTTTCACTCTCCGGGGTCAACTATTTTTTTTTTTAAACTGAAAGACATGAAATCTATTAAACGACTCAACCTTTTTCTATTATGCACTTTGATACATTATACTGTGTCATAAATTTTTTCAATACAGTATTGCATTCTTCTGTTATTCAAAATGATATCTATGTTATTATATAATAAAATTAAAATGAAAGTTTACATTTTGGATTTCATTGTATTGTAATAAAATGTAAAACTGTTTGACAGTATTTTGTTAGTGAAATATCTGTACGATATATTTTATAATAACACAATGTAACCTAAATAACAATAAATAAAGTTCGTCCTTGCTGTGCGTGTTGCAAATCGCAAAACATGCAGGCACTCAATTTTATAAATGACTCATGTTGAATATGATTTAACTTAAAATGAAGAAAGTTTGGGAGAGAGCCCATTAAAATAGATGAAAAAAGCTTAATCGGAGATTTGATTTTGTTTGATCTAGTTTTCATAAATTATGAATTGTTGGATATTGTCATAGGTGGTTTTTGTGTATAAATTAGTTGTGTGTATAATATATTATTTACTTGGCACTTCTTCTTCTTGTAGGTGTACATAAATTATTTGTAGTATGGCAGATTAGCCAGTCTCTTCAGAGTTTCTTGTATATTTATTTCTTGCACATTAAAATGAAGTGTCCACAGATATGTGTGAGACGTAACACATATATCAACAGTTATGAATCACTGAATAGACAGTTTGTTGAAATATATATCTTTTTATTTACATATGAATAATCTTCTTACTTTAATAATGCATAATATTGAAGAGTAAATGATGATATGAACAACGTCCTTCCCTAACGAATATATGTCTTAGTCCCTCTAGTCGTCTCAATTATCGTCTGTTATCATGTCTGAAGAAATCTATCGTCTGCTCTTACCAAATAAAAATCACTTCCGCTAAAACTAAGTGGCCAGATAATTCCCATCTCTGTGCCAAATAACATTATTACAACATCCCCCTTTCCTTTAAAAACAAATGTTATACATTTAGTTTTTTAGTCTGTCGTTTCTGTCGTTAATTTAATAAAATTTACTTTTGTCAAAAATAAAATACAAATTTTTGTAGTATCACATCACATCAATAGAAATCTATATAAAAAAAATGTCAATGTATTTACAAGATGTCAAACAAAATGGTTATGATACCAAATATCCATTAATAAAAATATTCTTGTCAATACTAT
Organism: Bulinus truncatus; assembly: GCA_021962125.1. Classification (NCBI taxonomy): domain Eukaryota; kingdom Metazoa; phylum Mollusca; class Gastropoda; family Planorbidae; genus Bulinus; species Bulinus truncatus. Next base: position 77,861 of record JAGDYQ010000360.1, on the reverse strand, counting down.
ATCTCATATTTCAACTTTTAAATGCATCATATAGCATATCATAATATTGACATAAAAATTTATTCAATTTTCAAAAATATTATTATCAATTCAGTTTCAAAACAAAAAAAAATTTATACAATAACAAGTGATTATTCCCCCAAGTTGTACCAAGTACCATAACTTCTTAAGTTTTAAGTGCATTTTTAATTATCATTATTATCTCCCCTTTTCTTTATCAGTACTGCACTTTTTTTTTTTATACAGTGATTATTTTCTATCACCTTATAATTTAATTGTCATTTTAATTCTTTGTACATATTCACTTAATGAATTTATTTTCAATATTCAACACTTTCATATTTTTCTTCACATCATAATCATTTTTTCTTTTGTATGAGAGCATTTTATTTCAGTACAATATATTTTTCATGTTGTCTTTTGACAAATTTCTTCTGTTGCAACAATATTTTGTTCAACTTATTATTTACCTTGCTTTATCTAGCAACTCATTTTTCTTTTATCTCTTATGAAGACCTTTTCTTTTGTCTTCTGTCAATAACACTTTCCTTAGTGATTTGACAATATTCATTCTGCACTCATCAATTATATAAGACATTTTTCTTATGTCTTTCCCATCATTTTATATAGTGTGAATATATTAACTATGCACTTTTTCGTGTCAATTTATCTTGACATATTTAATATTATCATCATGTACAATTTATTATGTCTTCTGACATATAAAAAAAATTTTTTTTAAACATTTTAATAAAATTCATATATTAATGCAATCTTCATCTCTTTGACTTCTTTAGTCAATAATTGTTCCAGTTACATTTTTGAGACTAATAAGTCTTCTTGACAATAATCAATGTCATAATCAATAATCCTTTGATTGGATTTAACAAAATTTAACTTTTTAAAAAGTTTTATAACAAATTGAACAATAAAATTCAAACAATGAACAAATTCAATAAAATATGCATTAGTAATCATTGCCTAATAAAATCTTTGCATAAACTTCAATAATATTTTCATCAATGTGAATGAAATGAATGAGTAATTAATCATTCTTACAACATATTCTCATGTACATTATACTTGTTTAGTGTATGTGTTTTATTTTAAACACAATCTCTCCTCATTCTCATCTTAATTAAGTATGCATATTTCTATTTTAAATACATTATGCATCAATCATCAATATGAACTCTTCAATATACATGATTTAAAAAAAAAATTTGAGTCAATATACTCAATACAATAGTGTACTTGACAAGCTTAAATGTCATTATCATTATTCATGTATTATATTCTCAATACATATAAATCTTTTATTTTCAAATACAACTCTTATTTGTATTAATCTTTCCAATATCCATATTATTTTTACTTATAGTTCCAATATTCTTATATTTCTAGTCATTATCCTTATTGTTCTACTATATTTCATTGCTACTTGTTCCAATATAATTTATATTTCATTATTGTTCCTATATTCATATATTTATACTTGTTATTTCAATTAATTATATTTACTCTTGTTGTCCCAATACAGCATTTTATATGTTTAAACGATTCAATATGTTTACTCACAAAAAAAAATATACTTATTTCTGACTGAGTCTCGATAAGATATCTGGGATATGGTTACTTGACCCTTTAATGTATTTTATGTTAAATGAGTAGTCTTGCAATAACAAAGACCAGCGTGTTAGTTTGGCATTATTTATGCTTTTGGTATTCAGGTTAGCTAAAGGTTTGTGATCTATTAACACAGTGAACTCATTGCCTAGCAAGTATTTGCTTAATTTAGTTATTGTCCAAACTAAAGCTAAACATTCTAGTTCTATTACTGAATATCTACTTTCAGTGTCTGATAGTTTTCTACTCAAATAAAGTATTGGTTTATTGATATTATCCTGCTCTTGATATAGACACCCACCGATTGATGTCTTACTAGCATCTGTGCCTACAATAAATTTCTTTGTCATATCTATTGAACTTAAAATTGGTTTTTCTTCAAAACATTGTTTTATTTTCTTTAATGCATTGTTACATTCTGAATTCCATTCAACTTTTTGTTGCATCTTTTTCTTAGTTAATTTCACTAAAGGTTCAATTAAGTTTGCAAAGTTAGGAATAAATTTTCTATAAAAATTGCATAATCCTATAATAGATCTAACTTCTTTTTTCTTTTCTGGAATGTGAATATCAAAAATTCTTTTAAGAATATTGTTTGTTGGTGTGACTAATCCTTGACCAATATGATATCCAAGAAAATCTATGTTTTTAAAACCTATTTTTATTTTCTCAGGTGATACTGTTAAATTATTAATTTGAAGAATTTCTAGTAATTTATTCAAACTGTTTATATGGTCTGACCAGTTTTTAGTGTAAATACATATGTCATCCACATAATATCTAATGTTTTCAATGTTTCTTAATAACTTATTCATCATTTTAGTGAACGTTGCAGTGCTGTTCACTAGACCAAAAGGCATAACATTCCACTCATAAAATCCTTCATGAGTTTTAAATGCTGTATATTGTTTAGAATCTTCCTGAACTTCTATCTGCCAAAAGCCTCTAGTTAAATCTAGGTGTGTGAAAATATTGGCATTTGACATTTCCTGAACTAAGTCTTCTATGTTTGGTAAAGGTTGTTTATCACTGTAATAGAATTTAAGCTTCTGTAATCACAACATAAACGAATTTTGCCATTATTTTTCTTTACTACCACTATTGGAAAACAATAGCTGGAATCTGATTCTCTTATTAATCCACTATTTAGTAATTGTTCTATTTCTTTTTGAACTTCATTTCTGTATTTAAATGGAATGTCATAGAATTTAGGTTTAATTGGTTCTTCAGTTTTTAATTTGATTGAATGTTTAATTATGTTTGTCTTTCCTGGTTTGTTAGAAATTACATTTTGAAAAGAATTTAATGTTTCTATAAGTTGTTTCTTAATATCTTCAGGTATGTCTGTTGCAAAATTAATCTTATTCATGTCATCCTGTTGATCTAAACTTATTACTGGAATTTGATCAGTGTCATTAATATTATTTTCTAAACTATAAGTGTTGTCTTCTCCGATTAAACAATTTAGAGATTGAATCTGTTGTACAATGGTTTCTAACTCTGTAGGAGGATCTAAAATATCTCTCAATCTGTCAATATGAAATGTTCTACCCTCTCCATTTATTTCTACTGAATAGTCCACATTTCCTATTTTGTTTATTATTTTATATGGACCTCTCCATCCAATTTCATTATCTTTGGGTATCAATACATAAACTAGATCTCCAACTTTAAATTCCCTTAAGTACCTGTTTTTGTTTTTAAGATCCCTATGGTATTTGTTTTTCTTTATGAGATTTTCTTCTGCATATTTGTTTGAATACAGTATGTTATTTCTGGTTTTGTCTACCAATTCAAATGGACTAATATGTTCCTTATCTGTATTAATTATATTTTCACTGAATAACTGTAATGGTCCTTTAGGATTTGAACCGAACATGAGTTCAAATAGTGTAAAACCTGTTGTTTCATGAGGTATTTCTCTATAAGCAAATAAAATTAAAGGTAAGAATGTGTCCCAATCCTGTCCATGATCACTAATTATTTTTCTTAACATGGTCTTTATGGTTTGATTTGCTCTTTCTATGGAACCATTTGATTGCGGTCTGTACCTAGCTGTAAATACCTGTGTAATGTTAAGCATATGATTAAATGCCTGAGTAAGATGTGATTTAAATTGGGTACCATTGTCTGATAATATAGTGTTAGGAAAACCAAAAGTTGTAAAAATAGACAATAATGCTTTGCAAATTGTTTCTGCAGTTATATCTACTAATGGAATTGCCTCAACCCAGCGTGTTGCTAAGTCTATCATTGTTAAAATATATCTATGTCTTTTATTGGACATTACTGAAATAGGTCCAATTATGTCTATGGCAATTTTATAAAAAGGAATGTTTGTTGTGTCACTTTCTTGTATGGGAGCTCTGTGTTTTGGTCCTATGTGATTATATTGTTGACATTTCTTACATGCCTTAACAAATCTTTTTACATCTCCTATGACACCCGGCCAGTAACAATATCTTCTAATTCTATCTAGTGTTTTCTTAACACCCAAATGTCCTGCTAAGTAGCAATCATGAGCTGCTTTTAGTATATTATTTCTTAAAACTGTAGGAATCATTATTTTTTTAAATGACCTGTTATGCCTAGTGTATTTTCTTATTAAAATGTCATTTTCTACCTGATATATTATGTTTTTAGTTTCATTTTCCTCTATATTAAAATAAATTGTTAAACTTTCATCCTGTTCTTGTAATGTTTTAAGTTTATCCCTATCAATATCCAAAATGTTGTTTTGTCTACCACATTCAGGGTATTGTTTTGTACTGCTTTCTTTATTAGCTTGTGCTCTAGTCATTGCATTTAATTTTTTAGTTAGGTTGTAACTATGTTTTTGTTTTATGTGTTTATTTAATCTCCTTAATGATCTGCATTTTCTACTGCAATCCATGCATTCATGATCAGATTTATTTACTGTATTTGTATTCTTTATAGTATTTTCTTTTACATCTTCAACTGAATTATTGTCATGATTTAATTTATTTATTAGTTTAGTTTTTAATACTGTATATATGTACAGCCACTGTCTCTCAAGCACATTACTTTCCTACCATCTACATAACAAGGATAAAAAATTAACTCTCCCTTGCCCTCCATCATGTTACAGTTATGTATGTTGTTAAAGGAGTGTCTTTGACTTGATCTACCCCTATTTTCTTGTTTTCTAATGGGACTAGTGTTTGGTGATTGTCTCTTATTGTTATATTTATGTTGTCTTTTATTAAAATATTTGTTTCTATCCCCATAGTTGTAATACTGTCTGTTTCTGTTTTGATAATTGTCTGTAAGCTGTTTCCTAAACCAACAAGTATGCTTGTCATGTCCTATCTTGTGACAAATTTGACATGGATTGTTAAACCTAAGAGGTAAGCTACTAAATCTTTTCCTGGTAACACTATTTTTCATGAGATTAAATTTATTTTGTGTTGAACTGAACATTGGAGTATTTACATGACTATCCCTAAAATCTGACATGGCGGAAATTAACTCTATTTTCTTATGAACTTTTCTTTGTTTTATGAATGTGAATAGTTCTGATGTACAAAGTGTAAGTACTTTGTCCACCAGAAGTAGCTCTTTTATTTCAATCACACTATTTTCGTCTATTCCTGACATCTTTATCCAATTGTTCAAATTGGCCTCTAAATTATTAATATATGCCTGAGGATGTTCATTAGAACCTAATGTACTGTTATGAAATAAATTTCTATAGTAGTCTTCTGTTTTGTTGAAATGATCTAATAGTTGTTTCTTTATTTCACTGTAATCTGATGTGTCGCTATCTCTAATGTTGTTTAGGGCTTTTAGTGCATCCTCTGTAACTGATTGGTATAAATAGTTTTTCCATTCTGATTTGTCTATGTTATTTAATTTAAATCGCATTTCCATATTATGGAAAAATTGGTCTATTTCACCAGATTTACCAGAAAAAGGTTGTATTTTTATTCTATGTTTATATGATTTTTCATTTTCTAGTTTTATTGGATTGCTGCCTCTCATTTCTAGTTCTAATCTTTTAAGTTGAAAGTCTCTTTCAATTTCCACCTGTATTTTTTCTCTTTGTAATGCTATTTCTTGTTTTATTTTATCTGCTTGTATTTTATTTTTCTCTGCTCGCTCCATTTTATCATTAGCAAATTTCACTAATTTATCACCTGTTAGACCTGCGCTTCTGCCTTGTTTAAGATATGTTTCCCACGGATCAGAGGTTTCCTCAGCCATTCTAGAATTTATTTAATTATTCTTTATTAAATTATTTATATAATTAATCTCTTAATTTTTTTTTATTTATGCTGTATTGGTTTTTTTATTGTATATATAGTATATTTCAGTATTCAATATTCTTGAGTCTATATGCAATTTTATGTCAAAACAAAATTAAATTACTGATGCAAAAATATTTCTAATAATAAGTGACAAATGAAACATACAATAAATAAAATATTTCTAAGCTTAATATACTATTACTAAAAAATGTAAAAAAAAATTTTACAGACTAAGTTAATATTATTTAATTAAAATTAGAGTTAGACGAGCGAAAACAAATATACAACTTTACAAATTACTTGTAAAAAAAAATTTACGATATGAATAAAACAATTACTTCTAAACAAATATTTTAAGTAAAATATCTAGATGAAAACAATATATATTCATTTTAATTTAACTAATTTTGCAATTAGAACTTTTCAAAAAGATATTTAACTATATACTAAGGATTTTTTAAAAATTGTTTCTAAACATTACATACTAATATAATAAATTTGACACAGTTTGCAAATAAAACAACAATTATAATTAAACAACATGAAATCACTGTAAAATACCTTTCTTGTTACTTCGGACTTCGGATCTCAGGTGTAGAGTGTTGTAAAAGTATAGTTTCGGAAGGTGTAGACTCACTTCTCTGATAGATGTCAATAGGTAAGGTCAGAGTGTAGTCATTTCATGGCTCTCCTGGTGCAGTACGGTTCCGGTCTGCCACAATTTGGTAAGGTCTGTTAATTTTCGGATCACCTTCTTTTTCACCCACACGAGGATTTAGTAAAAGAACTGATGGAAATGTTCTTATGAATGTACCGCTGTAGCGATGGTTCTACAGCAATAAATTATGTAAAAATATAAAGTCCAACAATTGAAGTAAAGCCAAGGCAGTTGTATATAATACAGTTAAGAACTGTATGTTGGTGGATGGAATATCAGATGAAAAAAAATCAGGAACATGTAGATCTTGTAGTATGGTAACATTCGTCTTGATTACATCAGCCGACCATTATGTATAATATATGTTCTTTATAGAACTTTTCCGCTGCATACCATTTATGTCATAGGTGGTTTTTGTGTATAAATTAGTTGTGTGTATAATATATTATTTACTTGGCACTTCTTCTTGTAGGTGTACATAAATTATTTGTAGTATGGCAGATTAGCCAGTCTCTTCAGAGTTTCTTGTATATTTATTTCTTGCACATTAAAATGAAGTGTCCACAGATATGTGTGAGACGTAACACATATATCAACAGTTATGAATCACTGAATAGACAGTTTGTTGAAATATATATCTTTTTATTTACATATGAATAATCTTCTTACTTTAATAATGCATAATATTGAAGAGTAAATGATGATATGAACAACGTCCTTCCCTAACGAATATATGTCTTAGTCCCTCTAGTCGTCTCAATTATCGTCTGTTATCATGTCTGAAGAAATCTATCGCCTGCTCTTACCAAATAAAAATCACTTCCGCTAAAACTAAGTGGCCAGATAATTCCCATCTCTGTGCCAAATAACATTATTACAGATATATTATTGGATGGAATTCTCATTTTGGTGTGAATTATTTTCTTTTGACAAAGTATATGAGATTTGATATTTATTAAATATCTTATAGTTTTATTGTTCAAATATCTTTAATTGTAAATTGGCGTTACTGATTTTTTTTCATTATTATAATTGATGATAATGAAATATGTTGTTTTGATCAGACTTGCGGAGCCGGAGCCGTGGAACCGCACTTTTTGCTGGAGCCGGAGACGAAAAAATCTGGCGGCTTCACGGCTCCCAAATGTTTTTTTAAAGCAGAATTTTTTTTTAGCTTTAGAATTCCAAATTTGTATGATTGTTTGCCTCCTACAATTTGAAATGTTGTCATGTTTTACGAACGCCACAATAGTAACAGCATTTAAATGATAGCGTGCAAGCACATCACCAAAAGAAATCTTTAATGGGGAATCGTTTTGTGTTCGTTTTAAATCTTGTTTACCCTCCGAAATTTTTTATTTTATAGAATAACAGTATTAATCATTTAAAATAAATTTTCACTACGACGACAAATATAACGCGTCATTTCGTATATTATTTGCCCGCGAATTGGTAATAGACTAAAAAAAAATGGTCGCTTTCTGTATTTAACAATTTTATTATAAACAGAATAGCTGAAATAGAGTAGATAAATTTATAAGGCTGTGGGTCCGAATAACAATCAGACTTTTTTGGGACGGGGTCTGAATAAAAATCGGAGTTTATTGGTTCCAGGGTCTGAATAGTCACTTCGAATTTATAAATAATAAATATAAATACCAAAGAAAATGATGAGCTGAATACTCTATGCACATCGTTAGCAGACCTATACCTACAGTAAAAGTAGATATACCAACAATCCACAAGTTAAATGATTGTTAATACTAACTCTCCGAATGAAAAAAATACAACGCACTAAAACTACAAAAATATAGGCCAGACGCCCGCCAAACAGACATGGCTAAATATTGCTACCACTCTGGAAGAAAGGTCACCTAGTTAAAATCCCAAGAAAGGATGCATGGGGCTCTGCAAGAACTGGAGGGTCATACTTTGTGTTATTTGTGCCGAGCAAAGTATTAACTCACATCGCTCTAGAGAGGCTGTTGGATGTAATTAACTCGCAAAATACATTATATATATAAATATATATATATATATATATATATATATATATATATATATATATATATATATATATATATATATATATTTAAACTTGTAATCATTTTATTATGAATGATCATGCTAACTGTATTCAATGCACACAGGGCCATTATATAACTATAAAATGGTCTTGCGTGTATTGAATATAGTTAGCATAATAATTCATAATAAAATGACTACAAGTTTAAATATATATAACATTAGTTATATATAAATTGTATATATTATTAGTCCAATACTTTATACAAATGTGTAGATCTTTGTTCGTTTGTGCTTTGTATATAGCTATAATAACATCAATCAATTTTTCTCTAAGAGTTAGACCGGCAACACTCACGCCTCGTCCCTGACTTAGATGTTGCCGATGACTTGTGTCTATTATCCCAGAAGCAACAGTATATTCAGCTAAAACAAATAACCTAGCAATAATAAGCTGCAAACACTGGGCTTCATATACTAAAGATAAGACAGATGTCATATCCTTATTCTGTCAGACATCAATCACCCTTGTCGATGAAAATCTTAGGGAAGTAGAACATTTTATTAACATCAGTAGCATTGTTCTTTCCACCGAAGAAAGATACAACTACGTCAAAGCCAGATTAGGAAAAGCAAGACAAGCTTTTGTCTCCCTGATGCCTGAGTGTAAAACATCTTCCCTCTCAAAAAAATATAAACCCCGGATATTAAATACAATGTCACATTTGTCTAGTTGTATGGTGCAACACATTGACCAACAAACTTCATAGTTCGTAATGGTTGCCTCAAAAGCATCCTAAAGAAAAGGCTACTAGACAAAGTAAGTAATGAAGATATCTGGCTACTGGGAACCATTGCCCCATAGACCTACAAATGGAAATGGATTGGTCATTCACTCCAGAAGACATTACAAAAATTGCTCTACAGTGGAATCCCCAAGGCCAGAGAAGAGTGGGCCTCCCAAGTCCATACGACCAATCGGATAAGGTCTTGCAAACAGGAAATGTAATTTCGCAACGTTACATAGGGTGAACTGAAACGGCCTCCCAAAACAGAGTGCACAGGAGAGTGAATGTCCCTTGTTCCGCATAGAGTCCGCGAAATTGAGGCAAGTGGATGCCATGAGTTAGAGGATTACGACCTGTATTCTCGGTGAATGTGAGGTAAAGTCTGGAGCATTTGGCACATTAATGAGATGTGACTGCATGACAGGAGCGAATATGGCCTAATACAAATATTGTATCTATGCTTTGATTGAAAGCTGAAAACAAAAGAAAATTAAGAGAAAGCTAAAAAAAAAATAGCTAATATAAAATTGCAACAAAAAGAAAATGCTATTTAATGTAAAAATTGAGCCCATCAATACAAATGAAATATATTTCAGAATTTTTTTAAGCATACATGGTCCTAATAGGGGATACCGTTGGTATCACAATTCACAGCCTTTACCTCGTCCATGTAATGTCAAGTGCTAATTGAATGAAAATGGTGAGAATAAATATTTGATCTTGAAACCCGGAAACTATAGGTGGACATTTGTGGAATGTATCACTGGGCCTCTCTTTTAAACATCGGGGCTAAGATTTAAAGATGAGTACTGGCAAATTAGTCTAGTATACACTAACTTGAGTCACAATATTTAAAGTCAGTATTTTGTTTGGCGGAGTAAACTTTATGATGTGATGGCATAGAAAGTCTCAGCCCGGAAATGAAAACGTTATTTTTCAATTAAATCTTACCATACAATTATAATTATTACCTTTATCTTTTTTGATTAAATAAAGACAGTTGATTTTAATTCTTGTTTTAGTATTTTCTAAGACGATTGACATTCAACCTATTAATTTAATAATTTTTACTCAATTTTTCCAACGCCATTGTATTTTTTAGAAAGACGGCACTGATATAAGTGGACCAATAACAGAATACTACATTCCCACGAGTTCAGGGTCTTACAGCTGCATTGTCAAACTTACAACTCAACCAGCTGTCCCGTCCAGTAACACAGTCAAGTTTATAACAAGTTAGTAGCTGTGATTATGTACAAGTTGTTATTCACAAAATAAATAATTATCATTCATTAGGATATAAAATTTTCCATGAGAAATAAAAAAGACGGAGCCCAGTCTGGGTAGGGATAAGAATAATAAGTGAGATTAAAATTTTGTATTAGAAAATAAATTCGTTTTTGTATTTTATTCATTCTTTACTAATTACAAACTCAAGATCAAATTTACTTAACTTTACGAACCTTGCGTGTAGCGAAATCATACAGTATATCATCAAAATTCTGTTTCCTACATAGATCACGCTAAATAGCAGGAATAGCCAGATTGTTCAATAGATCTTCGTGAATTATTGACCTCAAGTAATTTGTTTGAGGCGCAAGAAGCTTCTTTCACCATACGCCACAGTTACGGGTATTGTTTAAAATATTCTGAGTGCAATAAAGAAGCTGGGATAAGTATTGTATCTTTCATCAGTGGACAGATTAGCCAAAATTTCTACCGGGGTTTCGGCGGTATTTAGTAGAATATGCATTAAAGATTCCATTTCATCTGCTAATTCTCGCCCACATATATCTGCTGACTGGTCTGTTGATGACGTCAATGCTTCCTCGAGGCTCGCTGTAAACTTTCGAATGTCTTCACGCTGAAGGCTCTTGAAGCTGACAACTGACAAAAAACCCAAATAGATTGTGGTTTGATTTCAGCTGTTCAAATCTCGACTGCAAGGATAGAATTGCAGTATTTACAATTCTGTTCAAGCAATTTATCCTAGTCATCTTCAGCATTTTCAGGGTTGAAATTTTCCACAGATGTATCTTACTGCCTTTTTCTTTGACGTTTGGCTGGAAAGATTGCAAGAACTACCATATATTTAGCATATTCATTTTCTATAACAAGAATCTGAACAAACCCATCAACTCTCAGTTTCCTAAGACAAGTCATCTAGTTGTAGTACGAATCCATTGCAATGCTCAAATCTACTGTTTCACCTTGCAGTTCTTTACTCAACAAAATTGACTTGGAAGAGCACCTCATACCATAACACAAGTGGGACTAAACATTTCTACTGCTTCAATGTTTCATACAGTGTTTCTACTTCACTTTTAATTATCGTATCATTAAACTATTTACCTAATTCATCGAGTGCGTAACAAATTTCAGGTAATTGACAACGAAATACTGTAGACACAACTTATTCTACCATTCCCACCCTTTACAAACAGAATGGAAACATGCTTTCTGATTAATGACCATCTCTTTATAGATGCTGAAAAGATAGTGTATTCGCGTTGAATGGTTCCTAAAAAGGTTAACGCAACAGGGTATTTTTTCACCATGTCTGCTACCATCATATTGTAATTATGACACGCACATGGAGTAAAAAATGCTCTACTGTTAATATTTCATGATCGCACTATTATCCACGAATATTTTCAACATTTAATTCAAGCTTCTCCAGCTCATTCACTAGTACATCACACAGATCCTGTTCATATACTTCCCCAGGAAGAAAATAAAACGTTCATGTACAACCACAGGCTCTTTCACATTAACCCCATCTGATACATACCGGATAGTTAATGACATCTGATACATACAGGATAGTTAATGACATCTGATACATACCGGATAGTTGATGACATCTGATATATACATGATAGTTAATGACATCTGATACATACCGGATAGTTACTGACATCTGATACATACCGGATAGTTAATGACATTTGATACATACCGGATAGTTAATGACATCTGATAAATACAGGATAGTTAATGACATCTGTTCTGTGACTTATGTCTGGAGTACAATTCAATATCACTGAAAAATACTTTGCATTCTTGATGTCTCGAAGTATTCACAACAGCATCAGCTACTACAGTAATGAGTTAAATCTTATTTCCCAAGTAATGATCAGGAATTTCTGCATTGGTAACACGTCGAAGATGTTCCCCCATCACTGGGTCAAACTTGGCCAGTAATTCTACGAGACTCTAGACCCAGGAAATTCCCTTTACTTGGCTCTTCAACTCTTTCAATTGTCCCTCTGGTAGCTAAATTGCGCTCCGCTAGAAACTGTAAAATTGTAGTTAGTCTTTGGAAAACTTGATTCCAACGTTTAGTCTCAGAATAAAGCATTTCCTGGTGAATATTGCCAATGCCTCTTTTTTTACTTAGTCTTGCTCAAGCTTCACAGAATAGAGTCATGCCGTCGAGCAGCAACAATTTTTTTTTTTATTTTTTTTTACTTGTCGTTATCACTTGAAACAACGATGTAATAGATAAAAAAAACATAATAAACCTATACATGATTATAAGTTATAATGGTTTAATTTAATAATATACACCTAGAAATAGCGCAAGGCCTATGAAAGTGCGGGGCCCACTGGGGCCACATAGGTTGCAGTGACCTACGGCCGGCCCTGTGTGTATTCTTACGGACGTGTGTGTATAGGATCGTTGCGCACGCACTGATGCATAATAGTACGAATGGTCTGGTGAGAGATCAGTGATTGACTGGTGATAAAATGAGATCAAGGAAAACGTTCGTAGGTGAGTGTGTAGTGAACATGTGTAGGAATAGTTGATGACCAGCTCTTGCTTAGACAGTACGTGAATGTCCCTAGTAGGGAGAGGGGAATTAGTGTTGTAGGAGATAGCTGTCGTTGTTGTGTTTTATATAAGCGTGTGATTAAAGACTGCTAATAAATGTATTTAAAATCGAGTTGGAGTTATTGTTTGTTAATTGACTCGGACGGAGTTTCTGTGTTATTTCTAATACCCATAGAGTAGTGGTGGCGAACCTTTTTGAGGCCGAGTGCCTAAAATTCAACCAACAGACCACTTATTCAACGCAAAAGGCCAACACTCCAATTAAAATTAAAGGAATTAAGGAAGTTATATTTTAGTCGCGTGCCCACTTATGAGACTATGTGTTCCTACTTTGGCACGAGTAACATACGTTCGCCAACACTGCCCTAGAGAGTGTGCACGTGACATTGTCCAGTAATTAGCTTCTAGAACGGCAACATACAGTATGTCAAAGGTTGGAAGTTGTTTTTATGAAGCTATCTCAAACCTTCGTTCATTGCATCTGAAGGCCTGTATAGTAGGGCGGTCCTCCTCACATCTTATCTATGACTGTCCGTCTTTTATATTAAGTATATTCACCTCGTATACTTTACCCATTAATTCTCTTTGGTGTCACCCATTTGATAATTATTGGTCATAATATCTTATTAGTACAGAAAAAGTAAAATATTTTGACAATTATAAATGTTCAGTGTAGTGTTTGAATTATATACGGTTCAAAATGATACATTGAAATCAAGTTTTATATAATATTGTGTTTTATGTGTCCGTGTATTTAATTCCTATATTGCATTATTGATTTTAATCTAAAATTTTAGTTCATCTTTACTTTTGTTCGTGTCTATTTCGGAGTTAATTTTGCTGGTAGTGCAGATTAATGAATAGTTAATAAATAAAGTTTAAGGACTATGGGGGGGGGGGGTATGCAACATATATTTAATTGCATATTTGCAATCGCCACTTTCTTTTCTAAAGATAACAAATTAATATTTTCTCTGATGTGCAAAATACATTGTTCGAATTATTTAGGAATAATCAGATTTTATGAAGCACCCATAACCTCATCCAACAAATAAATAATGTATATTGTTACGACATTCACTCTCTAGGTAGGTGTCATAGTATAGTTGTGTGTACTATGCAGGTACGCCGAGAGGGGGGGCAGGCGGGGTCATTGCCAGGGAGCCCGCATCTGTAAGGGGGCCCGGCCGCCCCGACCATGTCAATTTTTTCACGATTCATTGTTTATTAAGGGGCCCGCAATGATGTCCTGCCCTGGTGCCGGTGTTGGCTCTCGGCGCCCCTGGTACTATGCACACAGGTGTGTGTATGTTTTGGAGCTTGGCCAGCCTGGTCAACCTGGGGTCACGGGGTCAAGACTCTAGTTATTTCGAGAGGCTAGATAATATGTTTATAAAAAATAGGATTGTCTAAGAAGTGTGATAGAGAGGGACGTAGAATGTTCGAGTAATGATGAGTGAATATTATATAAGAGGCTGTTTGTAAGATACGGAGTTCAGTTAAAGAGTTCAGTTAAGGAGTTCAATTGAGTTAACAGAGACAGTCAGTTTGGAAGTCAGACAGGGAATCAAGTACAGTATATGAGTTCAGTGAATCAGTTGAGTTTATCGGAAAGTTGATAAGTGTTTATTCATTGACTTAATGAGATTATTAGTCATAGTGATAATTCAGTTCATATTGGATTTATTCTACTGTTTATATTTTATTGTAATGTTAATAAACTATTATGAACCATGGATCATGAATTGAGTTTCTCATTACAATCTGTTACATGGTGACAACGATATTATAACCATTACAGTAGGCACTCAAGGACACGTGGGTTCGATAGTTGAATATACAAGATTTATAAGTCTACAAATAGTACAAAGTAGAGGTTATAATAGTCCAGGTAAAACCAGAGTCTATTGTGCGTACATCTAATCCACTTGCATGAGTTATCGTGTTATGGCGACCTTCGATAACGAACTCCCTGCAACAACAGACCTGGGGTTCTCAAGCGACCAACTCTAAACTGTTCTTGAACTCATCTGTAATCTGCGTCTTCTCGGGTACTCACCGTGTATGTTCTCTGCGTGTAACTGGCCGGTCTGTTACTAACCCTTACTCCGAGTCTCTCATGAATTTTATAGGCAGTTTACCCACGCTGGTTGCATCAGTTTCCCGCCGAAACTGAACGTGGTTGTGCAAGTGCAGGTGGCAAATGACATTATTTAATAACTCATATCATGGTGTTGTGTAGGCGTTGTACATAGGTCGTAATTGTATCATTCAATTCGGTGGTAGGGGTGCGACCGGGTATGAAGTAGAGTTATAACAATATAATGACCTACTAGTTGTGTATTGAGAAATCAGGAAAGTGTTTATACCTAATCCAAACTCTTAAAAAGTGGACCGTTGGAAAAAAACAACATTAATGTGGATGTTTAAGATAATTATTGACGATGTTTATTTTCTCGTTATTAATCATTTTCTCCATAGGCGGTCGGACTGTTCTTACATTGTCAACAAGTGCAACTAAACCCATAATTGGTGGTCGTGTGATACTCAAATGTGGTGATGTTCTGTATGATCAGGTCACCTACACATGGATTAAAGACAATCTATATATTTACAGTCAATCTGACAGGAAGTTACAGCTGGATGATGTTGCTTTAAAAGATGGTGGAGAATATTATTGTACTTATACATCAAAAGATAAATATTTCAAGAGATCAAATAAAATCACACTATTGCCAGTATGTAAGTACCAACTACTGACTACTTTCATTAGTAGGCATACTTTACTTATCGCACTAACTGGCAAGTAATTTGATGATTAGCTATTAATGGTGGTCTATATTATTATTTACTAAAGGGGGACCCCCTTTAACCCCCCCCCCGGCCAGTTGTTTGTTTTTTTGTTTGTTTTTTTTTGGTTTTTTTTTAAAAGCTCAATAGAAATTTGAGAAATCCAACAAAAATATTGTATTGATATCAGTTGAACCAATACTACATGTATTTTATAATATAAAAACCTAAATTATCAATATGTAAAACATAACGTCCTGTAAAAGGCTACTTTCTGTACATATGTAATTTTCTAATCTGCATTTGAAGTTCACGATTTTTCACTGTAACATTTCAGGATTGTTGTGAATCCAATATAAGCCAAACTAAAAAATTAAGTAATAGAAATCGTCGTAATAAATGACTACAAGAATTGTAAAAAATATCTATATAAATTAGGACTGTTGATTAAACTGCGTTAATTTGCGATTAACGCGTCAAAATAATTTTGCGATTAAAATTTTTAACGCAACACCTAAATGCGTTAATTTTAACAAAAAGATGAAAGTTCACCAAAAACGAAAAATAACAGAATTTCTATCAACAATTTAAAGTTATGGTCCTTTGAGTTATTAAGTACATCTACCACCCCAATCTGTCGCGATTCGCTCACACCCTAACCCCCAGGTATGTCGACAAAAGCCCCACTTGTAATATAAAATGAAGACAAATAATCTTCCTGCTCCCTTTCCGGTCGATGGAAAAACAGAAAAGTTTCATTTACTAGTTTACATTATATACTATAGTGTATTGGTGGAGGTAAAAAAAAAAACAAGTGTACAATGAACCCGTTTATAATTAGATGAAAAAAAATGAGATGATATAAATTTTGTATCATCCTTTTTTTTTGCAAATAATTTTGTATCGAATTTGGATAATACAGCATATTTCTTGTCACATCTGCAGCAACTGCATTAATATTTCCATATACATGACACCTATAATTAGTGTCTAGACAGTGCCTAGACATGGTCTAGACTAGGCTATGCACACATCTGTACAGTAGACAGTGGTTGTATATTTCAGAATAATTGTGACACTGAGTTAAATTTTATATAGAGCTGATGATTTGCTGCAATTAAAGCGTAATTAATGCGTTAAAAATATGCGATTATATTTTAAACACAAACACCTAAATGCGTTACATTTTACCCAAATGTTAGCATTTCAGAGTTGCAGAAAAATCAGTAAATAACCCAATTCTATAACCAGATCAGACTACATTTTTTAAAAAAGCAAGAAAAAAACACCCGAACACAGAAACTGTCACGTTTACATCCCAGCAATATGACCTTGAAACAATAGGATTGTCATTTCTTATTTCTAATTTATGACCTTGAATACCATTAGTGAACATCATTCTGTAGACGCGTGCAATATAGTTCGGCACGTGCCATCGTTTGGGACAGAGGGGGTAAGGTGGTTGGGAAGCAATAAAGTAACGTCATCTTTGTGGGGGAGAGAGAGGCTGCTAAGTGTCAAAAATGAAATTGGGATGGGCGAGGAGGGAAAATAAAAAAAAACGCGTTCATAATAAGGGAGCAAGTACATTATGGCTATACTATTATTTAAAGAAAGAAAAAGGCACAAATGACGTGTTGTATTTTTTGGGGGGGTGGTGGGGGTAGGGTAAATAAGACCTACGCGTGGCGAAGTGTTACAAAATATGACAGCGGTTGACATACGTCATTAGTTCGGAAACAATGGAACGAGACAAAACATGTTTGGCATTGATGTTAATTTAAAAAGAAAGCAATTCGCATCACTTGACGTGATCAGTGGCGCCGAGAGCCGACACGGGCCTCAGGGCAGGAACAATTGCGGGCCCCTTAATAAACATAAGTCGTGATAAAATTGACATGGTAGGGGCGGCCAAGCCTCCTTACAGATGCGAGCCCCTGGCAATGACCCCCCTGCCCTCCCTCTCGGCGTGCCTGGACGTGATTAATACATATCAATAAACCGGTCTCAGTAACCATATTAATAGACATATGTGCAACTGTTTAATAAATCTTTCTGAATTAATTATACCTCTTTCGTTAATTAAACTGACTTGTTTGTTATGCCAATATTATGCAATGATATTACTACATACTAGTTTGAATACAAACAAATGTATTATATTGTGTCGATTAAAATATGCGTTAATTTGCGATTAAAATTTTTAATCATGCGTTAATTTCGATCAATTTTTTAATCGAACAGCAGCTCTAATATAAATAAAAATGATAACAGGAGTCATGCTATTGATCATAACTCACAAAGTTCTTCACCAATAGCCGTAAAATGTACACACAAAATTGCAGAAAATGACTTAGTGTGTTGATATATATTTTTGTATATACATCACATCTATTATATTTACAAATAATATTTCATCGATCGGTTTGGTAATTTTTTTCTTTACTTCTTTTTCTTTTTTTTAACCACCTGATGTAATTCAAAAGTCACAGAGTGCTAACTTATATATTGTCAGTATTTGTTTCAAAATAAACCAATCCGCCGTGTGCAGACTAATAGTTCATCAGTATCGTAATATATTTCTTTTTACTTTAGTATACAAATTATTATTTCGTCAGTATTTTTTATCGAATAGGTAAACAGGATTCACACTATGAATCATAATTCCGAAAGTACATCCAAAAGCACTGCATTTATAAACATAACAAATTTAGCAACGGTAATTTAGTGTATAGAATACACTTTCCTTTGTTTATAGTTTTAAATGATTGATAATTATTTTTCTAAAATGTGTCTGTTTTTTTTTTAATAAACAGAATTAGAAATAAGGGTTTTCTCAATACTTACTATTACATTACATAGGGCTTAGCCACGGAAACGCGTGGCCGGGTACAGCTACTTTAAAAGTTTTTTTCTGGGACAGCTTAAACTCTATTGTGATATTTTGACTGAAGAAGGTCGTTCTTTTATTCAGAATTGTTTTCAAATCAAGCTCCAAACTATTAAAAAAAACAGTTAATTCATAATATAAAATGCCGTTCACATATTATGTAAATGTATTATGAAAATTTTACAGCGAATTCTAGGAGCCCTGGATCCTTAATTTTATAAGAAAAAGTCAATGAAAATTTCCCGTTTGGCAAAATAGATAACAAGCAAAATCGTAATTAATTTTTTTATTCATGTCAACATTAAAACTAAATACAATAAAAACTTTTATCATTGACAAATGGAAACGTCTTTTAATATGAGCAGCATCTTACAATCGGTGCTTATTTTCTTGGAAACAATGTATTGCTTGTTTTTTTTTTTAATTTACTTAAAAATTTAAATGATTTAATGCTTTTGTATTTATTTCTAGAATATATCTTTATAATAAAAAATTGTAACCAACATCCGATCATTGTCAAGAAAGTTCTGTTAAATATTATTTTATTCAAATTTATACTTAATTTATAAAGTCTACCAAATTTGAAACATATGTTGTTTTTTGTCACTTTCTGTCTATTATTATTTAATCTTACTACTTTGAGTATACAGGCTTATATTTTCATAAACATAAATTACAATTTAGAAAATCAAATTCTTTAAAACGTATTCTTCTTAAAGATTTTTTTTTATTTAATAAACAATATTTTTGTGTTTTTATTTTGTCTCGGCATAAATAATTAATTTTTTTTTTTGTTAAAACAATATTAATGTAATGTGATTTCCTTGTACGTCTTATAATCAACCATGTTTATATTTACATACGCACATACAATGTAATAATACAAACTATTATTTTGTTTGTTTTGTTTTTTTATTTATATGTAGAAATGGATTTTTTTTTCTTGCGAAAATTGAAACGCCAACAAATTCTGTTTCTGGAAACGGTGATGAACATCTTGGTGAAAAGGGAGACTACAACCTGACGTGTAACACTGATTCAGAGACTATTCAGTGGACTTTGTAAGTTAAACTATATAACTCGCATTAGCACTTTGTAAATTAGCTTTTTCGGAACTTGATTGATAGACATTTGCAATAGCGGCATACTTTAACGAATTTCTGCAACATAATTAGTAAATAAGTTTACTTTACATATTGACGAAACCCAGAGATATCCATAAGCCATGACATATTTATTTATTTCCGCTTTTTCATGCAATACCATTGTCCATAATCCAGAAAATCATCAACTTAGTTATTACAAATCAGAAAGTTATTTTTTCTGTGTGGATATGCCTATAGAATGTGGAAACCTTTGATTTCTTTTGATGTTCTTTTATTAGACGCAATCCCATTTGCATTTTTAAATGTTAAT
The DNA here is from genome assembly GCA_021962125.1 of Bulinus truncatus. NCBI lineage: Eukaryota > Metazoa > Mollusca > Gastropoda > Planorbidae > Bulinus > Bulinus truncatus. The sequence continues at coordinate 57,565 of JAGDYQ010000360.1, read as the reverse complement.
ACATATTTTAAAATCTATATTTATAAAACAGGCTAGCATAGTTTTTAAAGCATGACACTTTATACCATTGCTATGGGGATGCTCACCAAAATCTCCGTGTCTCATTATGTCTTTCCTCTGGATCTTTACATCAAGATATGCGCAAGAGAAATGCATGGCGCAAAACATGGACCTATACATTGTTTTATTGATCTGACTGTGACAATTAACACTTAATACATACGCTCCATTGATTATCTTTGGTGAAACCCTAACTCAAACCCTAAAGAAAGTTAATCGAATAGTTTCATGTCAAGCTGATGGTATATTTTTTGTCAGGCGTAAAGTCAAATGATAAGTTCAGCATTGCTAATGGTAGGGGGTCACCAAACTGTGGCCTACGAGCCCAATCTTGCCTGCGAGACCATTTCAACTGGCAAACGGTTTGTTATAAAATTTGCTTTATAAAACATATAAATAAGAGACGATGTAATATTTTTTAACCATGAAACTATGGATTATATATTTTAGAATATTTTGGTTTCGGAGTTAGTCGGACGGCCTATACTTGACATCTAACCTTAACAGCTGATTAAAATTTATGGAATGAATACTTGGGAGGTGAGCACACATTTAAAACAAAGGCGTCAGTTTTTGGATAAAGAGTGTATCAAGTTTTACGCCAGTCAGCAAATAAGTAAAGAAGGAGACTTGATTAATTTAATAGTAAAGGTGTCAGAGGAAAAATTATAATGTCGAAAGCCAGAGTTAGGACTAAAACTGGTAGGTTGTCAACAGTAGCGTTAGATACATTTAGAAACATTGTTAGTCCAGCTTTGTGAAAGGCAAGTCAAGTTAATATGTATGTCTATGATTTGAAAGGCAATCCTCTCTCCAAGACTCCATGTTCCCAAATAAAATGAAACAGGAAAGTGTTAGTCGGGGCTATAAAAAATTAAGATTTATACATCACTGACGCCAAACCAGTGATTTTAACCAAACTGTGTTAAGTTTGTGATAGAGAAAATTGCATCTCAGTGGTAGAAAGCCGAGTGGATTTGTGTTTTGTAATAAGTTGACTTTTGGCTATAAAGAAAAAGCTTCGACATCGAGTGTCTCGTTTGCAATGAAAATGAGGAATAAAGTATTTCTTTGTAGAAACAAACAAGCAGAAATCTAGCTGTATGGTGAGTAGAAATAGCGTAGTCGTTATGAAAGACGTATCACACAGCAGTAAGTGTGGGGTTAGGGTTCGTGTGGGGTTAGGGTTAATGTGAGGTTAGGCTGTTATTAAAGATCACAAAGAAGTAAGTGTGGACGTTATGAAAGGCTCAGCAATGGTAAAATGCGGTTTCGTTGTTGCAAGCTCCGAAATATAATAGATCTTTTTTACAATGCAAAAACAAAAGAAAAATCCATATCTGTCATATTCAACATGGCTGTCAAAGTTGTCATCTTTGGTAGACATCACATTCCACATGAATGAACTAAGGTTCTAGTCCAGGCATGGCCAACAGTTTTTAGTCACGGGCCGGATTGAAAAAAAAAATTTTCGCGGGCCAGGCGTAAAAAATACCAAAATTTTAAACAAAAAATGAACAAAATTTTATTATGAAAATATAAATAATGTAACAAATACCTATATATAATATATAATAATTATAAATTTAACATTATAATAATAAATACAAAAATTTAAAAAAAAATGAACAAATTTTATTATGAGACTATAAATGATATAACAAATACATAGTATATATATAAATATATATATATATATATATATATATATATATATATATATATATATATATATATATATATATATGAATAATTATAAATAATAGGTAACTTACAGCAAATATCTATACAGAATAATACAAAATAAACATTTTAATAATAATAAATATATAATAATTGATGAGAAATATTGAGGCGGTTTACCTCGTTTATAATCTTTTTAATGTCAGGTTCAATTTCTGTGGTGACTAATCTTAATACAGCCTCCAAATGTAAATCATTTAATCTCGACCTTGTAGGACTTTTATTGTGATTCATTAAAGAAAATGTCTGTTCACAAATATAAGTTGAACTAAATATTACTAAATATTCTTTGGCAAGATTTTTTAGATTTACATATTTTTTACTATCCAATTGCTTATAAAAATTACACAAATTATCTTCCTCTTCTCGATATTTATCATGCAATAATTGATCACACTGTAATTTAATTAATTTTAATTGGATGTCTGGAGAAGCTTCTTCAATATTTGCAGTAAATGGATTTCTATCAATCGACAATATTTTATCTATTCTGTTAAAAAATTCGAATCTGTTCTCAAAATCAAGTCGTAATGCCAGAATATTTTCAGTATACATTTGAGCTTTTTCTTTTAAAATTATTGCGGAAATGGTCTTTAAGGATGGGAAATGCAGTGCTCGATTTAAGGAAAAACCAGTGCCGGGGTTGAAAAAAATTTCTGCAGAGCCAGGGATAAATGTCATCCCCGGCGGGGAGGAAAAAATCTAAATCAGAGCCGGGGATGACAATTCTCAGTGCCGGGGATATCCACAGCATCCCCAGCGGCGGCGAGATGCCAACAATTTTTTTTAGGATATTCAATTTACAAACCATGGACAAGTAACTAATTTATTTTCATAGCGTCTTCGATTTGCATCTTAGACAAAATCAACAAAAATAATAGAAAATTTGATGAATCTTAATTAACATAGTTTACGTTGGTTCAAACAAATTTGAAGCGGCACATTAATAAGTCAAGTAATGAACTTATTTTTAACAAAAAATGCAATTTTTGTATTTATTCTCTGTTTGTTGAAATCAAATATTCCATTATTCATATTTGTCTCAGTTATTTAAACAAATTATGAAGCTGTTCCACAACTAATTCTTTTGTTGGTTTGCCAGAAGGTACGTCGCAGGCAGAATGCCCTCCGTCTTTTAACCACATTGTGGCATACAACTTTGCATCAAAATATTGAAGTGGTGGACCATTAATTTTAATAAACAGGAAGTGTTTGATGGTTTCGACATCTAGTGAATTGCGAAGAGATGTGTGTTAAATTCATTGCACTGAATCCTCTCTCGCACTCTGCGCTAGATATTGGCAGAACATCTAATCGATTATAAAAATCATTAAGTTCTGTCTCAGCGTCTTGGCCATCCTTTGTCATGCGAAATCGGTGTACTATGACATGCTTCAATTTTTAAAAATTTGCGAAGTTCTATAATTTCACGATCTCCATACAACATAAGTTCTTCAGATTTTTTTCGGCCAGATTGTCTTACATAAAACTATCTGCAAACAACCGGACGAGTGTTATTTACAGAGTTTTTAGCAGAAATAGTGTTGCGTAGTTCAAATCAGCTAATTTTGTCTGTTTTTCATCTAATATTTGTTTTAATACTAAAAAATCAGTTCCATACATTATGCTAATCTTAAGAAAAAATCAGTGCCGGCGATGAAACAAATTTTCTGCAGAGCCGGGGATAAATGTCATCCCCGGCAGGGATGAAATTAATTAAAGCAGAGCCGGGGATGACAGTCCTCAGTGCCGGGGATATCCCCGGCGGTAAATCAAGCACTGGGGAAATGATCAAATTTGCATTCAGTAAGATTTGTGAGGAAAAGTTGAAGTTTCATTTTAAAGGCTTTTAATTTCTGCATTAAATCATAAGTAAATATTTTTTTTCCTTGTAAACTTGTGTTGAATTCGTTTAAATATGTGAGGATGTCTAGAGAGAAAGCCAAATCACAAAGCCAATTTGGATCCGTTAATTCAGGAAACTCCTCATTTTCTTTGAGCACTAAAAAAATTCGTATTTCCTCTTGAAGCTCCCAACACGCTTTAATACCTTTCCCAAGCTCAACCAACGGATTTTTATTGTAGTATATTCCATCGGAATATGTGGTATGAAGTTCTACAATGAAATCAATGAATTGCCTATGATTTAATCCTTTGGCTCTTAAGAAATTTACTAATTTTACAACTGTTTTGGTAACATGATCGATTTTTAAAACATTTTTACATAGGACATGTTGATGAATAATGCAATGTATTGGTATAATTTTATCATTGGGATCGATTTCGAAAATTTTATCTTCAATGCGTTTAATTACTCCAATATTTTTTCCTGTCATGTTTGGTGCTCCGTCAGTTGTAACACTGACCAATTTTGTCCAGTAAATGTGGTACTTTTCAAATTGAAATAAAAATGGCGGCCGAAGTGATATTAGCAGCAAGTAACAAAATTAATTCCATTTTTAAATTAAGAAAGCGATTGCTTTTTTTAATGCGATGATAATAAACATCCAATAAACGAATTGATATTGCAAATTAACTTCCAAGCGACCAAGTCGTTACTAACAAGTTTGCTACTTACGGAAAGCATTGAATGAGCTGGCGTACTGTTCCACTTCAAATACATAGATTATAGAGTTTGTAGTGTGATTATAGTTAACAAATAAGCACGCAAAGTTTAATTCACATGAAAAACCAGAAATATCTTGAATTTACTTGACTAATACTATGTAAGTGTCAGGCAAACGTAAATATTGAAAAATTACTCGCGGGCCGCGTAAATTCGTTACGCGGGCCGGATGTGGCCCGCGGGCCGTATGTTGGCCATGCCTGTTCTAGTCAATGATAACCTAATCACTGATGTCTACAGAATCATTAAAGAATCCCGGAGAAGAGAATGATGTTATTGTTCGCAGTACAATTGAAAGGAGAAAGCTTCTTATTTATTTTCCTTGTTTCAAAGAGTTTTTATGCTACTATGGCTACTATAGGGGACGGGTGGTCGTGCTCGACTGGAGGATCCGGTTCGAATATCAGTGAGAAGAACATTGTGATTTTTCAGGTCCTGATGAAAGTCTTTAAGTCCACCCAGCTTTGCATTGGTACCTGACTTTAAGTTGGGGAAGTAAAGGCGACTGGGCGTTGTGCAAACCACACAATCCCTTCATATGTCGAGGCTACTGTAACAAATGAAGTATACACTTCATTTGCCCCGATGAGCCCTTTTGGGCTTAAGGGAAATTTCTTGGAAAGTTTAAGGACACGAAACACAGAAAAAAATGAAAACAAAAATTTTCTAGTGCCTGCCAATCAAATGTCCACCCTGGTTGGTCAAGCCCCCCCCCCCTTTGTAAAACACTATTTTGGGGATAGTCTTTTATATTGTGTCTAATTCATGTTTTCTATTCAATTGTTATAGTGCAGGTAATACAACCTCAGTTACAGGTAAATATCACAGTCTACCTGCTGTTACAAGTAGCAATCTCTCAACATTCTCCCTGGCTGTGAGAACTGGGAGCAATTTTCTATCCCAATGCACAGTTAATGGTACTTGTGAATCAAACAATTTTTTAACTTCCTGTGCTGTTTTTTCCTAATCTCAGCTTTCACACGCTGTACAGTACTTCGACTTAAAGTCATGTCACTAACATCGTGACCAAGAGAATGAGCTGTAGAAGCTAGTAAATGGACTGCTGTACGATCACTAACTTGAGATCTATCTAATGCTGCACCAACTTCTGTGGACAGAACAGATTTGTTGGAGCATTTTCTGCACATTTTCTTCGTTTCTGTGATCCACTAATCAAAAATTCTTCATCGTGTTCATTTTCTTCACTGACCCTTTTCAACCGTACTGCTGTCAGAATTAAATTGCAATAACGTGCTGGACATCTAAGGACATTTAGAGTTTCCTGGTCATTTTTCACTTTTTGCAATAACCTCTCTGATCTCTCTTTTCTCTGAGCTTTCCGTTCATTATTAATATTAATGTCAATAAGTGCAAATAGACATTGAGTGCAATAAGGGCAATATTTGCAACCAACATAAATATTAAACAGTTACACATTATAAACATCAAAGAACAAAACAGACTTCATTCAGGTTCATCAATGTTCGGGATCAAAAGTGGTAAATGGAGAACATACCTAAATTTTCAGAGCGCTTGTGCAACCTCTAAATTTCATCTGAAATTTATGAAATTTTATATTTCTAAGTACTTTTTTGTGGTAATCGAATATGAGGTTTAAATCAAAGTAAAAAAAATTTTCCTCTTTATTTTGGACCACCCTAATATATATAAATTTAAAAACAAACATTCTTTCTATCTAGAACAGAGGTTTTCAACCTTTTTTATCCTGCGGACCCCTTAGACATTCCAAGCTCGGGTGGCGGACCCCATAGCCCAAGGCGCCCTGGCCTCAACTTTTCGTACCTCAGGTTGGGCCAGAATATGTCTTAAGTTTGCGGATGCAATCTACTTAAATTCTGCTAAACGGTAGGCCTAGCCTAAGTTACGGGCAAAAATGTAAAAAAAGAGGTTTGTCAGCATCGGTCCCCACTGCGGTGAAGCCGAATGGTATATGTTCTGGATTATACTTGCGCCGTTTTCTTTTTCGTTCGTCTTTGGCTGCTTGATCATCAGAATCTTCCAGGTTCTAGTCAGTTTTCCTATTCACAAATGTATCCATGCTACTAGCCTTGGACAGTTTACTTATACAAATATTGATAAACACATGACCAACAACAGTTTAGCCCCGTTGACTCAGATCTCACAGGGAAAAAAAATTAGAGACAAAGTTTCAGAGTGGAAAGGGTTATAGAAGGTAACTAACTATATGTAAAAAATATTTCATATTCTGATGACGAAAACTCATTAAATCGACGACTATAATAAAACAAATTCAAATCTCATCAAATATTTTGAATTGTTTACCAACATTTTAAAAAGTATTTGTCACATAAGCAAGTCACATAACAACAGAACAGCATAATAGGTTCATCGCTAGAATTTCGCACCGTTTCATCGATGCGTTAACAATCATCATCATCATCATCATACATCATATTTTTCATTTCCATTCTGCGTTAAATCGAAAGCGGAAAACAAGAATTCAAAATGGCGTCTTGCCAGCGTATCGATTCGAGAGATGTTTTGTAAGAATCTACAGTTTTGAATTGATTCTGCGGTTTTCAAACGTGAAAGCCAAACGCCAAAATGTAAAATAATTCCATCTAAATATTTTTTTGTTTGTTTTTGTGTATTTCTACAACATATTACATCACTGGCGGCGGAGCAGGGGGGGCAGGGGGGGCAGCGGCCCCCCCTAAAACTTTTAAGGGGGGGCGGCGCCCCCCCTTGAATTTCCAGTCTGCCCCCCTCCTAAAATTTCAACTTTTTAACTTTGTAATTCGATTTATTTCTTAAATTTAATATTTGAAAGAAATTATAATTAATTGACATTTTACAGTAATCACATTATTGAGAGTTGTTGTGGCATATTTTAAAACTAGTTGCAAGTACCCGGCTTTGCCCGGGTTTAAAATAATGTTTTCTGTTTATTTAAGAAGCGTAATTTGACGTTTAATTAAGATTTAAAATAAGACGCGTAAAAAAGGGTTTATTTGCATGCAATAAAAGGGTACATTTATCTTAAAGCAATGTGATACACAATTTTTTGCAGTTCTTCTCTCTCTCCCTCCCTCCCTCTCTCTCCCCTCCCTCTCTCTCCCCCTTTCCCTCCCTCCATCCCTCCCCCTCTCTCTCCCTCCCTCTTTCCCTCCCTCTTTCCCTCCCTCTCTCCCTCTCTTAGGCATGACTGTAGCAAAAGATGACAATTCCTATGGATGAAGGAATGGAATGTAATAATGTAGTAAGTAATGTGATATTTGGTTCCCCGTACCGATCATATTTATAGTAAGTTAGCTATGTGGGAGAGAAGCTCGTAAAACCTGAAACAGGGGTAAAAGTTTGCCAATTTTCATGTCTTTGATATCCAAAATAATTAATTACAATTAAACTACAAATTGAGATGGAACGAAACCTGTTTAAGAACCTTCCCCATGTAATTTTGTGTACGTGTACCCAGTGGCGCAACCAGCAAAAGATGCTGGGGGGGCCCTCACATATTGAAAAAAGACCGTTTGACAGTCTTTTTTGTAACTTTATAACGTAAATTATGTATTGATGATTTGGCCTGGGGGGGGGCTCAAGCCCCCCTGCCCCCCCCCCTGGTTGCGCCACTGTGTGTATCAAATTTCACGTTATTTGGTTGTCTGGATCTTGAGTTTTAAGGGAACAGACAGACAGATAGTAAATGCGTCCTATAAGTATAGAGAAGTATTGCCATCTATCGAATGACGGCAAATGTAATTTTTAAAGAAATTACAATTATTTATTATCTTTTCATAAATTACTTTTCGTTTATTGAGTTTCCCGTTTCCGGTTTCATATTCATCATCATTCATGATAATTATCAGTAATTTTCTGATCTAATGTCACTATTAAATTTGTAAACAAAATGACATTACGAATCTGTTGACGACAGAAGTGCTCAATGTTCATTTTAATTTTTTTTTAATATATTATTATTTAATAATATCGATTAAATACTTGCTACAGAATTACTATATTCTATTATTGAATTAAGGGGGTAAAATTTGTCTTTCGGTCATATTTTGTCTTGCCCCTCCTTAAATTTTCAAGGGGGGGCGCCGCCCCCCCCCCCTTGAATTTTGGCTTGCCCCCCCCCCCTTAAAATATTTCGTTCCGCCGCCGGTGTATTACATCTTTAAATTGTAATAAAATCATGAAATTATCGGATCTGACCGAAACCAAAAATAACCTAGCCTACCGATCAAAACTAAGGGAGGCTATTCAAAAGAGCAAAATAAACATTCAAAAAAGTAAAATAAACCAAACAATATGTCGGCCTCATCAGTCGAGAACAAATGCATCTTGCTTAAAACAGTTATGAAATTTTTTTTAAAAAGTAGGGCCGTAAATTGATAAAACTATACGACCACTTTAATAAAATAATGAGGTAAGTTCATGTTTTTAAGGTAAGTGTCTTTCTTATTATCAGAATGATTTTAGTTGCGTTTTGCACAACGGTGTTGTTAACAATAACGCACTGGCTCCACGTACGTCATATGACGTACGATGTATTTTTTTTTTACCTCGTACGTCAACAGAATGAACTCTTATGATTTGAAGTCTAATTATACATTAAAATGAGAGGTTAGTTTGTGTGGCGCGCTAGTGATGTAGGTTGTTCGCTTGGCTGAGACCCAGTTTGGCTAGCTATGTGCGGGTTCGATTCCTAATAGAGACATACATTTTTTTGTTCAGATTTTATTTTTCAGGATCAGGGTTAGGGATAGGGTGTGGAGCAATATCTATTGATGGTCATTTTTTAATAAATCATAAATTTTTTTTTCCAGATTTTTTTTCAGGATTAGGGTTAGGGACTAAGGACCTCGGGATCCCGAATTAGGGATTAAGGATCTTGAGATCGCAGGATTAGGGATTTAGGACCTCGGGATCGTGGGATTAGGGATTTAGGACCCCGCGATCGCGGATTAGGGATTAAGGACCCCGGGATCGCGGATTAGGGATTTAGGAAAAGGGTTAGGGTTCTCATTTGTTCTGTTTACTCTTTAAATGTGTTAAAACGATCGCAGATTTTGAGCACCATCATTGTGTAAGTAATAATATCATAATATAAACTGCATTTATAACTTTACATCATAAGAGTTCATTCTGTTGACGTACGAGGTAAAAAAAAAATACCTCGACCGTCTTGACGTACGTGGAGCCTGTGCCTAACAATAACATCATCATGGTAGTTAATAATTATTATTCACGAACAGTGAATGACAAGTAAATATATCAGACAATGCAGCCTTGCAAATCTTTAGATGATTCATGTCATGTTTATGGCGTTTTTGTAAATTATGTAACATTTAGTATAAAAAAAAATCTTTGTATATTATAGCTATCTTTGTATATTATAGCTAAGGGAAACTACTCCTAATATACTAAACAAAAAGATATCGTCTGCAATTATAGTTTTCATATTAATTACAAAGAAGACTTTTGATGAATATTATTTGACAGTCTGTCTGTTCTACTCAGTTTATTGGTGGTTGGTAATAATTATTGCTTTTTTATTGGGTTTTTTTCATTGCAAACAAATAAATTAAACAAATGAATTAGTCTATTTCTCTTTGCATCAAAGATTTCTATCCATCAAAAGATTTCTATTTTCTATAAAATTGTGTAAATGCATAAAATTGTAATATGTCAGATTTACTTAAAAATAATGGTAAGATAGTCAGGAAATCCAGAGCAGATGAATCATCTGAGGCAAAAAAAGGCGCTTGGAATCTGATAAATTGCGAAAGCAACAAAGAACATTTCATGAATCTGCAGTTGAAAGGAAACACGCTTAGAGTCTTGCAGGATTCAATATCAACTTAAAAAGAAAAATAATAATCAGAGACTTTTAGCTGAAGTTATTAATGATATAGACGTGGAAGAATTAAACTGTGGAAGAATGACAGAAGTATGTAATTTCTGTCATGCAAAATATTTTCTCAAAGAACTAAATTGTTTAAAGCAATATTATTCCTGTTGTCATGCTGGAAAAGTACAATTATCTCCTTTGCATGAATCTCCTGACATTATAAAAAATTTACTAATTGAAGACTCTCCAAAAGGAAAACATTTTAGAGATCAAATACGGCAGTATAATAGTTCTTTTGCTTTTGCATCAATGGGAGCTAAAGTCAGATACCACCGGGAAAGGGACCATACTGTTACAGAATCCACGGTCAGGTTTATCATGCTGTAGCACCATTGCATGGAGAAAACCCTTCTTATGCTCAACTTTACATTCTTGATTCCACTGAAGCAATGAATTTCAGGCGTAATCGAAATGAGAAATGCATAGAGGAGCTTTTGATGGTAATTGACGAACTGCTTAAAAATATTAATCCTTTTGCCTCTGCATTTAAGTATATGTTTGAAGTTGAAAAAACAGAAATTCAGGCAGCTTTAAATGAAGGAAGAGAAGCAAAAGAAGTAAAAATGTATTTTAAATCTGATGTCAGAGATGATCAAAGGCGCTATAATGCTCCAAGCTCAAATGGATTTTCCGACATAGCAGCAGTTTTTGTCGGTGAAGATGGTAACCCTCCTCTTAATAGAGATATATGTATTTACCCTCGTGGAGATATTTGTCAAAAAATTCATGTACTTGATCCCAACTGTGACCCTATGACCTGTCCTCTACTATTTCCTCATGGGGAGAAAGGTTGGTCATTAAATATGGAACATGTTGAAGGGCGGAGAACAGCAGTTAGAAACAAGGTAACCACTCTTCAGTTTTATGCATTTAGACTGGCTGTAAGAGAAGGCTTTAGCATTTTGCATAGTAGTGGGAAATTGTTTCAGCAGTACTTGGTTGATGCTTATGTCAGGGTTGAAGGAAACAGGCTAAACTATATTTAAAAAAATCAAAAAAGCTTAAGGGTTGAGCTTTACCAAGGTCTGTTGGATTTCTTGCATAGTGAAGCAGTTGAAAGAAACGTCAGGCCTGGCAATTTATTCATTTTGCCTTCAACATTTCAAGGAAGTCCTAGAGCTATGCAGCAGAACTATCAAGATGCAATGGCTCTGGTAAGAAAATTTGGCAAGCCAGATCTATTTATTACTTTTACATGCAACCCAAAACGGTCAGAAATTATCAACAACATTGAAGCCTATCATAAGCCAGAAAATAGACCAGATATTGTTGCCAGGATATTTCACATGAAATTGAAAAGCTTGCTTGAAGATTTAACTGTGAAGCACGTAATGGGGAAACCTTCTGCCTTTTTGTATGTCATTGAATTCCAGAAAAGAGGGCTTCCTCATGCACACATACTAATAAATTTAATAAGTGAGGACAAAATAAGAGATAAAGATGACATTGATAAATTTGTTAAGGCTGAATTTCCTGAACAACAAGGAAGACTTTTTGAAATAGTTAAACAAAATATGGTACATGGCCCTTGTGGCATTCTAAACCTTAATTCACCATGTATGCGTGATGGTCAGTGTATGAAAAAATTTCCCAAGCAGTTTTGTGATGAAACTGAGGACAACTTAAATGGTTATCCAAAATATAGAAGACGAGATACCAACAGGACAGTAAAAGTAGGAAAATATGATGTTGATAACTGTTGGGTAGTGCCTTACAATCCTTACTTAAGTCTAAAATACAATGCACATATTAATGTAGAAGTCTGCTCTTCAATTAAAAGTGTGAAATATCTATATAAATATGTTTACAAGGGACATGATTGTGCAAATATAGAGGTGAGACCACACACTGAAGATAATGGGGAAATCGTATGGGATGAAGTGTCTACTTACCTTGATGCCCGTTATGTTAGTGCTCCAGAAGCAGTTTAGAGATAGCTTGAATACAAAATGCATGATCAGTCCCATTCAGTTATCAGAATGCCAGTCCACTTACCCAACATGCAGCCAGTTTATTTTGAGGAAAATCAAGAACAAGAAGCTGCTGAACGATCATCAAAGAAAAACACCATGCTCACAGCTTACTTTAAACTAAACATGGACTATGTATCTGCTAGAGATTATTTATACCATGAGATTCCAAATTATTTTGTGTTTGACAAAAAGCAAGGAATATGGAGACAAAGAAAAAAAGATGGGGGGAAAGTAATTGGGAGAATGGTAACTGTTGGGCCACGAGATGAAGAAAGATTTTATTTAAGAGTTCTTTTGCTGCACATTAAAGGTGCAAAATCATTTCAAGATCTTTTGACAATTATTAAAAGCAATGGTGATCAAAAGGTTTGCAGTACATTTAAGTCTGCAGCTATTGAATATGGCCTTCTTGATGACGATCCTGAGTGTGAGGAGACGTTATTGGATGCCACACTACATTCAATGCCTTCTCAGCTTAGAAATCTTTTTGCCACTATTTGTTTATTTTGTAATCCTAAAGACCCTCTTTCTTTATGGAATAAATTTAAGGATGCAATGAGTGAAGACTTTTTAAATACCGGAACCAATGATAGAGAAACTGCTTATTTGAATGCACTCTTTCAGATAGAGGAGTTTTTCAAAAGCAATAATTCAAATTTAAGAGCTTTGGACTGCCTGATTGCCATTTAACAAAAACAACAGTTTATGGGGATCATTTTGACATTTTAGAAGAGCAAGCTGAAGGAAATCATAACAAAGAAAAACTTAATAGCGAGCAGAAAGCAATAGTGGAAGAGGTACTGCACTCAATATATGAGGGGGAACACAAAACTTTCTTTGTAGAAGGACCTGCAGGAACTGGAAAAACATTTGTGTATAACACATTAATGCATATAATTAGAGGTAAAGGAGATATAGTTTTGCCTTGCGCATCAACTGGAATAGCTGCTACACTTCTCATTGGCGGCAGAACGGCACATTCTCTATTTAAAATCCCCATTCCCATAAATGAAAGCTCAACATGCAAGCTTAAAGGCAATTCATATGAAGCAGACCTTATAAAAAATTCAAAACTGATTATATGGGATGAAGCTCCAATGTTACCCACTCATTGTTTTATTGCTGTGGATAGATTACTGAAAGATTTAATGGAAAGTGATGCATTATTCGGAGGGAAAGTTATTTTGATGGGAGGAGATTTCCGACAGCTTCTACCAGTTATTCCAAGAGCATCAAGGGATTATATAGTAGGGAGCTGCATTAACCAAAGCCATCTGTGGTCCAAATTGAAAAAATTGAAATTATCTCAGAACATGAGAACAAAGTCAAATGAAAAAGAATTTGCAGACTGGCTTCTGAAATTAGGAGATGGTATGTTGGGGGAATCCATTGTAATACCAGAAGGCTGTTTTGCTAAAGATACAGATTGTGTTAATTTTTTATTTGGGGAAAATATTGACTTTGATGACACAACCTATTATTCAAAAGCTATCCTCTGTGCAAAAAATGATGACTCCTTAGACCTGAATGAAAAGGTTTTAGATAAATTATCAGGGAAATTAAGAGAATACTGCAGTGTTGATTTAACAGATGAGGAGGATAATCAATGTCTGTACCCTCTCGAGTTTCTCCACAGTCGTACACCAACAGGCATGCCACCACACATATTAAAACTTAAAGAAGGGGCAATTATAATGTTGTTGAGGAATCTTAATCCAAAACAAGGACTATGCAATGGTACAAGGCTGATAATAAGAAAGCTTTTCCCATCATTCTTAGATGCAGAAATTATAACTGGTAGATTTCACGGGAACAGAGTATTTATACCACGGATAACACTAAATCCATCAGATACAAATTTGCCTTTTCAACTGAGAAGAAAACAGTTCCCTATAAGGCTGTCATACTCAATGACCATAAATAAGTCACAGGGACAGACTTTTGACAAAATTTGTATTTATATACCCAAACCAGTTTTTACTCATGGTCAACTATATGTTGCTTTTTCTAGGGTTAGGAGTTTTGATTCTGTCAAAGTCTATGGAGAAAAAATTACTAAAAATCCTGTGTATAAAGAGGTCTTGATGCAATAAAAAAATCTTATATGTACATAATTTTAAAAATGGAACATAGTAGCAATTGTACAAAAACTTATTTTAACTGTAATTAACCACCACCAGTTATTTGATCTAAAAGGTCCATTTTAGGTCGACTACCTTTTATTTAACCGTCCTGTTAAGGGCTATTACCTTTTATTGTATTTAACGGTCCTTATTAGGGCCACTACCATTTATTGTGTCTTAACGGTCCTTTTTAGGGCCACTACCATGTTTTGAATCTTCAAAGTCCTTTTCAGGGCTAATAACGGTCCTTTTTAGGACCACTACCATATTTTGTGTCTTAACGGTCCTTTTTAGGCCCACTACCATATTTTGAATCTTCAAAGTCCTTTTCAGGGCTAATGAAAATTTTACAATTAGCTTGAGTTCGCTTGCTGCCATGAGTTTTAATTAAAAGGTTCCTTTATTTAATTAAGGTTCATTTATAAGTAAAATATGAACATTGTTGAGGTTAATTCATAGTTATTAGTATTTTAAAAAGTGCTGCAAATGTTTTGCGGGTACAGCTAGTAAGTCCCTATTATCGTTCTGGCCTATTTTCATATTAAAAATTTACGAAAAATCTACTTACAACCAAAAAATGTGTGTGTGTCATTTAAAATTAACATGCGCAGTGTATACCAGCAATTTGATATCAAAAACTTTTCTCTAAGATTATTTCTTGGCCAATCTAGGCTTAGATTTAGATCTAGGCTCAGTAAGTAAGAAATATTGCTAAGATGACTCAAAAACTCAGTGCACAAATACAAGTAGTATGCAGTCTAGTTCAGACTTCAGACGAAAATAAGGAAATACCAGCGAAGTTTTCAATTCTACACATTGTTGTCTGTGCCTGAAACTTTGACATAGCTAGTATTTTTTGTTTAGCTAAAAGCTAACCAATCAACCAAACCAAGCAATAATTTATACAAGAAAAATCACTACTTTCCTTGACTTGCCCACGGACCCCTTTGAAGCTCCCCACGGACCCCACGGGGTCCGCGGACCACAGGTTGAAAACCTCTGATCTAGACCATCGTTTATCAACGTGGGGCCTGTGAATCAAGAAGTCGAACGTCTTTAAGTATTTGGTGCACAGGATGAACATGAACATTAGATAGGGTTAGATATTGGGCGTGGCACGTACATAGACTGTGATACACTGATACACAGGTGATATAGTGGATAGGAGACTTAGGCTGCTGCATAGGGCACTCAATTTAAGGGGGGGGGGCCTTGCCGGAATTTCTCTTACTCTGCAAGCGTTATAAAAAATTATAATTTTATTCTATTGTTTACTTGAACGTGCACATTTTAGGAAATGATGAAAAATACTCTTGGAAATTATATTTTTCTGTTAATTTCTATGTGAACGGCAAATCCTGTACTAAATTAAATTAGAGCAAATTAGAAAATTATACTTTACGTTTATGTTGGTAGGTACAACTCTTGTTTCACATTTTTTTTCGATGCTAAATACTTTTTTGTTTACTTAGCATTTTCAGTGAGTCTATTGTAAACACATTAAAATATGTTATGTCATGTGTTAGTTTTGGTGATGTACTGGGGTGTTATTAAATATACGCTCTTCTAGCAGTGGCGTAGCTAGGGTGGGGGGAGGGGGTCCAAATTTGAACACCCCCCCCCGGGCCCCCGCTTGAGGGGGGCCCCCAAACGAGTTTCCAATTTTTTAATTTTAACACTAAATATTAAATACTAGCTGTAACCGCCACGCGCTGCCTTGAGTAACGACCAAACATACTTTGGAATGGCTGGAAATGCGCCATAGGTACAATGCCGGTCATGTTTAGAGAGAGTTTGTATTTTTAGGGGACACATACCTGTTAAGATAGATGACCTAGTTAGGCTGGAATTAAAAGCAAGGCTAAGAGTCCTTGTATTCTCGAGAGAAAAATGTGATAAGCTAATTATCTACTGTCTGGTTTCGTATACATGGCGCCAAACTTCTGCATGTGCTGGATTAGTGTTACGAAGAGCATTTCTGAGCATTGTATTTACAATAATATAGATTAAACATTGTATTTTCAAGAATATGGATCACTGGGTCAGGGATGAGTTAACTAATTAAGGAGAGAAAGGAGGAGAACAGAGAGGTACAGAACAGACATGCAGTTCGACAAAATAGGCAGCACACAGGATAAAGTAGTGATGTTTCGGTGAATATGTATCTTGCAGTGTATAGTTTCATTCTACTTATATTTTGAAATTATATTTTGCGTAATCGTCAAATAAAGTATATGAATCGGACTTGGCAGTTTATTTAATTTATTTGTGATGTATGTGATTGAGTACACGCTTAGATAAAGTGTCAATCCCTACCAGAGAAGAGAAGACATAGATAGATCGTCACAAGAACTCACAATGCATAACTTAAAACACAAGTAGTTATGACACCTTCTTTAATGTAAAAGTAAGTATTGAGAAAAATTTCGTTTCTAATTCAGTTTATTAATTTAATGCAATTTTGTGTGTAAATTTCAAGGCAATTGGTGAAGAACTTTAGAAGTTATTAGCTAGGCGTGAATCCTATTTACATTTTATGTACATAGATGAATCCACCGCCATGTAATCTTGTTATGCACGTTGTTATATAAGTTAGTGCAGAGGTGTCACTCGGAAGGTGCGGGCCGCACTGGGTGACACCAACATAGGGGTGACACCACAATGAACAATTCTAGATTTCATAGCAGAAAGAACTCGGCATAGTCAGTTTTATAACCGGTCATAGTCAAAAACATTATCAGTAGCACAGGGTGCCACCATACGAGCAGTAGCACAGGGTGCCATCATGCAAAGCGTCTGGAGCTTAGGTAAATGAATCTAATTCAAAGCTGCTCGGATCAATCTGGAGTTTTTTGTAAACGCGCTAGAAAAAAGGACGGAGGTAGTCACGTGGTTTTATAAAATAGGAGACGTAGTTTATAAACTTAGTTGAATTAAAGTAATATACATATTTCTGAAATAGTCAGTAAAACTATCGTTTTTATCGCTTACATATTTTAAAGTAAATTCTCTAAGGCGAAGACCGTATAGAGCAGAAAAATTCGAAATATGTACCATTGTTCATGCTGGAAGTCTTGGGGGAGGTGGTGACACCATGAATTGTCAGTATCGGTTGACACCAACCATAGTGATGCCACTGAGTTAGTGATACTGTTGCATGTATTCCACACATATAAAAAGTGGTAAAAAGTTTACTAAAAGTGTCAAAACATTGTTTTGGTTGTTGTAAAACACGTTATCTTGACGGCATTGTATCTTCCATTTTTTGTCCATGCTACAATCTATCTGTCCATAGACATAAATAGAAGGGTCATAGTTTGTATACTTATGTCTATTCGTCTGACGAAATCTCACAATCATGGCGGATGAAACAAGTATACATAATTTTTTGTATATTTTTTATTTGTGAAATGTAAAGAGTGTTATTCTTTAAAGAGAAACTTCACCCATGCCGAAAGAATGAGTTTACCAGAGTGGGACTACAAAACGGAAAAAGCGTGCTACAGAAAGACGAGTTGCTGCAAAATCAAGGAAAATTTAAAGGGTTTTTAAAGAAGAAACCTGATAATAGCATTGAAAACAAAGAAGACCATGAACATGGCGAAGAAAAGGTACAGCAGTGTAGCAACAGCTGTCAAGTACTTAGCAAAAACCAACTCAAGCTTACTTGGCCACAAAAAAACTGGATTTTCCCAATCCTGGGAACTTCCTAGAAACTTTGAAATTTCTTGCAGAATTTGATGAAGTTACGTAACATCACTTGAATAATTCAACATGAGTTCATAAGCTTGATGGGCTATAAAGATAGGGAATCAATTGTTATTTTGAAATTGTGAAACCAGATGCACAACATAATGAAGAACTTGTTCTGAAAACTCTTTAAGACATTGAACTAGACTTTAATCTGTGCACAGATCAAACCTATGATAACGCAGCCACAACGAGTGGCCTTCGGTCTGGCCGGCAGAAACGTCTCTTAGACATAAATCCAAATGTAACATTTCTGAACTGTGATAATCAATCTCTCAACTTGGCAGCTCTTCATTCTGCTGAGATAGATCTAGCAATTGTCACCTTTTTTCATGAATTGCTTAACCTTTTTTCCAATTCACCTCAGAGACCAAACTGAAAGAAACTGGAGCCGGGAAACTAAAAAAGGAGAGTAGTAGGCCTACATGGTGGTACTCAAGAGAAGAAGCTACGTCGTCACTTTCCTTGCATCTTGACAAAGATGCTGAAGAGATTAAGACCCTTTCATGTTTTCTGTAAAATGATGAGAAACAGACAAAACTAATCACCCAATCCATCGAAAGAGATAAAGAAGGCATTGAATGCTAGGATTTCCTGTAGACAAAACAACCAGAAGAAAGAAAAGACTTGATGGAGAGTTAAGTTCTGATGTAGGACTGTAAATAGAACTGCAATTCAAACGTGTTGCGACAGAAGTGCTTGACATACTTCATATGGAGATAAAGGATAGATTCCAAAGGTTGCAAAACCATGTGGGCACCTTTGGGGTTCTTCTTAAACCAAGACACCTGTTAAATTCTATGGATGATTACACACTGATGAAAAACTGTTACTTTTTCCTGTTTGTATGATGACATACAGGCAAATCACTTTTTCAATGGTGTCATTGATGCACGACCACTTTCATCAACAAACCAGTACCACAATCACCAACTGACTCATTTAGGAAGCTGGCTTCATATGATAATGATGTTTGCTCAAACCTTGCAATCTCCATCCGAATACTGCTAACTCAGGCCAGTTCCATTGCATCATGTGAGAGATTATTCTCAAAACTCAAAGTCAATCAAAAAACTATATCAGGAGTACAATGATGCAAGAAAGACTTAGCAGCATGGCTTTAATGTAAGAAGTGAAGTCAAAAATACTAGACAACATTGATTTAGACGATGTTATAAACGCCTTTACTGCACAGAAAGCACGACGTGAGGCAAAATGAATTGAGATTTGTCACTTGTGCTTTATCTCGTCACTAAACAATGTAATTATTCATTAAAAGAGTTTTAATGATTATTTTTTGTTTATTGTATTGATATACTGTACTAATTTGAATTTAGACATATATTTTTTAAGTACGTTATCTCATGTCATGATATCTTATGTCAAATCTGCAGGGGCCCCCAAAAAGGCCAAGCCCCCCGGGCCCCCAAACCCCTAGGGACGCCTCTGTCTTTTAGACACATACTCTTAGGTCCCATACTTAAAACTATGAGCCCTATATTAAGTAATCATCAAATTATTGTTTTCTATTTTTAACTGGTCATCGAAATTTAATTTGACATTGTTAGGTTTTTCTTAAATGTGAGAATAATTTAACTGTGAATATAGAAATGTTATAGCTTTACAAATTTAAATAATACCTAATTTGAAAAAAACACATACCTTAACCAGGTTTAAATAAGCAGTTCTTAGTAAAAAAAAACCTTCCTTGTGAATATTCAAACGAGTATTTCGTTCATTCGTCGCAGCACTAATCAGGACTTGATATTTTCGTACCAATAACATGTAAAGTTAAAAACTTTAGAAGGTATATTTATGCTTAAAGTATCTTGCTGCTTGTCATGGGTATATTTCTTTATTGCAGAATAGTTGTAGAATTATTTGTTGTATTTATGCATACTATCATTTCTATGGCACTTGTATAAATGGTAGTATGGTCTCTTCGGAGTTTCTGACTTGACTGGCTTGACTTGGGTGTATATTTATTTTTATTTGTAAATTAAATGTCCACAGACGTAACACATGTAGAGAATAGATATAAAGCACTGAGAGCAGATAAATATATATATTATTTATTGTTATTTTTTACATACATGCTCCAATGAAAAATGATGTGAGAACAAAGTACCGTCCTTCTAGTCAAGAATATAATGTCGTATCTAGTCTCAAGTCCTATTCTCGTCTGCCTAAATCTAATATTTTCCTTCCGCTACCCAGTGGCCAGATAATTCAAACTTATTTAATCTCCAGGTTAAATCTGATTACCGTAGCCTAATCTGATTATTTCACTTCTCAAGAGCTGTTATGCGAGTTTCACATTCTGGGAAAGTACACTACAAACAGTCAGGCCCACCTGGAACTGAGCATTAACCAGGTGCTCCTGTGCTGATTTTTTTTACCTAAAACTTTTCAAGCGGCAATAGTTAGAGTGTGTCAGCGTGTGCCATCGTAATTTTTCCATTGTCCGAGGCACACTGAGACGAAAAACGTCTCTATCTTTATATACAGACACATGTTTGTAAGACAGCGTATATATTACTTTAAAATAAATGTATGACGTTGAATTGCTAAACGACGATAATGGATGCCTACACTTTATTGTTTTAAAATATATATTCTCATTTTTAAATCTAATTATTCTAAACGTTGTAACTAATGAAACTTTAAATTGTAGAAGTGCAAACTATTACTTAGTTGCAAATGTTCAGTTTTCTGTTGTATAGAAAAAAATATCTAATATAATAATAGCTGTCTTGGTTCTGCGTTAAATCGAAAAAAAAAATGGTGTCATGCCCGCGTCTCGATTCGATAAATGTGTGTTAAAGATCTGCAGTTTTGGATAATTTCTGCGGTTTTTAAACATGAAACTCGAAGGCCAAAATGTGAAAATTCTATTTAAATATGTGTTTGATTTTTTTTCAACATATTGCATCTTTAAATTGTAATAATATCATGAAAAAATCAGATCTGTCCGAAACCAAAAATAACCTAGCCTACTGATCAAACCTAAGTAAATATAACTCAATGCAAAGGTTTTCCAGTGTAGAGCTAGTAAGTATTAAAATGTTATTGTCCCTCTAAATGGCGGCATTCTCACTACGTCTAGGTCACAAGCAGTAATATTAAATAACTTTCGCTTTTAAGCTGATTGACGAAGTTTATTATTAAATATCAGTGGTTCTCAAAGTTAAGAGTTGGTGTGAGTCAGCGAACATCTAACTTATAAAGCAGCTAAGCTCGTCCGGGTTGCGGTGGCGGGCGGTGTGTGGGGAATCCGTTCTATAAATAAACGACCTCCAGAAATAAATAAAACTATAGTATTTGATAAAGTAATCACGTGACCAGCGAGGTCACGGAAACATAATTCAAAATGGCGCTTTCGTTCAATTGATTCGATATTTTCTTTTTCAAAAATCTACAGTTTTAAATAAATTCTGTGGTTTGTAAAAGTCCTAAATATTAAATAATAATAATATAATAATATATAATCTATAATACAAAAAATCCTTTTCTGCTCTGTCGGCGATCCCGTGTCTGTCATGAAATCCCGTCTGTCATCGAGATCGTGTCTATCATCCGAGATCGTGTCTGTCATCCAAGATGGCAGCATAAACAATTCAAAGATGGCAGAAACATTTACTGTTTTCTTCTTAACATGCATGATCCGGTTCCCAACTGGCCGGCCGAGTAAGATGTCTCCTACTTGGCTGCCAGTAATGACATTGGACCAGCCATATTTATAGTGCCGAGGTCACCACACACTAGGGTGGCCAAAAAAATCCAACTTCGTGCCACATACCGAGGCACCCTTTTTTTAAGTTCCTTTTGCCTTACTGTTAAAATTTTACATCTAAATTCAAAGTAGAAGGGGATGCTCACAGGCCTCGTTGTTTTACCTTTTACGGCATTTTACTCGATTTTGTTGACTGGTGGAAGTACAACGTTTTTTCACACTTATGAACTATTCCATGCTGACCTAGTTCTCATTTTAGATACACGACTTCCTGTTGTTTTTATGAACATTGTGCAGACGGAAAATCAACAAATATAATATTCATGAGTGGTGAAGATAAAGATATGGCAGCACAGCAGGAACGAGACATCACAAACAACAGAAACAGCTACTTTGTAAACAGAAAGAGGAAAAACGACAGCAAAAAACTATAGAAGGTGAATCAGGTGAAAATGAAACAGAGAGCTGCTAATCATCCAATAAATTTGAAGTCCTAGATGAATATGAACCGTCCAAGCTCAACTAAAAAACGGACAAACAAGACGGAGATTGGGTATCATACTTCCTTATTCACTAAGCATGTTACCAGTGCATTGGATCGCAACCAAACGTCTGATCGTGAAGCTATGCGATTGATGATTCCTATTGTTTCAGCACTGGGACATGATCCTTCATCATTGACAGTTTCACGAAGTACCATGCAAAGAGCCAGAAAGAAAGTCAGGTGTAAACAAGCAGAAGATATAAAGGTTTCATTCAAGCCTGACTGTCCTGTAGTTCTACAATGGGATGGGAAAATCTTACCTGAAATCCTGGGTCTTGGAGAAGTTGACTGCTTGCTGGTGCTGGTTTCTGGTGATGGCTAGGAAAAATTACCACTTGTCCCTACACTAACATCAGAGACAGGACAGAATGCTGCTGATGCTATTTATGGTCAGTTAGAACAGTGGGCACTGGTAGAAAGCATCAGGCTATGAGCTTCGACACCACTTCTGTCAACACTGGTCGTTTCAATGGAGCTTGTGTACTGCTTGAGAATCGTATTGGTCGAGAACTATTGTGGCTGGCATGTCGTCATCATGTTCTTGAACTGGAATTGGCAAAGGCTTTCAGTTTGTGTTGCGGTCCTTCTAACTCACCAAACATACCTATCTTTAAAGAAGTTTGGGGACGCATAAAGCTTGACAACTATAGTAAGTTGGAACTGCCTTCAAGCACTGATGTTTTCCGAGAAAATATGGTGAGCTTCCCGACAAATTTCGTTGACTTGAAGTCCCAGGTCAGAGATGATTATGAAGAACTTATTGAACTGACAATGATCATCTTAGGACTTAGGAGATCCACCAAAAACCATTCACTGGAGAGCACCAGGCCCTGTACATCATGCTAGGTGGATGGCTAAGCTGATCTATGCCATCAAAATTTACTTCCTCCGTCATCAGAGAGACATTTTCAGTCTTACATTAAAGGAAGAGAGCCAACTCAAACGATTTGTACAGTTTGGAACCTTGTTGTACACAAAGTCTTGGATTCAAGCACCCTGTGCAGCGGAAGCACTTGGAGGAGATCTTTTGCTCTGTAAGGACCTGCAGCAATATCAGTCTGTTGATCACGACATCAGTATTGCAGCACAAAAAATTCTCCAGAATCACATGTGGTATCTGTCTAATGAGACTGTCAGCCTGGCATTGTTTTCCGATGAAGTGTCACCAATTGAGAAACAGAAAACAATAACAGGTTTTGGAATAGAACCTAGTGAGCGACGTGTTCATTGTTAACCATTATTGCTCCAAAATGAAGGCGTCAGCTTGGGTCACTTTTCCCCAAGGCTATCACAGAAACCTGCTTACAAAGGTACTCATAGGCAACTCCTTTCTAGTTCTTCCTCGGTGGAATGATAATATTGAATACCAGAAGGGTAAGAAGCGCATTAACGACTTGCGTGTGATCAACGATATGCAGAACGTGGAGCTAAACTTTTTGAGGAATATAATAAACTGCTTACAAAAAACGAGGAAGAAAAACAATTATTATTTTGCAAGTTGTTGAAGCCAACAGAAAAGTATCCCTACACAAACTACAAAGAAGTCTGCCATCTGTGCTGTTTCGATGTAGACAATGTTTAGACAATGTACTCTGACTCTTCGGTACTCTACAATGTACATTTTATGTTGACATTTTCGTTACTTAACAGTTACATTACAGTAATGGCATGATTTGAAAATGTAATTTTAAAAATTCAACGAAAATGCGTTTTTTTTTTATTAAGATAGTAAAACTTTGTGACTCTTGAGCATCCCCTTCCAATAGCAGTCGGAAGCTGAAATTGTTGTCAGTTACTAAGTAAGACAAATGGAACTTAAAAAGAGGGTGCCCCGTTAGATGTGAGAAACTTTATTTTTTTCCATATGATTTTGGGCCACCCTACCACACACTCTACACTAACATACGGCAGGTAAGATTGTGAAAGCCAAATGGCAATCACAATGTAATACAGTCCGATAATCCGGCATGTTCGGGACCGTCTCGTTGCCAGACTACCGAAAATTGCGGTCTATCGGAATATATACAGTTATATACAGTCTATAAACAGTTTGAAAAGTTACGTTTATTGCGATGTAAAAGGACACAAAACAACAACGCAGTGGCTACGGTACCATCAAGCGGGACTCCGTATTTTTTTCCAGGTACCAGCAATAGATATTGCTCCACACCCTAACCCTATCCCTTACCCTATTCCTAACCCTATCCCTAACCCTAATATAATTGCTGGTACCCGAAAAAAAAAATACGGGCACCAGCCATATTCCTAACCCTAAAATAATGGCGCTTGATGGTACCGTAGCCACTTCGAAACAACAATGTACAAAAAATGGCCGCTAATTGTTTCCGAAGAATACCGAGCGCTTTCGGATTATCCCGAACTATCCCGAAAACTTCCGAATAGCTCTCGAATGTTTTATTTGCTTTAAAGACACACTTTCGGAGAAAACCACATTTTTACAATTTCCTCGAGTGATGCCGGACTAATGGACTTCTACTGTACTGATTTCGACCGCCTCTAACATTACCAAGGGGCAGTTAGCGATCTTAGGTGAGGTAACACAAAATCATGCCAAAATTTATTTATTTTTTTTTTATTATATTTTTTTTAACGCCGCCATTGCCAGCATGGTAGGGTGTAGTGTGCCTACCACACCAGCATTGTTGGCGGCGGTGATGCACGTCTGCCATACCTACAAAGCGGCGGGGTGAGTGTGCCCTATATCATCTGCAGGGACGGCAGAAAGATGTGGTTTTTTTTATCCTTACTCAAACTGGCCGGACCAGTAGGGTGTGTGTACTGCCAATCGGTCAGAATGGCAAGGAAAGGGGTTTTTCCTGCCACTCGGACAGAGGGGAGGGTGTAGTGTGCCTGTACCCTCTGCCCGAAATGACAGGCTGCGTAGGTGTGCTTGAGTGGGACGGAGTGGAAGGGTGTTGTGTGCCGACCACATCCGTCACCACCGCCAGCTGTGAATACCGCGGTCTCGGATAGTCCTCACTGACCACAGTACCACCACCCTCGCAAGTAATGGTCTTTTTTTCCTGACTAGAGAACCTCTATGATCCATCCCCCGTGGATCATGGTATGTCACTCAGACTAGGAAGGAGAGTTCATAAAATATGCCAAAATATTTTATGATACTCTCTGGTAGCGAGAAAATTTTTTTTTTGTTTTTTTTTATTTTTTTTTTTTTGGTAACGAGAACACCTTTTTTTTTTTTTACTTCTTTTCTCTTTTTATATATATATATATATATATATATATATATATATATATATATATATATTTTAAATATTTTTTAACGCTGCCATTGCCAGCATGGTAGGGTGTAGTGTGCCTACCACACCAGCATTGTTGACGGCGCTGATGCACGTCTGCCATACCGACAGAGTGGCGGGGTGAGTGTACCCGCTATCATCTGCAGGGATGGCAGAAAGATGGGTTTTTATCCTTGCCCAAAATGGCCAGACCAGCAGGGTGTGTGTACTGCAGATCGGCCAGAATGGCAAGGAACGGGGTTTTTCCTGCCACTCGGACAGAGAGAAGGGTGTAGTGTGCCTGTACCCTCAGCCCGAAATGGCAGGCTGCGCAGGTGTGCTTGAGTGGGACGGAGTGGAAGGGTGTTGTGTGCCGACCACATCCGTGTTCACCGCCAGCTGTGAATACTGTCGTCTCGGGTAATCCTCATTGACCACAGTACCACCACCCTCGCAAGTAATGGGCTTTTTTTCCTGACTAGAGAACCCCTATGATCCATCCCCCGTGGATCATGGTATGTCTTTCAGACCAGGAAGGAGAGAGATCACAAAATATCATGCCAAAATATTTTGTGATACTCTCCGAAACATAATATTAATTTAGAAAATTTAAATCTGCGCAATTTTTTTTTTAAATTATTTTTTTTATACGCCGCCATTGCCAGCATGGTAGGGTGTAGTGTGCCTACCACACCAGCACTGTTGGCGGCGCTGATGCACGTCTGCCATGCCCACAGAGCGGCGGGGTGGGTGTACCCGCTATCATCTGCAGGGACGGCAGAAAGATGGGTTTTAATCCTTGCCCAAACTTGCCAGACCAGCAGGGTGTGTGTACTGCCGATCGGCCAGAATGGCAAGGAACGGGGTTTTTCCTGCCACTCGGACAGAGGGGAGGGTGTAGTTTGCCTGTACCCTCAGCCCGAAATAGCAGGCTGCGCATGTGTGCTTGAGAGGGACGGAGAGGAAGGGTGTTGTGTGCCGACCACATCCGTCACCTCCGCCAGCTGTGAATACTGCGGTCTCGGATAGTCCTCATTGACCACAGTACCACCACCCTCGCAAGTAATGGGTTTTTTTCCTGACTAGAGAACCCCTATGATCCATCCCCCGTGGATCATGGTATGTCTCTCAGACCAGGAAGGAGAGATCACAAAACATGCCAAAATATTCCGTGATACTCTCTGAAATAAATCGTCTGCGCAAAAACTTCTTAATACTCTCTACATCAAATTCTTACTGAAAGAAGTTGCATCTGTATATCTCACAATATTGTAATCTATCTATGGTGTTCAATTTGTTATTGAATGAGAAGCGATCATAAAAAAATATTTAAGTAGTCGTTCAATTAAAATTCTGTATTATTTTCCACAATCTAAATTTTAAACCAAACTAATTTTGTATTATGAATACCTCAATATAATGTAATATTTATATTGTTTATGTCTATTTCTAATGTACACTTATTTCCCTTTATTACAAATCTAAAATACGTCACAATATTTTTTTTTGCATTTTTTTTACTATTACGTCACATGAATGAATTGAACAAGGGTTGAATTTGAGTAGCGCCGTACACAATGTTTACGATGCAAACTAACCCATTTATGATGGGGGCTTCACACAGAGGGTGTGTGGAGGGGCCCCAGTTTGAGGAGGGCCCCCAAAATATCTTTTAAACTAAATATTAAGTACATTATCTCATGTCAAAATGTAGTGTCTCCCAAAGAGGCCTAAAATCCCTTGGTTCGGCATCGGCTTCTCAGAACTATAATGTTGAAAGCTTTGATGTGTCTTTCTTTTTTAAGAGGCCTAATGTTTTCTGCGTCTCCGGCCTTAACTGGATTGATGGAATATTTTTTTTAATTGAAGGCCAGATAAAAGCTACACAATGATTTTATCTTTCCGGGCCCCAGCTTAAGGGTTGCCAAAAAAAAAATTTTACGTTAAATATTAATTTCATTATTTCATGTCATGGTGTCGAATGTCAAAATTCAGAGGCCACTGAAGAGGCCAGGCCCACAGGGCCCCAAAATCTATAGGTTCGGCACTGCCGGGTTGGCAGTATTATCTTAGTTTATTCTCAGTTCGATATGTTGTGCTATACTACAATGTGTATAACAGTAAGTAAACCACCTGCTAAACATGTAGCGTTTTGCTAAACACACGTCTCTCTTATTTTTTTTTTAAATACGTCATGTTGAACATCATAAAACATAAAATGAAGAACTGTTTGGATCCATTAAAATATTATGAAGGAACTGAGATGTCAAGAGTTTAATCATCGGGGGTTGTTTATGTTTACCCATAGTGAGGATTATTTTCTTTGGGAGGAACTATTTAACATATGAACTTTATTTGATGTATTATTAGGTGTCCCTATTCTCAAATGTATTTTGGCTACAATAATCTGTTCATGTCATTGGGGCCACTGCGAGTATGTAGACTGATTGTTAATGCACTCAAATATGTATCACCATTTTCAACTCCAACTGTGTGCCTACTCGCCGGTCCGGGTACCGGGCCTTTTTTTTACTAGTTTTGTTATATATGAAGTTAAAACAGTTTTATTTCATAGAATAATTGTATCAATCGTTTAAAAATAAATTTGTACTACGACGACAAATAGAACGCGTCATTTTGTATATTATTTGACGCGAATTTGTAATAGACTAAAAACAAAATGGTCGCTTTCTGTATTTAACAATTTTTTATAAACAGAATATCTGAAATAGAGTAGATAAATTTATAAGGCTGTGGCAATACGGACCCGGGTCCCAATAAAATCCGATTGTTATTCGGACCCGTGGCAAATATGCACTAAGCTTAGCTATATTTAAACTTCATTAGACGGAACCCTAAAAAATAATAATACAGAGTCTGCTTAGTGGAACCCTAGACACTGAGTAACGATTCAAACAATTATAAAAAAAAACAATAATAAAGTTTATGTATAGCTAAGCTAAGTGCATATTTGCCACGGGTCCGAATAACAATCAGACTTTATTGGGACGGGTCCGAATAAAAATCGGAGTTTATTGGCTCCCGGGTCCGAATAGTCACTTCGAATGTATAAACAATAAAAAAAAATACTGAAGTCTTTAAAATATTTTAAATAATGTATCATTTTACCATTTGCTAATTTGATCATTGAAATAACTTTTTTATTACTTATGAAAATGGCGACTAGTGAAACCTCGGTCGAAATAATGATATGATTCTGAATGCACTGCAATGGTTTGTTTTTAGTAAAACCGACAATGCGTATATTTTTCAAGTTCCTGACTATGGGGGTGAACGCGACAAAATTTTCATTGCCTCATGGTAATGATCGTGGAAGTCGAAAATATTTTTATGTTGTGATTGCCGTTAGGCTTTCACAACCTTTCCTGCCGTATGTAAGTGGTGGGTGCTTGGTCACCTCGGCACTATACATATGGCTGGTCAAATGTCATTACTGGCAGTCAAGTAGGAGACATCTTACTCGGTCTGTCAGTTGAGAACCGTATCATGCATGTTTAGTAGAATAAAGTAAATGTTTCCGCCTTCTTTGTATTATTAAAGCCACCAGACACGATCTTGTGTGACAGACATGATTTCGTGTGACAGACACGATCTCGTGTACAGAAACGGGTTTGCGTGACAGACACGGGATTACCGACATATCAGGAATTGATTTTTAGAGCATTTTCGAAAAAAAAATGCTCTATTGTCCCCGTTTTGTCTGTCTGTCTGTCTGTCTGTCCGTCATCACCCTAGATCTCAACAACCATAAGTCCTTGACCCATGATGTATATATCATTTTGTAGGTCTTGGCCTGCCAAGTGTACATCAAAAGTTCATTTCGCGATAGGACCTCTCAGGGCTGAATATAAGAGTTTCTTAGGTACTATTTTTGCTTATATTTTAAATATAAATAATAAAAGCTAATCAAAGGGGCGTAATCATTATTTATTTTTGTAACAGTTATTCAACATGATTACTTCCCTCTCTATTTATCAAAACCCATACGTAGCCACTGCGTACACGAAAATGCTCTAAAATGTCCTTTGTCCGAAACGGAAGACTTAAATTGCTTGTTTCTATTATAGATACAGTCATAACAAAATCTGACCACACTCTTCAATTTTGTCACAAATGCACTAATTTATAACAAAATTTAATCTCCAAGCTTAAAAATGAGGTAAAAAAGGTTTCTTTCCGGCGTTGGAAGATTTTTGATGTTACAGGTAGCAAGAAACTTGTAGTAGAAGATCGTTTCGTTAGATATGTTACCGTTAAAGTATATAATTCAGTTATTTCATAGAATATCTAGTTATTCCATGAAATAGCTGATCCTGTCCGTTAAAGTGTGTAATATGTTATTAATTTGATACTTTAACTAGTTATTCTATGAAATAACTAGGTATTCTATGAATTAACTGATGAGAGACAGTTAAAGTGTAAGATAAACAATTTATCTAATTTATTTGGCGTATAAATAGTATTTATGGAAACGTACCATAAAATCATTTGTTACAACAAGGATTACTAAAATGACACTTGGAATTACAAAGAACATTATTTCTAAAACAAAAACACTTTTTGTTGACACACTTGTTTTATGCGCCCGTTTCTTGTGCCCCATTGGAAAAATCCTTCTTGGGTTATTTTTATAATGATAGCTAAAATAGATTTGACATCACCTTTTCCTCTGTAAACTTCAGGCACAAAAATTCAGGAAAATCATTTAGCGTAATATTTTGTAACGACGATTAAGTTCTATTATCATTCGGTCTCTACCACCGTGCCCAATAGATAAATGAGTTGCATTTGTTATTGGGACTATTCATTTTTCTACTCCTTGAACTTCAAGTACATCGTAATGTTGAAGTAAATAATAATCACGTGGCATTTTCTTATATGTTTTAGATTTCTTTACATCCGCTGTCAAACTTAATAATTTGATGTTTTAGATTTCTTTACATCAGCTATCAAACTTAATGATTTGATGTTTTAGATTTCTTTACATCAGCTGTCAAACTTAATAATTTGATGTTTTAGATTTCTTTACATCAGCTATCAAACTTAATAATTTGATGTTTTAGATTTCTTTACATCAGCTGTCCAACTTAATAATTTGATGTTTTAGATTTCTTTACATCAGCTGTCAAACTTAATAATTTGATGTTTTAGATTTCTTTACATCAGCTGTCAAACTTAATAATTTGATGCTTTAGATTTCTTTACATCAGCTGTCAAACTTAATAATTTGTCAAGGGTGAGCAAAGAACTGTTCTCTTTCACATCACGCTTATTTAGTACAGATTCAAACTTTTCTTTCATTGCAGCTTTTTTTCGTTATCCTAAAGAATTCATTGCACTTTAACGTAAGCAAACTCTATTAACGTAATAACAAATGACGAAATTATAAAACTTAAAAAAATAAATGTAACTCAAAATCTGATACGTGGAAACAGTATCAGACGAGCAGCACCGTCACAATACACTTTATTTTACACTTAACAGGCTGCAGATCGTTATTCTATGAAATAACTAGTTAAACCATGAAATACAAGAGAGTTTTACAATTTAACGGACACGATCAGTTATTTCATGGAATAACTAGGTATTCTATAAAATAACGGATTTCATACTTTAACGGTAGCATATATATATATATATATATATATATATATATATATATATATATAGTGGCGTAACTAGGGAAGGGGGAGGGGGTCTAAATTTGAAAGTCCCCCCCGGGCAGTGGCGTCCCTATGGCTGGTGTCACCCAGTGCGGAAAATTCAGGGTGTCAACCCCCCCCCCTCCCAAGACTCCCTTCATAAAAAATGGAACATATTTCGAATTTTCCTGTATTAGACCATAGAGAATCGCCTATAATTATAATTTTTATGAAATACGCCGACCAATCAGTCCAATATTTGATGAGTTTTTAACGAATTACACAGTTAACGTAAAGCATTTAAGAACTGCAACAATTTTAACCAGCAAAGCAAAGTCAAATTTTTGTTATTTTGATAATAAACGTTATTTTAAATGTTCAGTTCCTAGTCTTCATTCTTCAAAGCAATAAATCTGTCAATCAATCGATCAAAATCAATATCTTTTACCACTTGCGTCACTGTGGTTGGTGTCACCCGGTGCGGAAAATTCAAGATGCCCCCCTCCCCAGACTTCTACCATGAGCAATGGTACATACATGTATTTCGAATTTCCCTGCACTAGACCTGAGAGAATTGACTTAAAAATACTTTAGCGATAAAACAGATTGTATTACTGACTGTATTTCAGAAAGATGTATAGGGTCAGATTAAATGAAATCGGTTAAGATTTCAAACATTTGTTGCTCGACCATTTCGGATTTCAATGAAACTTTCACAGAATAATTATTAGCCTATTAGATGTGGAAACCTGAAGCTATAGATGGGTTTGATAATTTTTGTAAAAGATATGGCCGAATGTCGAACAGAACCCTAAATTTAAAAATCGAGTTTTTAGCAAATCGCCTGTTTGTTTTAAGGCATTTTCTCAAAAACAAAAAGAACCAAGGTAATGAATGTTTCAGTATTTACTATGAATGTATGAGTGAATAAATTGATATCAATTTTATATTATTTTGGCTTCTAATTTTTTTTTTATGTGCTCAGTTGAAATATGACAATTTTTGTGAAATCGGCCACTTTCAAACCTCGATAACTTTCTAACCAACAAAGATTAAGCAAATATATTTTATACCTAATTTGAAAATGATGTTTTGAAATGTTTGGAAAAATTTAGAGGTAAAGATTTTGCAAGAATTCTGCTTGTTTGCCACTCATATTTACGTCAAGCTTGCATCTCCTGTCCTATGAGTCGTGATGCTCCCTTTAACAATCTTTTGCTATTCAAACAGATCTTTCGAAATTCTGGCGTATACAACACGGTGTCCGATGCTGCGAAAAGGAAATTTGAAAAACACCTTTGGTATGGTAGTCCAGAGGTGCTTTTTCTTGCGTTGTTTTCTGAAAAAGTTTCTGAAGCAATGCTGAAGACTGGCGATGATTGGACGGATCGAGTGTTTAAATTGACGGATTGGACTTACTGCATCACTTTGTAGGTACCATCACTATCTGCAATGCGTTCAGTCGATATTGATACTAGCTTCGATGAAGTTGATCCAGTATCATAGGATCAATTGCCGTCATTTGCTGAAGCTAAGTGTATTGTTGATTCCTTTAAGGCGTCAATGATGCAGCCGAGCGGTCAGTTGAACTGATGTCATCATTTAATAAATCAATCACTAAAACGGAATCTGAAATGCAGAGATTGCTGCAAGTTGTAGAAGATCACTGACAGAGTGTGCCGAATGTGAAGAAAAGTACACTGAAGTTATATAAGAAGCGTTGAACCGACGATCTTTAGTAAAGTGTATTGTTCAGATTTATAATACAATATATACATGAATAAACAAGCAGTAATTGTTGCATATGATTATATTTTATATTATTTAACATTTCAACATGTCTAATTCGCTGTAATTTATGTTTAATGTTGATTTTAAGATAATGTTTAATTTAAAGTTTATAAGAATTAATGTTATTAAAGAAGATAGGCCTACTATAAACTTGAGTCTCGATGAGCGACCTTTAAATGTAATTCAATTTCAATAAAATTTTGCATGAAAGTATAGGAATATAAAGGGAAAAAATTAACAACAATGCAATATTAAATTGCAAAAAAAAAATTTGAATCACCCTAATATGCTGTGCTTTTGTGCTTTTTGTTCATTTACAGTAGTATATCACATTTCTTTCTATAACCATGGGTCTGAAGAAAGTGAGCGGAAAGGTAAGTGCTCAGAAGAAACGTGAAATCACAGGAAAACATAAGAAAGTTGTGCGAGGCAGTCGATACACCAGCTAAGGGCATTACAATGATCTCTAGCTCCTACACCCCGCCATCATCTTTCCTAAGATCAAGTCGGGTAATTTCCTGGTAAATTATCTCAATAAAACGAGTTTTTTTTATTTTCATTCTCATTTAATATGTTTTTATAGAATATTAGTCATTTATAAATACATTTTTCTTACTCAAAAACACTTTAAAAAAAACAAAAAAAATAGGGCCTGGAAAGAATTAATGCCATTTTAAATTAATTACAATAAAGAAAATTACTTTTGAGATACGAGCAAATCGACGTACGAGCAACGTTACTTATCAATTAACCTCGTATCTCGAGGTACCACTGTTTATATTAATTTAATTTAATGTAAATATTCAAATACAAACAAGTTCTTCAATTTCGTTAAACAATTTTAAAATATGTATGCTATTAAATATCTGACATAAAAGATTATAATGTAATCGAAAACTTTAATAGTCTTTAAGGCTTAGCAATCGTGTTTATAACCATGTCCGGCAACTCTATCTCATGCGCACGATAATCGGAAAGTTTTTCAAGTGCAGAAGGGGTTAACAAAAAAAATGATGACAACTACAACTTCCGGTCAAGTCAAAGCTTTCTCGATCGACGTAGATTTATCGTAGGCTATTTCCCTGATTTACATCCATAATCCAAGTTCAAATCTGAGTATTTCTTAGTATACCTCAGATGGGGCTTTACAAATATGGATGTAGATATAGACAGTGAATTTGACGGGAAATTGCTGGATCAATTCCGATCTTTGGGTACAACTGATCGTGATGTACTTATCGCAGAATTTCAATCCCTATTAGGCAACAAGCTTAATCCCGAATCCTGTGCTTTCTTTCTGGATATGAATAATTGGTAACATAATTAAAAAATTGTTTGTTATATCACCATATCTTTCAATCTGAATAAGAATTATTTTTTTTCACAGAAAATTAAATCATTGTTAGGGTATTGATTTGCTTATGATTCTATAAACACCATCTTATTCTTGTGAAATACATAAAAAGTTTATGAAATGAAAGAAATAATTCTTGTCTTAGTTCATTCATTGATAGTAAATAGTGTTATACCCTTAAGTAAGTTTTTTCCAACAGGATTTTAACGGAAATTGTTTTTTTTTCAACATGCTGGATCCCAATTAAATTAATTTGCGAGTGTTTTGCCAGTTTTGGAAGTTTCTATAGTACTTTGACTTGGTGGTACAAATACATTATAGAATAAGTTTGAATAAAAATAATTTATTTTTGATTAAGTCTTCTGTTGCCAAATTAGCTCTCTCATAGCAAATTCATCAAGCCTCGGGGATTGTTCAGTAAAACATGAAATTGTTTTAAACTTGCATCAGACTAATGAGATCACTGGCTTTTATCCCTGTATTCATCTCTATTGATGACACTATTTGTGTACACAGTAAAACCTTGCACAATCACAATGTTTCATCCTAAAACCAGTTTATAGAGTAGAGGATTCACCAATGTGGAGTGGTGTCTAAAATGGTAGCATAGTACATGAAATTCATTTACTATGTACTGTACATGTCATCATCATAATTTAGCCTAAGCTAAAGTAATTAAATTTTGTCATTGAGAAGACCTCTAGGACAATGCTGCATATAAGTTTATCCATTAATTTCTCTTGCCTAGCCATTGCAAGTATATTTTCAAGGACCAAGATAGTTTATTCCATTCAGTCCTTAATTTTATGTAATCATCTCTTCCGAGGACAAGCTCTTTCAAATTGCCTAACATGATGGTTTTTTTAATATTAGTACTCATCAATAATGAATGAAGAAAATGATACATTAGCTGTGTAGTTAGTAAATATGATTTATAATGAAAATGACTGATTGCATAACTGAACTTCAAGCTTCACAAGCTTGTCGTCAAATAGTTTATATTGTCAGCCTAACCCAAGATTCATTTTTAACCAATTTACACAAAAGAATAAAAAATAAGTTTTACCTCAAATTAAAGTAAAACACAGATGAAGAGGTTTTTTTTTTTTTTTTTACCATTAAAGATTTCTGGATTTCACAGCAATGTAAACTCATAATAAGTGTTAAATATTTATATACTAAAATAAATATCATGATTCTATCCAACACAAAGTTGCAAGACTCCAATGTATTTTATTAGCCAGTACATTCAAAACATTCATATTTAAAATTCATGACTTTGGCAGACAAAAAAAATTATTTGTAGTTTGATTTATCCCTGGATTATTTTAATACTCCATTTACATGGATAGTATGTTTGGTAATTTCTGCATGTAAAATGCTTCTTCTGCATGTTAATTATGAAATGTCTAGTAATGAATTGTTTGTATTATAATTAATGGGATTTACTGTCTTTAATGCCTCTAGCTCTCAAGGAGTAAAATTGTTTTTTTTACAAAACTTAATCTCAAAAAAAAATGATAATAATGATAACAACTGAAGCTGAACTATTTTTTTGTAACAGTACATTATGTTTGTGGAATAAACCATTTTTTCTTATTACTGGCACAAATTAATATATCAAAATTGCACTTATTAACAGGAACCTTCAAAATGCAGTTTGTTCATATTATGACTTTGAACAGCCAGCTAATTCTTTACCATCTATGTCATTTATTGCTGATGTCACAGTAGGAGATGGAGAATCTGTTGCTCCCAATACAACATTTTTCAAGACCTGGAGAGTAAAAAATTCAGGTAAATTAAAAAAAAACAACACATTTTTGTATTTTTTTCCAGTTTAATATAATATAACATAAATATTATTTTGAATCAAGTGTATAAAAATTTTTAGACGTCTATAAGCACTGGAATAGAAATTTTAAGCTTGCAATATTTATGAAAATTTATTCTGTGTTCTTCCAAATATCCTCATTATTTAAATGTTAATTTTGCCACATATTCAGATTTATTCATGCAGCATTGTGTTGTGCGTTCATGGAGTTAATCTAATTATACAGTAAAACCCTTAAAACTCATGAGACCTAGCAGTGAACCTACTAAAATATTCTCAAAGAATCAGAGATGCAAAAGCAAGTTTTCATGTTTGAAAAATGAATGGAAGATAAGTCCTTACTGAAGGCTTTATCTAATATCACTTCAGATCACAAAATTAAAATCCTTTTACTATTGAATTGGAGAAGAATTACTTTGTGGTGCTACCTGGAAGCTGACACCAACAAGATGGGTTACAAATGGAATAAGCTTGAGAGGCTCGCTCATTATTGAGGTTTATCAACATGTTTGATGGCCCATACCCTGACAGGTGTGGCAGGCAATATATACTGAACTATTTCTTTCCACTGAGGTGTGATGGATGTCACGGTGCACAGTGCTAACCAGATTGTTCTCCCTGCATGAAGAAGTAAAACTATCTTTTTCAAACGCAAAAAAAATAACTAATTTCAAGATTTCTAGTCAAAGGACAAATGGTTATCTAGTTTTGCATATTTGGCAGACATTTTTTCCCTTCTAAAAGAGCATAACTCATCTTTGTAAGGGTGGCTCGATAATGTTAGGAATAAAAATGGATGGGTTTCAGAAGGGGGGTATCCGTGGTGTTAAAACTTAGAATATGGTAAGTCAGAAAGGTTTCTGACCACTGCCTTAGACTATAACATTTTTCTCATTCAGACAATCATAAATATTTTCATAAGATGCACCATATTGATGAAAGCATGCTCAAAAATACAAAATTCCTCTATTTCTGAAGCAAATATGCTGACAATGTTTATGAAATGCACAAAAATATTAAAGCACATTTGTTTACCTAATTGCATTATAAAAAAAAATGTTACAATGTTTAACATTACTATAAATTTGGTGTCTCTTATATCTGTGGGTGAGTTTTCAGAAAAACCACAAAATGTTTGCTTCAAATAATTGGTAAAATGTGATGCAGCATAACTCCTAATTTTTTAATTTTTTCATGAATTTTTTAATAATTTAATCATAAAAATTATTGATGTACTTTTGTTTTATAACTAAGGTATAGACCGCTGGCCACCAGGCTGTCATTTACGATTTTGTAGTGGAGATAATTTAAGTACATTTGACAGACGAATGGTGGATGCATTAGGCACTGGTCAGACAATTGATTTGGATATAGAAATGCGATCACCATCAGGGGTTGGATCATACCTCAGTTTATGGCGGATGTGTACTGCAACAGGAATTTATTTTGGTGGTATGTATTTCAACTTTATCACTTATTTGATAAATGTGTCATAATTTTAGTTTTTGTGGGAAAATTGTTTTACCTAAATATTTCTAAAGAGAAAAATTACTTTGTAATGATAAAAATTTTACCTATGATAAGTTTTTTTATAATCTAAAAGAGAGAAATCAACGGGCCTACATTATATATAGAAGTACATAGACACTTTCTTTTTATTAATAACTGGAGAAACAATTGACTTTAAATGTATAATTTTCTATAAAATGAACACTCTAAATTTCAAAATAGTCAATAAAAATTTATGAAGTTTTTTATCAAATTTAAATGAAAAGTTAATAGCAAACTAAGAAAGGTTTACAACCCATCAATTTAACTTTCTGATTAAAACAAAAAAAGTCCCGATATACAAGGAAACAATATATTTGCTTAATTGAAATGTTTACACATAGCTGCTAATAAAAAACTTGACATATTTTGTATGGGAATTGTTTTATGATGGATTTTTGTTTACCCTTTTATTTAGTTGTGTTTATTCTTTCTACCAAACTCTTTTTTTTTTTTATAAGCAAATCAGTAGTGTGACTCAGTTCTAGTAATTTCTAGGTGGCTTTTTTGTTGTTTTTTTTTTCTGTTTTTTTTTTTTTTTTAATTCTTAAAATTTTAATGCAGCAGATTTTGTTTCTAAGGTGAGAATCGGTGTATTATTTAGCTTAAAGTGTAAATTAATGAACAGTTCTATTTTTTAAAGCTCATTATAGATCCATCTTCTAAATTGGGGATTTAGACATCAATATAAGGACCAAAAACCTTTAATACTAAAAAAAAAAAAATTCACATGTATAACTTTTAATATTAAGCATGTTTTTTCCACTTTTATGTGCTGCTGAGTTTAAAATGAGAATAGAACAATCTCAAAATGTTCGCTGTAAATACTTGTGATCAGTTTATGGCACCTAAATTTATAATTTCTGCTGTATGGCCTTAAGTGGCAGAAGGACAACTTAAACCTGTTTATGAACAAGTAGTGAATTCAACTTCCAAACAATGGTTTGATCTGTTTTTTAGCATAGCCTGATAGTGTGGAGTCTGGTATGATTTTTTTTCTTTAATAGCCTACAGTATTCTTAACTATCCAGCTTTCCAATATAGTTTTGTTCAAAACAAAATTTAGAATTCTATGTAAAACAATTACAAATATCACATTTGACTCATAAGAAGGCATTCTTTGGGCCTTATAATGCTAAATTTATTTTTTATTCTGTGATATACATGTATTTAATTTACCTAAATTATGCAGTTTTAACCAAATTGCACTCAATGACAATTTTTATTTATCATAAATTCTTATTGGCTTTTTTTTTATCTTAGAGTTTTTTTTAAAATAAAGGTTTATAAATACATTTTCTTGGATCATATTACAGAAAATCTCTTTACTTCAAGATGGAGCTTTAAAAATAAAGAAATAATAAAACTGAAAAAAAAATAAAGGGATGTCTCAAAACACATTTATAGTAGTTTGTTGTATAAACTTTTGTATTGTGAAAGAATTTTAAGGTGACTTAAGGCTTTTTTTTTTGGCACTATTGGTAATGTTTCATTTTTTTAACATGAATTTGACTTAACTGTCAGTAACCGCTTTTTGATGTGAGACATCTCAATACGACTTAAAGATAATGGATAATTGTGGGGTAGGCTAGTCCTGCTTAGTGGGACTGATGGCAGAGGGGTTTAGATACTTGACTGTCAACAAGGGAGTCCTCTAAGTTCGATTCTCTGTGAGAACCATGGGAATTTTCCAGGTGAAATTTGTTTCAATGTCGTCCCACAAGTCCTCCCAGCTTTAATGGGTACCTGACTTAAGTTGGGAAAGTAAAGGCGGCTGGCATTGTGCTAACTACACAATCCCTTCATATGAAGAGGTTATAGAAACAGGTGAATCTTTCACTTCATCTACCCCTATGGCCCGCTAGGGCTAAGGGAACTTTACTTGACTAGTCTGACTTAAAGCGCTTCAATTAACAGAGAATACATCATCTAATCTATTTTATTGATTCTGAGTGTTGGTAGTAATTACAATAATTGTCAAAATTGCAGAATACTTTTTAAGACATTAAAATTAATCTAATTTTGATCATTTTTTATACTTCCTTTGTTGCCCTTTACGGCAACAAAGTAGTCTATCTGCCTCCTTATTTAGCGATTAGGGGAAGTTTTTTTCTTGGGGCCCCACTTGTCAAAAATCGTTAGGGGGCACAATGTTGGCTGAGGGCAGCTATCTTTTTTTATTAGTTTCATATTAAAGAAGAATAGAGACTAGACCCTATCAAATAATGGTTATCAAGTTACAAATAAACATAGTGTGTTGTTTTCACACTAAGTTCTAATGCTTAATCAAAAGTTTGCTATGAGCTGAATGTTTATCAGTGTGTTCTCTGCAGGCAGGATCTCCATGTTCTTCCAAACACAGAGTTGTCTAGTTTAAGACAGATACAACACTTTTAGAAATAAGTATCATTTAATTTTTTTATTATATTTTTTAAAGCAGCTCATTCAAAACAAAACC
This sequence comes from Bulinus truncatus, assembly GCA_021962125.1. Lineage (NCBI taxonomy): Eukaryota > Metazoa > Mollusca > Gastropoda > Planorbidae > Bulinus > Bulinus truncatus. The sequence goes on along the minus strand of JAGDYQ010000360.1, from coordinate 17,209 downwards.
CAGGGTGTGAAGCCAGTCTTTGTAATTATATTTTTCTCTCAACAAATCAAGCATATTTAAAGTATGTCAACTATATCATAATTTTCCATTCTTGTTGTATCCTGTCAGTAGTCATCTGCAAGAGCATTTTATAAATCTGTTTTAAGGAAAATTATATGTGTCTGTGATTACCTCTCACTAAAATGTGGACCACTGAGTGGCATACTCACACAAGTTGATTATAAATATGTGGCAAAATTAATAGAATCTAAGAAAACACAAAGTGATTGAATCACTTTCTAGTTTACTACTGTCCATTAGTTTTTCTTCAGAATGTTTGCAGTTTTAATTTTTAATCAGAAATTTTTCTTCTTAAAAGTAAAAGATTTTGTTCCTCGGAGGCTGCCACCTGGGAGTTTTGCACCCTGATGCAGCCTTGAGTACATCGCTCGACAAAATATTTCTTGAAGCATAAGAACTACACTACTGTTTATATAAATACTAGTACAGCAAATTTTTAAAAAGATGTTAGACATTAGATCATTAGACAAAATATTATGATGCAAGATGATTTCTCTGATATATATTGTACTAGCCACCCAATGTCATCTTTTTTAGGAAGAATTGAACTGATTTATGTCTTACTTTATGATGAACATGATTCTATATTTCCTTTTATTTGGTTTGATTTGATAAAAATTATCTTCCAATGTGTTTAGTTTTTTTTTTTTTTGGGTTTGTTTTCAAAATAATTATAAAGTACTGACCTGTACTAAAATATCAAAATTTATAAATAAAAGTGGGCTTAGTTTTTTTTTAAGGTTCAACCTTTTTGTTATTCAATTTGCCATTCCATTATATTAGTGAATCCATTATCTATATTTTAATTTACTTGTCTGATTTTTTTTTCTCTTTTTAGATGTAATAAACGTTCATATAGTTGTGGCAGATGGTGGTCTTTTAGGAATTACTCAACAGTTAGCAAGAATAGGAGAATTCACTCATTCTGGTAGCAATAATGGAGTGTCTTACTTATCCGTTCCAAGTCAGAATGCCCCCTCTGTAGATTCCATACAACATCAGCTTATTCCATTTACTGGTGATTCTTCATTACATTTTGTAAGTACTTTTTTTTGTAGTATTTAATAAAAAGAGAGTCCTTATACTAAAACTGTACTTTAAATCTTCACAACATCAGCTGCCTGTTGTAGAAACTTGTTGGAATATATGCCCAGTGTGTTTGACTAAAAAAAGACTGATTCACCATGATGTCAAAACCCTATGTTTTTAACCACAAGAAGTACCATATCTATTTAGTAACTGTATTCATTGTTTTTGTTTAATCTTTTGGAGATAGTTTTGTGCTATATCTTTATATGACATCAAAAATGACAAAATTAAGTTATGGGGAATTTTAAGCTAATTTCTTGTCAAATGCTCTATTCTTAAATTTTTTGTCCTACAATGTCATTGTATGTTTTGCTATAAAGAGTGATGTCATTGTGGTTGTATTACACTGCGTAAAAATTTCATGTGTTTCTTGTATGATTCTGATGTGCTGATTCCAATGGTGGCATTTGCTTTTATGCTGCGTCAACTGCTTCAGATTTATGTTTTATTCTTGTATATAATTTTCATGGAAATTGCGGTTATGTTTTTTAAACCGTTGACCGTCAGGGGTGTGATTTTATATCCCAAAAAGGTTCTCAGCCACGTCTGGGATGAAACCTCATTTCATATACAAATTCCTGTACATGTCCAGGCCTTGTGGAGAGTATTATGATGTCATGAAGGTTACTACAGGGTGTTAATAATGGTGTGACGTCATGCACCCGAGCGGCAATGTTCCCTCTAAAGAGCTGAGCGCGTGAGCGATCGCTCACTCTGACGGACGACATCGCTTAAATCGCTCACAAATTTTTGGCCTCAAACAAAAATGTCTCTCAGAGACAAAATTTCTTGCTCACTTCATACCACACCTTAGAGGGAACATTGCCGAGCGGATGTGTGTAAACTAACTGGATGGAACATTATAATACAACACTAAACCTCTGCGATCATCGGTTACTGTGTGTAATTTATCAATGAGTTGATATAATAGCTAATTCAGTATTTCTAAGTAGTAACCTTATTTAACAAGCAGCATGGCTAACAGAGGTTGCAAATCGTCTCTGGACTGTTTTTGCTACTGTTGCGGTTACTACATCGGACCAAAACAAGTGAAATATGTGATTTTTCATGGTACAAAATATTGCATCTCATATGAAGCATATTTTGGGATTCCAGCTGGAGATCAGGATAAACCATGGGCTCCTCACATTGTTGCAGATCAACATTAGAAAGGTGGCTCCAAAGGTTCCAGAAAGTGTATGCCATTTGCCATCCCTAGAATATGGAGGGAACCTACCAACCACCTAGATCAGGGGTCGGCAACCTTTTGAGATGGAAGAGCCACTAAAATTGTTGTTTCAACATTATGGTATTTGATTGGGATTAGGTATATAAAATACTATAATTATTATTATTTGCACATGGAACTGGAAGGCCGCAAATTGACATTGAAAGAGCCACATGTGGGTCATGAGCCGCAGGTTGCCGACCCCTGACCTAGATGATTGCTACTTCTTAATGGTGGACATATCTAAATATAAGAAGCAAGTAGACAAAAAAACTCTGGTGTATCCGAATATCTCGTCTTCTATTGCACCAGTGTCACAAGATTTACCCATCCCGATTCCACTTGTCAACACAGTAGCTGACGATAACACCCATGATTCTGATGAAGAGAGGAATGATGATGATGACTGGGAGGGATCGGGTACTGAGTTTCATGAACAGTCTCTAAAGGTGCATTATGGAAAGAAAATATCAGGGAAGGTGGGACAAAGCAATGAAAGGAGACTACATTGGGGGTTTGGTTAGAGATGATGATTCCCTTCACAATTTACAGAAACGTTCAAATGTACACTTTTAGAATTTTTTTCATAGTTTTGTCATAGTGAAATATTTTATGAATTCTTAATAATCGATTCATATGTTTGTTCATTTGTTCAAAAAAAAATTATTCTGTATTTGCATTGTGCAATGGTCTAAGTACAAGCACTAAACGATTTGGTGAATTCAATGTATTTTAACAAAACTTTAATTTGTATTTTTGTGTCTGGAATCTGAACCATTAATGATATAATATATTGGATCTCATTTTTCAAATCAGCACATCTGATTACATACGGAAACACTGAAGAATGCAACCAAACATAACTAGTGCAAAATTTTGTTACATAGTGTTATATTGGTATTTGTGTGTGTCAGCAGTAGGTTGTATACAACAATGTATGAACACTTGAAACATCAATAATTCCACTATTTATTAGCACAGATTCAAATTTAGGTAGCTAAATTAGACTAGATCAGTGTTTCTCAAAGAGTTTGGCAGGGTGCATGCTGTACCAGGCTGAGAGCATGCACAACTTGAGCAAAAACAAATAATAAAGGGGAAACCATGTTTGTATAAACAGTATGCAAGTTTACAGAAATAAAAAAAAGGAGGTGCATAGATGTCAAAAGTTTGGGAAACTAAAATATACTGTCGTCTACTCTGGACTAATAGAGGGTGTTTCATAAAGTACGCAGTTTTTTAATTGCTTAGGATTTTTTTGTTTAAAGATTCTCAGCACTGTTCCTATCATTTTCGTTATCTATTATCACTCCGAATAAGAAGACCATTAGTCGTTTTTCCATTTTGTAGCCATGGAGCGGTTCAGTATCGAGCAGTGCATTCTTATTGTGAAAACTCATTACAAAAACGGGGAGTGCTACGCAGAGACTGTCCGCAAACTTCGCGCGATCTTTGGACGTGACAATGCCCCAATCGCAACAACAGTTTCGAGGTTGGTACAGAAATTCGAAGAATCTGGGTCAGTTGCAAACACAAAATCGCCCGGTCGAAAACATAATGTTCAAACGCAACAAAACATTGCGGTAGTGCAAGACTAGTGTGAATGTGAGCCCCGTGAAGTCTCTTCGCCGTCGTTCGCAACAGTTGGGTGTGGTAACATCTTTGGTGCATCGAAAACTGAAAAAATATCTTTATATGCACCCCTACAAGATTCAGTTAACACAAGAGCTGAAACCAGCAGATCATGCAAAACGGCGAAGATTCGCCGATTGGATCTTGACTAAACAACAAGAGGACGACAATTTTTCAAAAAAAAAAATAATCTTCAGTGACGAGGCACATTTCCATTTACGGGGTATGTCAACAAACAAAACTGCCGCATTTGAGGTGTCGAAAACCCTGGAGTGATCCAAGAGCACGAAATGCATCCCCTACGAGCCACGGTTTGGTGTGGTTTTTGGGCAGGAGGCGTTATTGGCCCCTTCTTTTTTGAAGATGATGATGGTAATTCAGTTACTCTAAATGGCAACCGTTATCGGGACATGATCACTAACCTTTTGTGGCCTGCTCTGGAAGAAATGGAGGATGATAGAATTGATGAAATGTGGTTTCCGCAGGATGGGGCTACCCGCCACATATCCCGGGAGACAATCACCTTGCTTCGTGAAAAATTCCCTGAGCGTCTGATCTCACTTCATGGCGGCTACCAAGAATGGCCTCCGAGGTCATGTGACCTCACACCTTGTGACTTCTTTTTATGGTGATATGTGAAGTCACAAGTTTACGTGAACAAACCTAAAACGATTACCGAACTGAAGATGGAAATTCAACGGGTAATTGGCAAAATCGATAGGAACGTCTGCGAAAGAGTTATCGTTAATTGCAACGATCAGATGACTGCCGGCAGAGAAAGTGGAGATGGATATATGCTTGATATCATTTTTCATTATTAAATTGAAGTCTATGTTGAATGAAATTACATAACAATTTTGAATTTTGCATCGATTTTGGCTTATTTATTGCATTTTTAAAAACTGCGTACTTTATGAAACACCCTGTATATATGGTAGGTGTACTACCCCTGGGCTTAAGACTAAGCATGGTCCTGTGCTTATATAATGGACCTATTTGTCAAGCTGGCAGCACCAAATGGGGGATTATGGTCCGATTGGGGGATTATATTCCGTCACTATAGGATGTGTTTAACACCTGTGTTTACTATCTCATCTGTTTGACCATCTGGTGCAAAATGTTAAAGTTAAGGCTTGGTATATTCAGTCACTAATTGTCAAATGTGATGTGAATGTTTATCTTTTACCCAGGCCAAAAAGTGAACATCACACCCAGAATAGAATAAATCTAAACAGTTTTTTTTTTTGAGTGAGAATTTTTTATAGTTTACAATCCTCTGTACTTAATGGGCAAACATTATTATGAAAATAATGTTAACTAAACTTTACACTATCTGCCTTCTCTTTATATGCCTTTACTACAAGCAATCAGTGAACTTATATTAACCTATATGTAATGGACATTTTGTGTTTATTATATTCAATAAAACCTAAACCAAATTGAAAAATTGTACATAGTTGTGATAGTTTCAAATTTTTATTGTATTTTTGTATATCTTTGAATAAAATACAGAATTTGAGTTCAAGTACAGAGCTATCTTCATCTGCTACCGGTACTAATGAAGATGATCTGGATATGTCCTAGCAGTGGCTTCCCTGTGAATGAATGTTGATTGGTTTTTGTGTGTAAGGAACAAGAAGAAAATCAATTTAATGAATATGCTGACCAAAAGTGTATGGTCATTTTGTACATAACATTATCAAAAACTCTATAACTTAAACAGATGTATCCACCTAAAATGCTCATTAGTAAAGTGCTCATTCTTTGCAGTTTACATTGTTTTTTTTCTTTTGTTGGTGTGCATTCCCCCAGAATTGGTTAGCTGTTTGTTTGTATTTTTATTTTGCTTTGTTTGTTCTATTTATTTAAGAATTGCTTGTGCTTTTGTAAATTTATCCTTTTTTTTTTTTAGATCTTGCCATGTTATTCTGGATTTATATTTACAAATTTATTTTTTGTCATGATTTCCAAGATAATGGTTTTAAAATTTGTTAAATTTTTAAATAATTTGTGTTGTATATGTTCAAGAATTTTGTAATGTGATACTTTAATATATGTTCTATTGTTCTCTAAAATCTAATTTGAGACATTGTTAATTTAAACAAAAAAATTTTCAACTATGAGTAACGTAAAGAGTTTAATGAAAAATTATTTCTTGATGTCGGCGCATTTAATTATCCTACAAAGGACTTTTATGTAGAGCTTATAGTATTTTTCATGCTGATTTTGAAATATCTTTTTCTTTATCACATCAGGTTTTTACCATATACATGTATTAACTTGTATATTCTGACCATGTAGGTACTTCAATCCAATTTTGTAGAAAAAATATTTATACTAAGTATTTTGATACCTTTTTTTCCCCACTATTGGTAAATATTTTTAATAGTTATGTGATTTTAAAATTGAATTCCTATCATATACCTCTAATTAAGACATCCATATCTTCCAGAGAAAATGACTAATACTTCTGTTATTAGTACATGTACCTTAAAATGTGTATGTTTGGGGAAAAAAATACATTTTCGTTTTAAATGGCAAATAAAACCAATTTTGAGGGGGGGGTTGTAACAATATAAAAAAAGTCAAAATTTTTGGTCGTTGATCTATTTCGTGATCATAATCTGTATGTCGAATTTTAAACTAAAGATATTTAACTCTATACATAGTTCTACAGTTATGTTTTTTTCTTAGTAAACAGTGCTTGCTAATAGATGCCTTTGTTTCATTATACAGTGCTTACTCTATTGGGCGATAAACTGAATAACGAATGAGTTGTTGAAAAAAAAAGAAGACAAAAATAGTTTTGTTATCTGTATGAAAAAACTGATTTAGAAAAAAAAAATGTATTTTGGTTACTGGCAATTAAATACAAAAATTACATAAGTTAGATTAATTCAAGTAATTAAGTTACACATTTATTTACAGACCAGTTGAACAGTGGCACATTACAGTTAATGTAAAGGATTTAACATCACTAACACTGTCAAAATAAGCAGCACAATGCAACACACATTATTTACAATTCTACAAAACTTATGAATGGGACAATTATTTTTAAGTTATATCATTTGTTTTTTGTAAAGCCACATCCTTATTACAGTATTATACCATATCAATGATGTTGATTTTAATTTTGTGGACAGTTACTGAAGCATTATTGTTAGGTAACTGTGAAGGTAGAAGAAAATCATTGATTGATGTTCTTGCTAAATAAGAATGTTTGTACATTTAGTCAGCAGCTATTATTTATGATGTATATTCATGATTTTTAATACCATGCCCTACTCCAGGGATGGGGAATCTTTTTTTCGTATTAGCATGCCATATTTTTTATTTTCATGATTGAAATCTGGCACTGCAGGAAGTTGAGAAAGAAAAAGGAAACATTATCAGAGGGAGGATAGGCAACAAACATTTATTTTTTATCCTTTCTAACATTAAGCAGTCATTATTCCTCTAACTAGTGAAATTATTTGTATCATTCACAATTTCTTTTTAAATTAAATAAATGCTATAATTTGCCTACTTGGTGGTACAAGGGTTTACTTCTCCTGGATCTGGAGTTAGAGGCTTCTGTTAGCCATTATTGAGTCAAGTTGGGCTAAAATGTGACTAATTATGACAATGCCACAAACTCTTGGTTGAATGGTGGATTAAAATGAAGGATCTTAATGTTTATACATGTATCAACAGTGTATTAATGCATTTGTCATACCACTAATCAGAATGTTTTCGCTAGCTATTGAGGTAAATTTGGGACATAAATACTTGTTGAGTTTTATCAATGTGATTTCTTACTAGTTACCTTAGCTACCCCTGGAATAGATTTGCTTTGCTGAAGTTTTTCTTCTATTGTATTTTTAATCCAATAGATTTTTGTGGATGATTCCTTCTTTTTGGTTCATTTATATAAACATGGATTTAAATTAAAAACCACACATTGTTGCTTTTCGCTGTTTTTTAGATTGTTTTTCAAGTTACTTCAATGCTTTGAAATTTTTAGTTACACATTATCTTAGTGAGATACAGTTTCATAATCATACAACGGAACTTTTCACTAAGTACTAAAAATGTTTTGTTCTCAGGAAAAGTAGAGGTATATATTGGGTATAGAAATTTAAAATCCCAGCATTTTGCCTTAAATTATCCCCATTGTAAATTCTTGCATAGAAATATATTTCAATTATTTTCAGTCCCCCAAATAACACTAAAATTCAAACAAATATTACAATGAAAATTTAATTGGCAGATAGCATTTTTTCAATACAATTGCAATATGACAATATTTACAAGGTAGCATTTTAAATCAATAAAACCTCACTGCTATTAACATTAAATGATAAAATGTAATTACAAAATGGCAGTAGTAGCTGGCAGTAAATTATGGACATGAAAAATAAATGTGAACATTTTTACTTATGTACATAAATGCTGGGCCATATAGGGAGGGAACTTGTTAACTTATTACATTTTTTAAATTACATCGGCATGAAACAAGTAAAATGTATCAAGCTCAAAGGGATTCTTTCTCTAAAGCACTGCATAAATGTAAACAATATGTGCTAATAAAGATTTATGATTTTAATTAAACTTTCTTTTTAACTCAAAGAAATATAGACTTGAATACAATATTAGGCACGCACTGGATAAAACATTTTAATAGCACATCTACCAATGCACTAGCAGGAAGGTCCACTATTTTCAGAAAAGTCAACATACACAGGGAGAGAAAACTGACAAATACGACAAATGGCTTTTTTTAAAAAAGGGTTAAAAATATCAAATTATTTACAAGGATGAACACATAAAATTGTGGTATCTTATGGCAGTGTAATGTAGCTCAAAAAAATATTTACAATTGTTACAAAAATTTAAAAAAAAACAATTTAATGAACATTTTAGGGACTTTAATATTTCGAACAGTGTTACACAATCAATTGATGAAGCCAACACAGATGTTTCTGTTACATGATAAAAATAATGCTTACTACAAAGAGGAATTCCAATATTTCATTACTAGAAATCTGAAATCAGCATTAATAACTTAGTTATGCCTGATCAATGATCATTCTTTCTAATTGAAAAAAAATTGTAAAATGATTTTGCTAATACATGTATTTACTAAATGTAAGCTTCTTGTTGTGTAGAGAAAAAGAGAGTGTACTCAAGAGCATTTTTATTCACTTTCTACAAAGTCAATACTTTTTACTTTAAAAAAAAGTGAATCAATGATTATAATCATAGTTAAGGTGTGGGTATAAAGTGGTACCTCAGGTTATGAGCTTAATTCATTCCAGAACTTGAATATACACCCAAAACATTCATACCTGAACACTAAAATCAAATAAATACTATCTGTTTATAAACATATAATTCTTTTTTTTATTAACATCTTGTCATTTACCAGACAATATGTAAACATTACATATACTTCAGGTATTAAATAAAGAAAACCAAATAAATTAAATCCATACAAAAATTTCGCCTACCATTTTTACAACAAAAAAATGGTCAGCCAAATTTTTTCACTTTTTTTGATTTTCCGGATCGTTTCACGAGTTTTTTGTTGCTGCTGGAGAATTTATCAGATGTGGACCATCATGTTTTTATTAGGTTTACTTAAGATGATGGTTCATAGTTCAAGTTTTTGGAGTCTACCCTACTGCTACAAATTTCTTTAAACCTGGCAATTGAAGTAGTAGGATTCCTCATCCTTGGGCAATTGCTCATTGTTTAATGTCTTTACATGAAATGCATGGCCTTCATTTGTTCTGTACACAATCATGTGTCTTCTTAATTCATAACCAAAAGCACTGTTCGTTACCAGAGTCCAAAAAAATAAAAAAGCTCATGTTTGTAACTTATGGTTTTTGCAACCTGAGACTTTCTTACCCCAAGGTTCCACTGTATTATAAATGACAACTGAAAAGGCAATTATGTAGAAAAAAAAATCTCATTAACAGACATCACCATGTATTTCCCCAATCAGAAAAAAAATCAAAGGAATCCTACAAACACCAAAAAATACTATAAAACATTTACAACGAACCTTTTTATACATATATTTAAAAGCATATACATTTTTCAATATCTAACCTCATAAAGAACACTAATGTAAGTATGAAAAAAAATCAAATCTAGAGGTCATTGTTCTACTTTTAAACCTCAAACAGCCATTTCCATCTTTATCCTCGGATGAGGGTTGTAGTCAATTATTTCAAAATCATCTGCTTTAAAATCTTCAATATCTGTAACTTTACGCTTGATAATTAATTTGGGGAAAGGTCTTGGAGTTCGAGACAGCTGTTAAATAAAAAATTTGATTTCTGTTATAAGAACATTTCATGAATAATTTGTAGATTCTGCTCATGAATGGTTAAAAAGAAAGTGGTTATTAAATAAACACAAAATAAATCTGACCTGCACTTTCAAAGGCTCCTCATGGTTCACATAAACATGAGCATCCCCGAGGGTATGTACAAAATCACCTGTCTAAATAAATGAAGAAATTCAGTAAAATAATCACATTTTTACAAATAAAAAGATTTCAAATTTCTAAAAAAATCATTTAAGAAATACCTTCAGTCCTGTCACATGTGCTATCATGTAAGTTAAAAGGGCATAACTGGCTATGTTGAAAGGAACTCCAAGGCCCTGAAATATTTCAGATTTAAAAACATGCATTGATACATGTTTTAGCTTAAGTATGCACCTAAAATAAATAGCCCTAATAAACTGCAAATAAAGGACAGTAGATAATTATGAATAAAAATTCGGGATTAAAATTCAAACCAATACTGATGGCAATGAACTTATAGCAGTTCATTTATACAACTTATGACCAAAAACACACTAAGACCCACTTAACTCTGTTTTGTTTAGCACTGTTTTGGTTGAACGCTCTTTTATTTGAATTGTGGGATTTCTCTAAATTACATGCGCAGCATTAGGCTTCCCAATATCCAAAGCAATTTATCTGAGTTTCTTCATTCCTGCGGTGTTATACGAACGTATTTTTATCGTTGCAAACATATTTTAACGTTGTTGTAAGTTCTGTATAAATTTACATACTATAACGATTGATATAGTGACAAATATGATTTTGTATCATGGGTGATAATAAAAAACATGAAAATAAAGCAACAAGAGAAAGCATTTCACTAGTAACTAAAATGCAAGTGATTAGAAACTGGTGAACGTCTATCTCAAATTGGTGCTGCATTGAATTTGGCAACAATAAGAACTATTCCTTATAAGATAAAATACTGTCATCTGCAACTCGACAAGCTCTGCAACTAGAATTGCCCGTTCTAGAAATAATACAATATAGGAAATGGAAAAACAACTTCCTATATATTTTACATTGTATTGATTTTTAATGCCACTGCCGCTCGGTTTCCAGTAAACTTCTCGCCCATGCCAAGAAATTAATTATTTATTATGCGTAAAAGTAATTTTGGTTGTCTGGAACCAATCATCTGAGTCTATTTCCTACAAGAAAATCTTATGTTACTTTCTATTTTTTTTATTAAGAATAAAAAAGTAAATAATATTTTATATCTTAAAACACAGAGTAAGCATAAAAAAATATTGTTTTGAATACTTAAAAAAACAAAGCTAATCTAATGCTTGAATTAACTTTTTCTTCAGAAAGTTTATTTTTGTGAATGAAACTTATGTTAAAATTTTACTGATCTTTTTTTAACTTTGAAATACAATAAATAATTTAATCCTCAATTATTATTGAATGCATTTATCATAAAAAAAAAATAAATATGAATACCATATCTCCTGATCTTTTACATAATTCTCATGACAGTTCTCCAATATTAACATAACACGGTAAAAGATGAATGATATGCAGGCAGAGCCACTTGAGGAAGAACTTAGTACATCAAAATTAGGAAAATGAAATTTTTAATACATGTATACACTAAACATTGTTGGGGTAGATGCTTATAATTATGTAAAATCCTAATCCTCATTTGTCATCCTTCTAATTAAAAAAAAACTCCAAACTTAAAATTACTATTCATACATCCCTTACATTTATGCAACCCTATATTTCCTATCTTTGATTCAAAAGAGCAAATATATGAGGATGATTTGATTTTTTTTCTCAAAATCACCTGACTTTTTTAATCTCCAAAAAAAAGATTAAATAAACATCAAATGCAAGTGTAAGTCAAATGCAGCTCTTTGCTGCATTTGGTGAAGTTCCCCATTATTGCATTTCTAAACCTTATAAGTTTTACTTTGTTGCGCCTCTATTTATTATTATAAGACTAAATGTGGCCTTCATTAACCTTAAGCTTGGCCACCCCTTTTTACAGTTACATCATTGTGAATTGCCATTTCAAAAATAATAAAAAAAATAATGAAACCCAAAATGCTAGTACATGTACCTTTGGCATTCCAAGCACAAATAATAATTGTCCGCTCATTGGGTGAATTTTTTATCTTGTCTATGACATCTTTTAATTGATCTACTCCTTGCCCATCATAGCAAGCATGCATGTCAGTATATTCAGCACCAAAATGGCGCCACTGGAAGCCGTAAATTGGACCAAGGTCACCTGCAAATAAATAAAGAACGATAATTAAAAGTAAATTTTTATTCCTAAAAGTTAAATGACAATAAAAACACTCAGTACAGTGAAATGTCATTATTACAAACGCTCATTTTGCTCTGTAAAAATGTCAAATTGCAACTTACAGAATTGAAAATAAAAGTAAGCCGATATTTTTTACCCAAATTTTAATGAATATATTAAATTAATTGAATAATTTAAACAGTATTGGCCATACACACACAAAATTATAATGTCAAGGGGGGAAGAATTCATTTATACACAAATAAAAACCTGTTAGCAAAGCAATAACTCCCTTTACATTTTTGTAATGTTTTCAATTTTGTGCAGTATAAAAGTTCACAAATCAAAAACATGTAGTTAAATATAACAGTCTAACAAGGGTTTCATGAATAGAAAACATTCTGTTAAGGGCTAGGTGTCAGGAGAAATTTGGGCCAACTATCAACCACAACACACCAACACCAGTGTCTGTATTCTATCATCACACCAGTGTCAGCTTTCTAGTAGGCACTTGCATATGGCGCCTCAATATCTAGCTATGGACTGGGCTTTCATGTAGTGCCATGATAACATAGATGGGAAAATGATTCAGTCGGGCTGGGAGAAATTAAGATGAAGGGTGTTAGTGCCAAAATTATATTTAGGAACATTTCAAGCATCTCAGTTATTGAGGTTCTAAAAGACTTGGATTGGTATGTGTGTAGTCATTCTCCAACATGGCTTTCGATAGATAGAAGAGAGATGCAAACTGAACATATCTTATAATATACATGTACAATGATTGAGTGAATGACAGGGTGAAAAAGCCAGAAGCCTTCTTATCTGCTTGCAGTTACAATTCTGTTAATTTTGACGAATATTGTACTGTAGAGAATCTCAGTTGTCATCCACGAATAAACTGATTTACCAAGTATTTATTTAAAAAGAAAATAAATAACTTGATGTAAACTTAACATTAAATATTGCCTAAGAAAAAGTACTGATACCGACGCAGGGTACAAAGTGCTGACACTGACACTGGCTCCCCAACCCTGCGTACAGTCAGTGTAATGAAATTTTAATACAACTACTAAATTTTGAGTTCCTGCTAGTTTCATACAAGTCACATTTCACTGTATTAAATTTAATGTATTTATTAATGGCAAAAAATATTAACACTAAGATGTTTTTTAAACTCACCTTCTTCTCTATCAAATAATCCTCGGCAGTCTAAAAACTCACGAGAACCATTAGCATCCCAAATATGGACATCTTTTTCTGAAAGTTCATGACCATTAGTAGAACCTCTGATGAACCACAATAGTTCTTCAAGAATACCACGCCAAAAGACTCTTTTTGTTGTCAGAAGAGGAAAAGCTAAATTGTGACAAAAGAAATAAGCAAAAATGATTTTAAATTTGAAAATCATTTCAAAACTGAAACAGAATATTTGGCAGATGCAAAGTCTGGTGTCATCATCCCCCGACACCGACATGGTTACTGATGACTTGTAAATTACAATAGGTTGAATTGTTTATTGGAAATTCATTATCTGGAAGCTATCGTTCAAATCTAAAGTCTAACTGGCCAGCTGCCTAGGCACCTTCCACCCTCCTAACACACACTCCACTTCTATACTACCGGTAGCTTTTAATTTTAGTGAACACATTATATCAAATATAGTCAAAAAATTGTCTGACTTTGATCTGAATTATTTAATAAAAGTTCTCATTTTTTTTACCCCAAGTTATCGGGGCACGTTTCTTGCACAGACGCTGACTCCGAACAAAGTACTGGCGCCGACACCAACACAGAACAAAGCACTGACACAGACTCCGGACAAAATAATTGCACCAGTGCTGATCAAAGTACCAATAATGACACCGGGCAAAAACTGCTGACTTCGACTCCCCAACTCTGCTTTTTCACACTAAGAACTTCACTGCGACTGAGTTATTAGAACATAAATATGTTGAGCAGCAAGTAATCTTTTATGTACCAGCAGTATTACTTAAAGGAATAACTGACTAAAGGTTATAAAAGAACAAATTTTGACTTCCTAAGACACAGAGAAAATTCTTACAATTTCTAATGCAGTATTTCATTTGCATGCCAAATATTGACTTAGTATCAATGCCTGTTCTGTTGCTTCTGACACACCCACGCTCAATAATTTCTTTAATGGCATCAAGATATTGTTGTTCATCATTCCTGTGAATAAATTAGTTTTCAGAAAAAAAAATTAAATATTGATAATTTATAGTATGAAGGCTATGTATGTGTACCTATAAAACTTAATAAATGTAATATGCTGTAATAGATACCAGTCAAATTAGAAACAAATTAATTGTTTAGTTCAATTGTAAGACTGCAAATAGGACTTAGACAACTTTACTTATAGCAGTTATTACTAAGATCAGCCCCATCTTAACAGCTGGGCACTAGTTATTCACTGTTAAGCAACATAATTTCATCTAGTGAGTATTCATGCAAAAGCCCCAAGGGTTAGAGTATTAGTATACTTAAAGATAGTAGGGCAACATTAATGTCTCTGTGTATGTTAAAGATTCAGACACTGGGCGGCAAACAAGTTCATTGTATTTACAATATCTATGATTTGTTCTTATCAAATATTTTCAAATATGTACCTATAGTGTTCTTTTATCAGATTAGAACTAACAAGTTACTGATGACTTGTTAATTACAATAAGTTGAATTGTTTGTTAGAAATTCTGCCATTCCAAAGAATGAATTGAAAGAAAGTTTGAATTCCAAATGCTTCGATTCCTTCAGCATTTCAAAATAAGATTCATTGATTCATCTAAGCAACATCTGCGATGAAAGATGAAATCACAGCTTTAGAGTCCCTAAGAAATTATGAGCCAAGTGAATCACAAGAGTCTTTCACATCATTTATGATGAATGTTTTTCTTCAATTAGAAACATTTTTGCATTACTCCAAAAAGTTAGTTTTTGACTGTCAATAGATTCTCATGGTTTCTAGCTCTTTTTCCAGGTGAAGATTCTAAAACCAAAGCTGTATAACGTATGGAGGCAGACACAGAGGAAAACAAAAAGAGAATATGCAATTGTAACCATCTAACCTGAAATCCTTTAGTTCGGAATCCTACAGTCTGAAATAAATTCTTTTATAGCATCTTTATGATGACCGAAATATTATATTGATAAAAAAATTAATTTTAATATGAGTACATGAAAAGTGTGGGACGGGTGGCCGAGTGGTGTAGATACTCGACTGTCGACCTGAGAGTCCTGAGTTCGATCCTCTGTGAGAACCATGTGGAATTTTTCCAGGTGAAATGTGTTTCAAAGTCGTCCCACAAGTCCACCCAGCTTTAAATGGGTACCTGACTTTAAGTTGGGGAAGTAAAAGGCAGCTGGGCGTTGTGCTAACCACACAACCCCTTCATTATCGAGGTTATAGAAACAGATAATGGACACTTCATCTGCCCCGATGGCCCGTTAGGGTTAAGGGAACTTTTTCTTTCTTTACAATGAAAAGTATGAATGACTGGCCCTGACAATGTCCTAGTTTGAATTTTGGTAAAGAACATATAACATATTTTTCACAAGACATTATAGAACAGCTTGCTTCAGAAAATTTTTCAGAGCAAACTCTCTTGCCTAACTATCTTCATTTGAAGATTTCTTTTCTGGTATCTCCAAATTGGTGCGATCAAACCTTTCATGGACACCAAACAGAACTTCGACAAAGCATGAAGTGTCATGGCTGAGTCATGCCAAACTCTCTTGAAAAATGCCAAACAATCTACAGCAAACAAGAAACCATTAATAGTTAAATGCAAATCGCATTGAATGATATATTATTAGTGCAGCACCCTAAAAGCCAATTTTAATGTCACCCAGACCAGATCAAGTTTATGTATGCCCACTAGTTTGACCAAAGGCACATCGACAACATTCACATCGTGGCTCGTAAATGAGTAACTAATAGCATTTCTTTATACTGCACTCCTATATCGTACTACAAGTACTTCATCTTAAAGTTAATTATATTTCTTACATCTTTGTAACTCACTCAACGGTTGAAACACTCATACTCATGAGATGGCAGTGATAAATTTAGGTGAGACTTTTCCCTATTTCAATTTTTATTTAAGTTAAGCACCGTCAAAGTAGTTATATGGAAAAGGAAATTTTATCAGACAATATCAAGGGGGAAAAAAGGTGAATTTGGAAATGTTTATTTTTACTCTGCGAGTGTCAGTGTGTAATTATACTTAAAACGCTTAAAAAATTATGATCGTACCTTATATTAGAAGAATGATGTGGTTTGTCGTTTAGAGATTCTTTGGAATCGATGTTATTTTCGATAGATTTTAAAATCGAACCGTGAGAGGTCATTTTCAGCGAGAATTGTTGACACCCTTGTTTCTTTAACGTCCAAAAGTGCGCCAATTATACAGAGTTGCCAACTCCGCAAATGTGAGATGAGAGAACCCAATGAATTTAGCTAGTATAAAAACAAAAAAAATAGTGTTTTTGAACTGAAAAAACTTTTATTGAATAATGAAAATTGATTATTAGCAGACTATGAGATTCGAAGAAAATTTTAAGAAAATCAATAAATTATTCATTTGAT